>JAPMOQ010025180.1:1663607-1708137 GCA_026543055.1 Argiope trifasciata | reverse complement strand
AAAATTCACTATACAATTTTAAATTTTTTTCGTTTATCCCCCCCCCCTCCTTTCTCCGATAGACGGTCTTTGTTTCGATTGATTCTCATAAGTTCAAAATAAATTTAGCGTTTTTTATTACCTTTTTCTTTCTGTTGTATGTCAAAATATAAAATAAATTAATTTCTAAAAAGTATTTCTAAAAGAAATTTATTCTACATATTGAATAAAAGGCTTTTTATTTCCTTCTGAATTTCAAAATTATTCATTTTATTGCGAATTTCTTAAAATAGGTCATATTATAACTAGAGATTCCAACAAATTGGATTGCTTGCGCCATCTATGTAACACAATTGAAAACAAAAGAAATGTGCATGAATTGCGATTATTTCATCCAAATTACGATTGAGCATTAATTAAATCAAAGTAGTCACAAAATTTCAATGAAAAATTTATTTTTAATTGGGAATGTACATTAATTTATTGTTAGTCGTAGATATACACTGAAATTTTGTTCATATTTCAATTAAGATTTTCGTTTTTTGACTCCAAGTTACAAAATTATTATGCATCTCACGATTTAAAACGAAAAAACTTTTTTTTAAGTCTGTTCGATTGCTCGTAATCGTGAAAGTCAATAAAAATATCTTTTCATAATTTTTATAAAATTTTAATTCTGTTGGTGAGCTAGATGCTGACTGTTTTGCAAATTAAAACATTATTGGAAATTGGTTCAATTCTTTTTATTTCTATATCTACAAATAGAATCATAAAAATAAACGTGTTTTAACTAAGAAGTTTCGATTATAATTATGTATCTTACACTGCTATTTAGAAAAACACGTAAATTAGACTATATAATTTTCTTAAATGTTACATTTTACTTAAACTAATCTTTTGTTGCTAAGGAAACGTTTTTGATATCCTTTTATAGAATAAGAGAATTTATGCTGTTATTTCAATGAAATGAAATGAAATTTAATTCTATTCTATAGTCAGTTGGTGAACAATCCTCCGATCCTCATCCTCTTTTTAAACTTCTATGCTACACCAACATGAGGTCCTTTGATACACAGATTTTAAATTCCACATATATGAGATTTTTAGGGGAATCAAGACTAACAATACAGTGAGAAAGATCTTAATACCGGATAATTATTCCTTAAGTTTTACATAAAGCTCGAGTGCATTTACAGTGACATCATACTATTATTTGAGATTAAGTTGTAATGTATTAAAGAGCTTATAATATTTTACAAAGATGAATGAAGAATGTGATGCACGTTAAGACCCAAACGTAGTTACCATTTCGCTGCTGTCATCACCTTCAGATCATTCATTTCCTTGGATACCTATGGGAAGGGCCGGTATAATTTTAGTGCATTTATTTTGAATGAAAATTTATACAACTTGACCTGAGAGCAAAATAACTAAAATTCAAATGAAGAGGCTTCAATTCGGTCACTTAAACTTCTTCTTGCCTGGCAATAAATATCAGAAATTATAGAAATATTGCAAACCTAATTAAAATGTTAAATTCGTTTGGTTCTTAATTCAAGAATTCTCTAAGATATATTAACCTTTCCTCTCGAGTGGCTCTTCTCATGCACCATTCAAGGTGGTGCATTATTTTGACGCTTTGTTTATTTATTTATTTTATTTTGATTGTTAAAAATACCTACAAAGTGATAAGAAGATGTAGATTGATTCTTCCACAAAATTCAACTTTAAACAATGATATATATTTGTTTTTCGCAGCAATAAAAAATCTTTATGTTATTGTGCCCAGAGTAACTTTTTTGAGGGCAATGTGATGAGGAAACGAATAAAAATGCTTCTTATGATTAGACTTGAGAAAAATCAAAAAAATATTTATTCCTATTTTTTTTTTCTTAATTTTGAAGGATTAAACATTTTTCGTTTCACTTTTTGATTATCAAGGTTACAGAAGTTATATTTTAATTATCTCGGCAAAGTCTTACAAAAGCACTATAAAATCTCTTTATCATATATACCCTTTGTTATTTATTACCAATTATTCTTTGTAAACAAATGCAGATGCCAGATTCTTCGACAGTTTAGCATTAGAATTAACGAGAAACTTGAAATAAAATTTAGCAAAGATAATTTTTTCCAAGCACTAATTTGTTTTTTTAAATAAATAATATAACTTTTAAATCTTATTTCCTTAAACAAATTCGATTTTTCTTTTAAGAAATAAGGAATTATATATTTATTGATTTAGATAATTTTAATGAAAATCTGTTGAATAAAAGTTGAATTCTTCTCTCTCATGTTAAAAAAAAATTAAGAACAATATTTTATTAAGTTTCATTTCTAAAGAGGGAAAAGGTAATTTCGGTAATGTATCATATTTTTTAAATGTCCACATGTTTGAATCTACACAAAGACATCTAAGAATAGACACAATAATTTTCTATTAAAATCATAAAAACAGGAAAGAACCTGAATATTACATCATTTCCAAACTTCCATAAGAATTCGGGGATATTTGGCATAAAATAAAGAATTTTGCTTACATTATAGTCGCATGTATTCGATTGAAATGGACATCGAATTTGAGATGTTCCGTTTCAGAAACAGAATTGCGCAAATCCATAGAGTTCTTGTTTTAAAAGCACATTTGATGCATGGTGTGGCTGCAGCAACAAATGCTCCCATCAATATTTGGAAATTTTTCGAGAGAAGAATGGACTTTCCTTTATATGTCACTATAGTGAATGTTCATTTATTCTTCATTAGATTGGCTCTAGATAATATGGCGTGAAATGTGAAGAAGAGAATGCATTTTAGAGGTTTCATCGTGCTAATTTAATATTCATTTGAAGCGATTCGAATTTTCGAAGTCCTGCTTAAAAATGGGATGCTATACTAAAGAATTTAAAAATGGGCTATATTTTACTTAACAAAAATAATTAAATCAGGTTTGTCCAATTAATTTAATGGTTGAGAAATTGAGTAAAATATTTAGCTAAATTTCTTAAAGAAAATAATAATAATTTCAGAAAATCAAAAGACGTATCTATGCCTTTAGTTGATTTTCATTCATTGTCTGAAGTGCGCAATTTTCTGTTCGAAATATTAAAACAAGTATCTGGTAATAAAGCAGTGTATAATAATTCATAAATATACGGATTATTATGAACAACGGAAAGAGATTTTCTCATAATTCATCAGGAATTTATTCAAATTAACATTTTTGATAAATTTAAATAAAATGGTATTAAATTCTCTGTTAAAAGGACTTCTGTCTTTATTTTTTTTAAATCCTTTTTTTAAAAAAAATGAAAAACGATGGTAAAAATTTCTTTACCATTATAAAAATCTTCTTGTCAGTAGAAAAGGATAGCTTTTTTTTTGAAAATAAAAAAAAATTAAATTTATTTTAACTTTATGGCCAATTACTTTCATTAGCATAGTGACTTAATTATTTTTAATACTTTAAAACAGATATGAACATTTTCTAATTTGTGCCATATTCATATAAATTATGAAGCAACAAAAACATACATACATATTAAAAATGCCTTTGATAAGTTTTTAAGATGCTTTTTTGTCGACATTTTTTTTTAATAGTATTCAATTGAGGTATCATGTAAAGCTGCTCTCAGGGGGGTGTTCTTCAAACAAATCATGTAGTTACAACCATGAATTTAGTCACTTCGATTCAAAACATTTTCCCATGACACTCACCATTACAACACCATAAAAGGACAGTCTTGATTCACACACACTTCATCACACATATCACTCGAATTGGATCCACAAAACCCCCATGAACAACAATCACTTCACTCGATTAAAAGTCAGGGACCATCAAAAATCACGCTCTCTATTTACGGCATCGGTTACCCTTCAACGGGTACCAGCCCCGATTTTTTTATCGTTTGTTACACCCCCCTTCTAAATTGACATGAAACGTATTCATGATGTTCCGTCCAATCAAACCTCATTGATAGTGACACGCGTGGTCATGGGAATACGGGGGGAGAGGAGATGACAAAGGGAGGGTGCACGCATCGCTGGTCATCCCTCGTGCCGGAAGTGGAAGCATCAGAATCGTTTGGCCGACCTCCCGGATTCGATTATTCGTCGCCCATCAAGGGAGGGTCGAGTAATAAAGTCGCAGCACAAATCGCAATTTCTTAGAATGATATATTGTGTGGAGACTAGTCGAGACTAGACTAAATAAGATACAAGAAGATTTACAATTTTAAAAGAGTAGGAATGGCAATTTGAGATATTAAAAATAGTTATAACATTGAAGTAGGTAAATGAAAGGGAAAAAAGAGTTTTTTTTTTCTAATAGTATAGGCAAAGGATGGGTATCGGGAGAAAAGTACAAATATTCTTGCTCCATGTCAAAAATAGGATATGGTGTCAACAAGAAATTTTTTTTTCAAATGCTATGGCAAAAACACAAGTATGTAACTGTATGTTTATTATTAAAAAGAAATTTATATTTTAAATTTATCTCGCATTTATCATATAAAGCAATAGATTTTGGCCTCTTTTCCATAGTTACAAAATATAAATTTCCTCATTTTAAAAAACATAATGAAAAAAAAACACTATCATTAAAACTAATATAGATTGAGAATATCTTCGGAACAAAAAAAAATCTCCCATAAGGAGTCAGATTAGACCTATTCAAAAATTCATTTTATTTACCCTTTCTTTTTATTCGAATATGTAGTAAAAAGAACGTGTAGTAATCAGCAGAAGGAGAAAAGAAAAAAGAAAAAAGAAAAAAAGATACAATCTCCAGATTCAACCTCTCGAGCTCAAAAAACAAATTTTTGAAAAATCTTCATCTGTTTGTCTGTGACATAGATAGCTAAAAAAAGTTTTGAACTTGAGGGATAAAATTTGATAAATGATTTTTACACCAACTTTGCAAATTTCTATCGAATATTGAATAAAATCTATACAGAGGAGCTTAGATTCCCGCCATTCGAATATAAGTTAACACAATAATTACAAAACGAAGGTAGCTAGATAGATAAAATTAAGTGCACATATTTAACAACTACAGTGCAGAAATCCGTCAAATTTTAAGCCAAATCTAACAAAGGCTTGACTGAATATCGATCTATCTTTCAAAAACATGTAAACGCGATAACTCAAAAACGCAGTGACTGAAATATTTGGTATAGGACTTTGTGAAATTAAATACAATTTTGTGACAAATTTTGATTTTAATCGATAGCGGTAAACTTGTCTAAAACAAATTCGATTTTTTTAAAATTTACAATAACAATTCCTGCTGGGGATTAACCGCCAAATAACTCGCCAAAGATGACACAATAGATACCTATAAAATAATAAATGCATGCCAAATTTTAATATTTCTAACTATTGTACATCAATGCCATGTAAGTCCTTCTTTTACATGCCATGTTTATTACAGCCTATTCGAAAAAAAATTGAGGAGACTACTCCCATCGATTACTTTATTTGGTATCAATTATGAAAAGTATTACATTATCAAACGCTTATATTTTTGGATTTGATGAATTCCCAACACCCTAAGACTGAAAACAATAATTATATCAGTCTGTTTATCTGTAGCACATGAATTTCGGTATGTGTCCTTACATAAAAATTATGAAAAAATATACGTTGAATTATTATTATTCTCATAAAGCCTATCTTCCATTGTGCATATGAACGCACTTCGAAAACTCATCAAGCAAGACGGATGAAAGTCGGTATCACCAGAATTGTAGATATGTGGCAAATCTTTTATTGAATTCGTCAGTTGGTTAATTATAAGTCTGTCTGTCTATTAGTATGCATATAAACCCGGTAACTCAAAAACCGTAATAAACTAAGTAAATAAAATTTAGTGTGAAATCTAGGCATCAAATTGTTGATATATCAAAGCTTATACTCATTCATTCTTCTTTATTTCAGAACATTACAGATTAATACTAAAGCGCCAAATTTAACAAAAAAAAGAGAAATTCGACTTCTGCTGGTTTAGGTATATGCTGATGCTATTGTTAATTAAAATAGGTGTAGAACTTATATTAAATGTATTTCATTTAATTTTCATTACTTTAATACTGTCATAGAAATATCTTTGAGATAGGTTGCATTTGCGTTGATCCAGCAAAATTTATCTTCATGGCGTGAACGAAATGATACAAGAAAAACTAACTCTTCTTCAATTGATATTACGTTTACAAGTAAAATGATATCTCATTTTTTATTTTTTTAAACCATTATGTTGATGAATAATAGATTAAAATAGATTTAGAATTTATATAAATGTTTATCATTCTGTTTTCATTATTTTAACACAACAGAAATATCATCCTTGAAATAGTTTGTTTGCATTGTTCCAGTAAAATTAATCTTCAGTGCATACACATTTTATTAAAAATTTTACTGTCTCGTCTTTAAATGATATTAAATGTATAAATAAAGTGATATTATAATTTTTAATTTTACAAAAACCGTTAACAATAAAATCATTTGTAAAATCTTTGTTTGTAAAATAATTTGTACAATCAATTTCTATTTCTCTCATAACAGTGATTATGACGCCAAAATGGTAGCCTTAACACACGAAAGATCCGCCGTTGAAGCTTTTGATAATGAGAATAGACCGATGGAAACAAGATGTTTTTCTGCCACTCAGCAGTAAGGGAGGGGGAGGATTGATACGCTTAATTCATCAGGGAACGACTGGGTGGACCAGTTGCCCTTTGACCCTACTGGCAAGAGCTCTGTTCTTTTGATTGAGAAGTCAACTGTAATAGAACGGAGTGGAAAGAGGGGGGATTTTCGAAGTTAGTCCGAACAAGAGCAGGGAGTTGGCGAATTAGTTCCAATTGTTAAGTTTTTGGCAAAAATTTTGGTGAGAAGAAATGTTTTGATCTGAGAAATTGCTGGATCTTTAAATTACACTGCATGTTAATAATTGTTGTATTTTTGTCAGGTAATTGTAATTTAGTAAGCAGAGAAAAGAAATTAACTTCATTAGCGATATATACACTGAAGTGACAAAAGTCATGGGATAGCAATATGCAAATATACAGATGGCAGTAGTATCGCAGCGAAAAAGTATAAATGCGCAGTTCGTTTTCCAGAGCTTTCATTTGTGTTCAAGTTATTCATGATAACAGGTTTTTCGTGATTTATGGCGGCACGACGAAAATTTACAGACTTTGAACGTGGAATGTTAGTTGGAGCTAGACGCATGGGTCATTCCATTGCGGATATCGTTAGTGAATTCAACATTCCGAGATCCACAGTATAAAGAGTGTGCCGAGAGTATGAAATTTCAGGCATCACATCCCATCATGGACAGCGCAGTGGGCGACCACCTGCACTTAACGACCGAGACCGCCGACGTCTGTGTAGAATGGTCAATGTTAATAGACACGCAACACTTCGTCAAATAACTGCAGGAATCAATGTGGGACGTATGAGGGACGTGTCCGATAGGACAGTGCGGTGAAATTTGTCTTCCTTGGGCTATGACAGCAGAAGACCGACTCGAGTGCCTTTACTGACAGCACGACATCGTCTGCAGCGACTCTCCTGGGCTAGTGAGCATATCGACTGGTCCTTAGACCAGTGGAAAACCGTGGCGTGGTGACGCTTTCACGATTTCAGTTGTTACGAGCTGATGGTAGAGTTCGAGTGTGGCACAGACCCCACGAAGCCATGGACCCAAACTGTCAGCAAGGCACTGTTCAAGCTGGTGGTGGCTGCATAATGGTGTGGGCTGTTTTTACATGGCATGGACTCGGCCCTCTGGTGCAACTGAACCGATCATTGACTGGAAATGGTTATGTTCAGCTGATTGCAAATCACTTGCAGCCATTCATGGACTTCACGTACCCACACAACGATGGGGTTTTTATGGATGACAATACGGCATGTCACCGGGCCAGAACTGTTCGCGATTGGTTTGAAGAACATTCCTAACAATTCCAGCGCATGATCTGGCCACCTAGATCGCACGATATGAATCCCATCGAGCATTTATGGGACATCATCGAAAGGTCCGTTCGTGCCCAAACTCCTGCACCATCCACACTTTCACAATTATGGACGTCTATACAGACAGCATGGCTCAATATTCATGCAGAGGACTTCCAACGACTTGTGGACTCCATGACACGTCAAGTTGTTGCACTTCGCCGGGCAAAAGGAGGACCGACGCGATATTAACAGTCATCCCATGACTTTTGTCACTTCAGTGTGTATATAGATTGACGGAATTATAGAGTTTGATAATGCTTTTAGAAAAATAATATGAATCAAAATAAATTTTCTCGCTTACAAAGGAGTTCGAATTCAGCCATTTTCTTTAATTGCAGTAAAAATAAATCAAGCATAAAAGTAAATCAAGTAAATGCAGTAAAAGTAAATCAAACATAATTTTCCCGTATCATATTTCTGTAACAGTTTGGTTTGCATTTCTGCATTAATGCAGTGTTTAAATAAATCTTATATGTTAAGCATTACGTTGTTTTAAGAAGTATATTATATGTTTTTGAAAAAGTGTATTGAGATATTAAATTTTCTTGTGTCAGCAATTACGGCCAGCTTTCCCGAATAACATTTCGGAACAAAATCAACAAAACCACATTCCAAGTAACTCACAATAATTATCTCACACAACTTTATTATTAAACGAAAGTAAGCTAATTATTTAAGCTCTTATTTGCTAATTCACTATCCTCAAAATTTGAACATCTTCATCTTTACTGAAAATGTATGTTAATTTGTTAAAAAGGTTTCACTAAATATGGCTAATTGAAAAGGTAGGATATACATCATAATTTTTCAGTCACATATTTATTAACTCAAATAAAATATGTTAAGATCTTTTATATTACTGAAAACATTTTTCCATTGTGTAGTATATGTCTGTTCTTAAAATTAAAAATAAAGAAATGAATTTAAAAAATTAGAAATAAATTAAAAATTATTTGTATTTTATTAGAAAAAAATTTATTAATTTAAATTCATTGCAAAATTAAATAAGTAATCATAAAATAAAATTCTCATAAAAAATGCAAACTATTTTTTTTTCTCCCTATAAGCATTGCAAATAACTCAATTGCAACAACCTCTTGCATTTAACAAAATTCTGTCCTGAACATAAAATGAATAATAATGCATTTATGCTTCTCATTATGCATGCCATCTTAGCTTATGTGATACCTTTTTAGATTATTCCTGCCCTCCCCTCCCCTTTTCTTAAGCATTAAATCTGAGCTGTGCTTCGATTTAACAACGAATCGGCACGCCACTATCATTACGTCTGAGATTTCAGAAGATGACTACTGCTCGTTCCGCGCCCTTTTTATATCCTTCCGTGTGGCAACACCACTTCTTCGAGTCAGCGGTCATTTCCTGGAGTGACGCCATATTGGCGATGGCAGAGTCTGACTGACAGATGGGTCTTTTTTTTTTCTTTAGCTTATTAGTCTTTTCATAAGCCGGCCTTTTTCTTTCTTTTCACCATTTTCTTTTTTATTATTATTATTATTCCAGGAAGGAACATTAGTTTCCGAGAAGGAAATAGAATGGTTCTTTGCCAAATAGTATGGATTATCTCCACAGGTATTACAGATAAAAAGAATTTCCTGCGAGCTGTAAGGTAACGCACGTTTCTGTGTCAATCATACATTTGCAGCAGCTGTTGTGAAGGGTAGGGAGGATAGTTTTTGACACGAGTAGGCTTAAATATTTTTTCCTTTATGTAAACGTGGAAGACATGTACATTTTCCTTATAATCTGATGCTATAGATTTGTTTTGATTTGTTTGGGGTTTTCTGGCTCAAGAGCCGAGATGTTGACCACTCTGTGCCAAAGAACAGGTAAAATTATATCATTTAAAAAAAGTTATTGAATATGATGAGGAATTCTAAAATGTAATCAAGATTTAAATAAATAGATAAGATTTCATGGATTTTAAAAATGCAAAGCGTTGAATATGAAGTATCTTATCAAGCATGAAAGATAATGGAATGCAAGACTTTTAGAAAAACTGTAAATGCAGTACGTTGAAATTTGGGCATTCTGGCAATATACATTGTACATGCAATGACATCTGGAATACAGAGACAGTTGTTAAGCTACCAAAAAGTGAATATCGGTGAATCCAGTATGTCCATTGCGTAAACGAGTTAAAATAGTGTCTACTTTTCTGATCATTAAGGAGAGTCAATGTTACACATGGGATATGATGGCATGAAATTTCTTGTTTATCTCCAGGTCCCACTTTATCGTCCATTTAGAATAAAAAAGCATTTTAATGTCACAGGAATAGTAATAGTGATTGAAGTAGTCACCAATTTGGCAGCTTTGTTTCTTCTTTGTAGACCAAAATTTAAACATGTGTTGGTATCCAAAAATATAAAAAAGGTGATGCTGTAAAAACTTTCAATGTTTATCCGTAGTTAAAGAAATTAAATTAAGTAAAGAATATTTAATTAAAAATCATGATATCTGTTACAAGTTCCAATTACATAGTTCCTCAAAGTTAAAAAAAATTAATTTCTGCATATGTTTTGTATTAATATGAATTAAAGTAGCTGCATTTAGATTTGGATTATAACTAAGACTTGTTATAAAAACCTCAAGTGGGGTGGGGGGCATATTCGATAGTTAGTGCTGGTAAGATTAACAGGACTTTGATAAAAAAAAAATGTCTAGTTTGGGTCGCAAGTCAAAACCTTATAAAATAGCCAAAAGTTCATTTCTTTCTTCATTTAGCTTGAGCCTTGAATGATTATTTCCTTTCAGAAAATTGCTTTTGAAGCTGCCATTTAGTTAAGTTCATCAACAAATTATTAGCAAATGAAATAATAAATGGGGAGCTAAAGTGGAGTTATAATCTATTGTTTATGTGCTATTTTCAATGCATAATACAAACATGCCTTTCATGTGATTAGCAGGATATTTATTTTCAATGCAGCTAAATAGGGTGAATCTCTAAAGTAATGCTTCATTTGCTTATTTTTTTCTTTATAGAACGCATCATGAATTCTGCAAGATTACTAAGTAGTATTAATACCACTCTTCTTAATAATCTTGAATACTACAATGGAATGAAACGCAAATGCACTTTCAAAAAACTTTTAAATGTTTTTTTTATCCTGTAATTTTTAAAAAAAAAATAAAAAAAAAAAACCCTTCGTATTTCTATTTTTCATCTGATCTTTTTATTTTTTATTTCGAATGAAAATATTAATTTTCTTTTAATTAACCTTCCACAGAATTATTCTTTCTTAACCATTTCACTTTTTATAATCTTCATTTTTTGTTTCCATTATCTCTCTTATTCATTCATGAGACATATTCAAAGAAAGTAGAACATTGATTCAAACAGCAAATGGTAGAAAATCAGTTATTTTTTCTGATAGTAATGTGAAAACTGAATTTAAAATTTAACCCAGATGTGCAAAACAGAAGCGACTAAACAAACAAAACTGTACCAGGTGTTAATCTTAACTTTCTGCACGCAGTATATCTATTTTTTATGTTACTGGTAGATATATTTTAAATCTAACAGAAAAGACCAGTTAAAAACCATGCCGTATATTACTTTTACAGCTATAGTTTAAACCATAGACATGTGAATACATCTGTCGTGGTATGATTGAGCATACGCATTTAGACATCAATATGAATCCATAGTTGTAGTAAACCCTCTGATGACGAAGAGTCATTGTGTAACCTCGAAATAAATTGTTGAGAGAAACAGTTGAAAAATAAATTCTTACATTTCCAAAGATTGATTCAGACGGCATTCATGGTCTCGTCGAACAATAAAGAAAACTATTCGTAATCATTTATCTACGTTGTCAATCAACCTTAAAAGGATTATGAATAGCACTCATCATATTTAATAGATTATATCACCTGAGTAGTTGTCTACAATTAGCAAATATGCTTGCAAATAATTTTACAGTCATTGCAGAAATTTATTATAACATCTTCAATACTCGTTATGAGTTATTTTAAAGTAATTTTTGTAAAAGAATTATTTAATGTATACTTTTTCACTAGAACCTTGAAAACAATCGATTTTTTTAATACCCATCAGTGATAAGGATTTCACTCATTGATTTGTTCTGTGAAAGCAAATTAATTGCAGCAGAAACTTTTAATTTCGCTCTCATATAACATGATACATGGATTCTTTTGCAAATGAATAACTACAACTGTATGCCGTCAATTGTTTTAATTTTTTAGAGAAATTTTCATAATTTTTTGAATAGGATGGTAAAAAACATTGAAAATTGGCGATGAAAAGCTCAGGATGAATGAAATAGTTTCAAAAACAAAAAAAAAAAACTTCAATGAATACTTAGAAATTAAAATCGATAATGATACATTGCGTTTTATTTCTTATATCATTCGTTGGGTTGTATGACTTTTGCGTACAGTCATATGCGTATGACTCATAAAACTGTCAATCAATGGTCTCGTTTTCAATGGGATTGTGTTACTGTAAAGGATCAGTTTTAGAAATGGCTGCAACATTTTAAACGTTATGTGAAAGTGTCAGATTTGGCGAGATTTAACAAAAGTTAACAAACTTTCAAATACTGAATGACTTGTTATTTAATACAATTTCATGCGTTTTGGTACTATCTGAATACTTTCCCCTTGTTTTTTATGAAGCATGAATTGCTTTTCAATGAGTTTATTAAAAAATGTAGGATAAAATTCTAGGGCGAATGATATTTCTTTTCATATAAATACTGTATCCACTTAGAAACAATAATCTAGATTTTAGTAAATGCATTATTTTACATAAATACAACGATTTGCGTTAAACAAAAGAGTTTTGGTTTCATTAGTTTTAGTTTTATTTCTTCTTGATTCGTTTGTTTAATTCAGCAAGTTTGAACACTGAAATGAATGTTATTTAAATATAGGAACTTAAAAAAAACTAATGTTTCTTAAGCATAAAGTACAATTAAATGATGCTAAAAGTATTGAAACGATTTGTAAGATGGGAATAGTTATAAAAACAATTCTTGAAATGACGTAAGTAGTAAGAAAAGCTTCCAGCTATGAATGATAATTTTCCATGCTGTATCAGTTTTTAAAATAATTCCAGCCTTTACAAATACATCATCGTAGATTGGACGCTTTTAAATCATTTTCTGTTTATCATCGTAGATTTAATTTCAGTGTTGTTACCTTTTTTTCAAATCTGAACTCTGATAAAAATGAACTATTTGTTCACAATATGACTTTGTATTTTGTATATGAAATATTGTAAGTACACGGTGTATAAAATAATCAGCTTACTAAATCAGAAGTATATTAATATTTTGCTAACTGATCATTTGTATCAGCAAAATTTTGCAGGTCATATTCACTGAATTCACATTTAATTTTCTTCTAGCTGCACTATTTATTAAACTATAATCCAAATCTACGGTTAAAACATAAAACGGAGTTTTAAAAAATATTTACATTAATATATGTTGTAATAAATTTACTTTAATATTTGTAGTATGTGTTCTTCAGAAACTTTAATTTTTTTAAATATCGTTCTTATATGTAAAATAAGTCATTAAAAATAGTGCTGGTAATACACTATTCAAAAAGATACACCTACACCTTTATTGAAATTTTTACAGATAAGGTATAGGTTTTTTTTAAACCATAATTTAAACAATGTAATTATTTCTAACTTCAGAAGAATCCATGGCCATTTTAAACCTTCAATGGGGCCCGAGAAAATGCAAATTCGTCCTTTTCCCTACAAATTTTTTATTGATATTATTTTAATTTTTATACAGAAATTTTAAGTTGTAAATTTTGAAAACTGAAGTCGCAAATCCCTTTTTGAAAAGTTCATTTTAATATTGTGCATATAAAAAAATTGCACAGTCAAAACGTAAAGTTAATTTTAAGCAAAATATTGAAAACAACTTTTTATAATATACTTTTTTTATATACTTTTCCACATAATTTTATGACCACTTATTGCGAATCAGAGAGACATATAGTGCAATGAACAAATAATCGTAAGGCTTCTATAATAATATGAGTTACGCGGCTATCAAAGTTTAAATATTTGGCTGATAAGTTGTAAAAAGAGCAAGGCACATAAGTATTTAATTGACTCCTGGCGTACATTACTCGTGGTATTTTTTTGTTGCTTATTTGCATTAGAAGAAAAGGGGAAGCATTTCTTTGAGTTAATCATATTAAATACTAGCCGCCTTTGGCGACCAGCTGGTACGCCAGGAGAAACCTAGATTTAATATGATTAACTCAAAGAAATGCTTCCCCTTTTCCTCTAATGCAAATAAGCAACAAGAAAATACAGTGTGAAGATAAGGGATATAAAATGAAGGAAAGCAAAATAAACCCAGCTTGTAACTAGTGTAATAACAATTATGAGTAAAGTATTTAAAGTATTTCTTTTAACGTAGAATAACCTTTTAATTAATGTTGATAAATCATAAAACATATGGTATATCAGCGAGTTTTGATTTTCATAATATGTATTAGAGAAATCATTTTAATTAGTATATCAATGTATATAATTTTCCCTAAGGTACACCTTTAAAAAAGTTTGTTCCCAACCATCGCACATTTATGAAATAAAACATACTTGGAAAAAAATGGAAAAAAAGGTTTAAATAATTCTGATTTTACAACATTTCACATAAACTTTAGAGTTTTTGAATAACCTTTCATTGATTTTGTAAGCTTTTGTTCTATGCAGAGGAAATTTTATTGCATACAGAAAACTCACGTATAGTTGATATATTAAATCTAAGCTAGAAAATTACATGTATCTAATTTGCTTGTTTGGAAAAGTTTATAAATAAAATTTCAGATAAAACTGTTAACTCTTAAATACTTTTTTTAGAGAACCAACTTTCTTTTTTTAAAATCTCCCTTTTTTTTAAATATATTTCCTAACCTAAAAAAAACTTTTATGAAAAAAAAACAGTTATTTTTTTCTTTTGTAACTTCCAGCAACTTTTTGAATTTGAAATTATATATATATTCAGGATATTTCACCTGTGTTTACGAATGAGGTTAAATTAAAAGAGAGTGAAAGAATTAAATGAATTTTTTCTTTTCAGTTTTCAAATATTTATTACATAACATTAGTTTATCAACTTTATAAAGTGAGAGTACTTTATGAGTACAAATACAAATGACTGATAATATTGAACACAAAAAATATGTTATCTCTAACGTAAATTCTCTTAAAATTAAAAAAAAAATCATTCATTTTATTGGTTTATCAGTATTTAAGTTGCGTATTTTTATTCTATAAAAAGAATGCAGATCTTAGATAGTATGTATGTTTTATAATCAAAATCTTCGGTTTATATTTTTAATGTAAAGATAAATTTTTCATATAAGCGAGAATGTCAGATTTTTAAATATAAGATAAGATATAGTTTTGTAACTATATTAGGCTTATTAAAATTATTTATTTAATTTCTATATGAATTACTTATTTTATTTCCAGAAATACAAAATCTTTAAGCAGATTTTATTTCAAATAGTAGGAAATTTATCAACAGTTAAATTCTCTTATTGACTTATGTTCTATTAATTAGCTGAAGTAATATATTTAAATGGTCCACTTATCTTAAAACAATTAGAATCGTTTGTGATGGTAATAGTGAAAACAAGGTGTAATTTTTTAGAATGGAATATCAATTTCAAATTTTGTTTTAATTGCTTTTTATTTGAGAACCACATTTAGCCTAGTTTGACTGTTAATGAACAATTCAGGGAATTCAAGCATAATAAAGCAAGCGTTCTTGATGTATTTAGTCGTATATTTTAAATTGACGACCAGTTAGTAAGATATGACTAATAATTGATGAAAATTTCAATTACTTCCATAACAAATAGCTCTTAAACTTTAAATCTTGCTATATATACATATAACGTTATTTCAAAACCTTTACTCTGTTTTTTACCTTCAATGTATTCTGTACTTGCTCCATTTCCTGTTTATACGTTATGCACAAAATATTTTTTTTTTCAATTCCGTCACAGGTAAAGGCAACACTATTTTAAAATGGAGGCATTTAAAAAAAATTCCAACAGTGTTTCATTTTGAAGTTAAATCTTATTCGTCAATACAAAAAATTATAACAGGCATAATTAATGTTGAAACCTACTCTTCATGGAAAAATAAATCTAATCTTCATATTCTGGCAAAACGATAGGGAAATAAATAAATATTCTTAACAATAAGACAAAAAACAAAAAGTAATATTCTTACGCAAGGTTTTTTTAAATGTATTTTTTGAATTTTAAGATGCTGTAAAAACTATTTTTTGCTGTAAATTTTTAGAAAGTTATCATGAAAAAAAAGAGTCAATATTTCTTTTATTTTCTGGTAAATTAAAATTGTAGTTAAAAATTCAATTAATCGCTTTTCTACCCTTCACAATATATATTTGGCAATTTGAAAGGCATACGGCTCGGTATTTAGAGAGCCAGCATATACACATAGAGACAAAAGTTTTTTCCTTGTGTTTACGCATCATAAATTAGTTAAAATAACATTATATTTTTCCTCCAAATACACTTGACAACAGATAACGTGTTTTTAGCAAACCTGTACTAATTACTTCCTACACCCTTTTTTTTCAAAGAGCTACGTGTGATTTATTGGCCTTTTATGACCCGTGCGAAAGTGGCAGTGCGCATTTGTCCTATTACCCATTCGTTGAATTCATTATTAAAATAATAAACTATTGTGAATATTACAGGATTAACAAAATTTTTATGGTGTAAATAATCTACTATTCAATACTAGATAACTGTTATCGGAGGAAAGAAACATATTGACTGGGAATATTCATAGTAATATAAGAAGGTAATTTTTATTAAATTGAAATTAAGTGAACCGACTATGAATTTTTCAGCTTTTTGATGCAGCAAAAATTCGTTTCTGTGAATATGTTTTAACCAAAATACTATTATTACGAGCGAAAAGATCTAAGAAGCTAAATAGAGTTTAAAAAAGTAATTTGTAAACTGTAAGGCAAAGCTAGATTCCTTTTAATGAAATTATAAGAAAAAGAAAATACCATCTTCTCCACTATTTTCTCTTCTTGTTTGAAGAAGAGGGAACTATGAGGATAATGTCGGGGGACAGAGAGGGCAAAAATCAAGAAGACGAATAATTAATTAATGATAACTAACCAAAATTCTACATAAAAATTAATTAGAAAAATTTAAAGCGATATTTATATTTAAAACTAGCCGCCTTTGGCGATCAGCTGGTTCGCCATGAGTAATGCGTTCTAAAATTTTCAATTAAATCACATATTCATTAGCCAAAATTTAAGAAATAGTTATAGTTAAAAGATTCAGTTATTAGTAGTTAAAGAGTCGGTAACTTTATTCGAAAAAACTTTTTGAGTTTAATGCTCTAACAATTTATCGATTATGCTTCCAAAATATCAAAAATGTTTTTTTTCGGTGATGTAGCTAAAATGTTAAATATGTTTTTTAAAGAAAGCGAAAAAGGGGAAAAATTATTGATTTAATGATACAGATATTACAAACGATTATAGAAATATGCCATTAAGTCGGGATTTCAATGCATATCCTGTCTAAATTCAACCAGGTTTACTGTAAATAAAGATAATTTATGGAATTAATGATATAGATATTGCAAACGATCATAGAATCCATTGCCTTGCATTTATTTTTTTAGAAGATATCTCATTTTATATTTATGTTATTTTATCCAGTCACATGCTGAAAGTTGTATTTCTTTAGATTTGATTTGCGATGATAGTTTTTTTTATTTGAACTTCCGGCATTGTTTTATTTTATTTTATCCAGTCATGTGCTCAAAAAAACATGGTTAAAATATTTCTTTAAAAATTCGTTAAAAATAGAAGCTTGAGTTATACATTAAAACACTGATGTCACAAGTTCATCTCTTTTTAATTAAAAGCTAAATATTCTTCATTTTTTAAAGCATTTATAGACTCGTGCTACATACTATGCAGCTATTTACTTCATTTAGACTTTTTTATAGATGTATTTCTATTATTAAACAAAGCTGATTTATTTAATTAATAATATTGTAAAAGTCACAAAAAATTCTTTGCATTTTCTTTTTTTTAAAAAGAAAAAACATATTTCATATTTATTTCATTTCATGCAGACACGTGCTGAAAATTGCATTTTTAAATGTTTAATTTGCAATAATTATTTTTTTAATTTGAGTTTTTATCTATCTGATGGAAACCTATTGATAAAAGATAATTTTTCCGCTTCCACTTGTAACGTGCTCCTGCAGATTAAATTTTATTGTTTTGTCCGAAATATATTGTTGAAAAATATAGTTGAAATGCTTCTTTAAAAATTCACTACAAATAGAAGCTTAAGTTAAATGTTAAAATACTGATACTATTAGAAAGCTAATTTTTTAATCTTTAAATTGATGTTAAAATCATGTTTATCCGATAATATTTTCGGAAGTTATAGCGGAAAAACGTCGAAATTACGCTTAAATTTTAATTAATTCAAATTCTAATTAAAAATTCGAAAAAAGGGCTCCGAGGTGCACATTCCCGACCTCCAAGGTATACATGTACCAAATTTGGTAGCTGTAGGTCCAACGGTCTGGCCTGTGGAGCGCCAACACACACACACACACGCACACACACACACACACGCACACGCACACACACACACACACACACATTGAGCTTTATTAAAAGTATAGATAAATTCGAAACGATTTTAGCATATAGATAAATAATCTGAAAAGAGAAGCAGTGAATTAATTTCTATAGCCAAGTATTCTTTTACACGATTCATCTGCTGATGAGAATCCACTTTTTAGGATTTTTTTTCCCCTTCCTGATTATACAAGAATGAAAATTAAACTCTATGCTACAAATTTTTTGCTCTAAATTAGCAGAATTATTTGTTATATGCATTTTTTAAATTCTCATAGGGTACAAAGAAAATGGTCACAACATTACTATACGTTAAAATAAATAAAAATTAAAATGTTTTGATTGAGTTCAAATTAAATTCGATAGTTTTCCAACTATGAATTTCAAAGCATTTTGATGTAGTGGAAATCGATTTTCTGTATATGAGTTTTATTGAAAATCCCGATATTGTGAATAAATTATTACATATCTTCCACGATCGAATGATAAAGATATAAAAAGAAATATTGGTGAAAGCCTATTTTATGCTCTATTTTTTTCCACAATTGTTAAATTAGACAAAATGGCTTTAACTGGGATGGGGGGAGTGAAATTGTAAAGATAATAAAAGACTGATAAAAAATGCATTTCAAGCATTGAATTTTATTCGGTATTTTTTAACTCCCTATTTTCAGTAATTGCTGCATTCTGTAATATACAGAGTTTTGCAATCTTTTCGCCCGTGTAAGCAAAAGCATTTAAATATTTTGATAGTCAAAAATAATGATATAAAAATATTTTTTAATTGTTTTTTACTTTATTATGATTGAATTATACAGAGACGTCCGTCAAAATAAAAATTTTCACTGCAACTATGCAATGTCGTTTCAATTGGCTTTTCCGTAATTAATTCCAGATTGATAAAATTAAAAATAAGTTGCTACTTTCTTAAATTTTTAATCAGGTAAATGAAAGTATCCAAATAAATTATATTGTGCAAAAGAATCATTACAAATTAATTTGTTTTAATAAAAAATATTGAGGGATATTTCAAATAAAATAGATGCCAGATTGTATTTTAAGCTATAACTCATTAGTTCAAGATCCATTAGTTATTATTATGATATTTTTATGTTCTTTTGCACACTTTTTGGCAAAAGCATATATTTATAAACTTTGCTTTTTAACAATAATTGAATTTATTTGCAATTCTAAAAAATAAAAATTTCTGATCCTGACTTTAAAAAAAAGTAACCAGTATGATGCAAAATATGTTGAAATAAATTATTTTCAATATTAGAGTTCCGAAGTATATTCGCACTTTCCTCTGAAGTGATTAAGTGAACCAAAAAGCTCTATTTTTTATGCATGAAATCGATCTTGTAATTAATCAAAACTTCACCGGAAATACGTAATTTATTTTTGAAACGATTGAAGAACGCGAAACTTTATGATTATTTTTGTGTTCGAGAGAGAAAAAAATGCATCGATTCTCCTGGAATAACTTTCGAAATTTAAAAATCCATATTGTTATCAAAATAGATTAACACGCATCGAGGCTTTCGAGTTCGAAATATACTTTTAAAAACTACGAGGTTTTATCGAATATTTTATTTCGGTTGTGTATGGCTTTTGGAATCTTCGCAAATATTTTTTTTTTGTTATTATTAATAATAAAATTTATATCATTCGTTGGTTCGAATATCGGAGATTCTTTTTTTAACCCCCAACTTTCATTTTCGGTCCCCCCCCCACTCGTAATCCTTTTCCACTTCCTCTGTCAGACGACATTTTTGAAAACGTGCTGCCCCCTGGCGGCTGTCGACAACCTTCGGTTTTCAGAACCTAAAAGCAAAATGAGATAACCGAACAAAAGACGTCAGGAATTTTTTACTTGCTTTTTAATTCTAGCAACTCGGTGGGAATTTTTAAATTAAAGCTTTTGCGAAAAGGATCAGAAATAATAATAATAAAAAAAACATTACCAATAAAAAGAAAATATGGCTTCGCTGCCTGCTTGGTTTGTTTTTATGCGGGCAGCTTACAGAATATTGGGAAAAATTCTGACACTGAGTTAATTACAATGAAAGTTCACAGCGCCCTCTCACACAAACGGTGGAGACCTTGTAATCGTTCATCACGTGCTTTTTTTTATAAGCTGTCTATGACAACGGCGGTCTCTCTTTTGTTTTAAGTTCACTCGCGTTACTCAGTATGCTGATACTGCTATAAATTTTAGTACACGATATTTTTTTTTCCATGACGGCGTCTTTTGTTAAAAGGGTTGCAGTGACTGGCGACAAGCGTAGTCTGAAAACATAATTAAGTGGCTTAGTATCTAGGAAAAAAAAATCAGATAGTTTTATTAATTGAGACTACATACTGATAAATAATATTGCTTTTTCACTAAGCTACGCATTTTAGAAACAACTCTTGCTGGAATTTATATGTAATTATTGACTGTTTGAAAAAAGGCGTGCTACAATTAATTTAATTTCTTCAACAAGATTGTTTGGAACAAACAAGTTTCATATTTTTATGTTATACTAACTAGTACCCGGCGCAATGCTGTTGGAGAAAAAAATAATTTTCATAATATCATTTGAAATGGGAAATAGCTATCCTGTTTAATTGAAAATGATAGAGAGAATGTCATTGTCGACAATTGATACATTCATTAAAATTGAATGGAATTTATTTCTTTTTTTTAGGCATTATTATTCAAGACCTTATAATTATTATTAATTATTTTTGTTTTGTTTTTCCGTCTTCAACAAAAACAAATAAATTTCATGGTTGTCTGACTTGCGAACATCCAATCAACAACTACCCATTTTCTTAGTTCAAATTAAAAAATTGGCAACTTCTGGTACGTCAGTGTATAAAATACGAACAAACATAAATTCATTTATGTATATTATATTTAAACAAAACAAAGGGCAGTAGATAAAATTAGCATCTATTGGGGAGCGGGGGGGGGGGTAAGAGAATTGCCCTTATATCATTTAAAACAAATCTCTTTTGTTAAGCTTCTTGATTCTAAAATATCATTTGGCTATAACTACATTTCTTTTTAATCACCTTTTAAAGAATATTGCAAAATTAATTCGTTTTCTGTTAAATATGAAAATAATTAAAAATTTTTCATGTGTAACATTTTAAATGATGTTATGCCGGATATTTTAATTGTTATCAGATATTACTTTGCATTCATTATTATTCACTTAAAAAAAGGATAATTAAGGAATAGGTTTTGATCCTTCTCTGTAACTATAAACTGTTGTCAAAGAAAATTAAATGAGAATCGAAACATAGTTAGCAATGGAAGCCATTGGTGACACGCTAACCTTAAAACTAAATGTATAGTTTTTATGGTGAGAGTAAGCTATTGAAAAAGGAAGTTTTCGTTCATTTATCACTTAAAATATTTCATTATAAATATTTGATCATGGATATTTCTTTGTAAATATTCTACTAAAGTAGGATTTTTTTTTTCAACAAGAATGGGAATTTGTAGGGCTTCAAAATTGTCATCTCTTCAATTGTTTTGAATTGCGTTTTGTAACCTGAAGAAAAATTCAAATCCTATTTAAGAAAATAATGCATACTTTTTATTTTCCTGCATTTTATTTACACCAGTTACAAATATTCATAACTATTTTAATTACCTAAATAAGAAGAAATGTGTCTGTCCTCGTCTTGGCCAAAGACCGCCGTGTTGGCTAATGGCAGTTGGGGCACGTTAAATATGTCGAGACTGCAAAGTCCTCCAAGTTCCCATAACAAAACGATACCTCTGGGGGTACTGAATCAGGGATGAGTCGGTCTCTGATTTGGATCTAAATTCCGACTTGCTGATGGATGAATGAGTGTATGAAGGAATTCGACCACCCCCTAATAAGGATTGTGTCGTGTGTGTGAGCTAGAAGTCAGACTTCTGCCCTCTGGGTGCTCAGGGGTCTTTACCCTCAGAAGCTACTGCACCCCCTTTCCGTGCAAAACACGGACACCACAACAACAGAAGAAATGTGGAAATTTAGAAGAAAGATTTCAATTGAAAATTGATCAGCATGATTAAGAAAATTCTAAGCTAAAAAAGACAATAGTTGAATGATTAATTCTTTTGGTGAAGGAAAATATGCAATCAAAATTATTTGCAATAAACTGATGTAAGTAGCGAGTGACGCTTCCCAATACGGCTTTTCCTTTTTATTACATAGCTAGCAACAAAAACATGTTAATAGTGATTTATTTCTGATAGTTTTTTTCCTCCGTTTGCGTCATTTCAGATGTGATTCTATTTCTGAACAGAAATTAGCATTTCTTCTATATATTTGTTTCAAAATCAAGGAATAACTCACGGAGAATTCTGTGAATCCCGTATTTGACAAAAACCTCAATTAAACCATTTAATTACAAAAAATTTATTTTTCATCTCAAAATAAGCCCAACTATAAAAAAGTGTACAGTGTTGGCAGCCAATTTCGTGAAGCGAATGATTTACAAATAGTTCTCAAGCATACAAAAAGTATAGATAAATTTTTAAAAAATCTTTTCCACATTTACACAGATAACATTGAAAAATGCATCTATTTATATTGTTTGCTTGATAGTCTATAGAGAATATGCCATTATGATTACATAAGCAAATCGATCAATTAAATATCAAGAAAAAATTCTCCAGAAACAATTAATTTTTATTTATTACCCTTTAAATTCACGTTGTTGCTTTTTGTCACCTGTTTTTCACATATCCAGACTGATTGGTTAGGAATTTTTAAGTACAAAATCAATTAATAAAGGTAAAAATTTTATGAAGCAACGGAAATTTAACCTTCTTTCAATTGTAAATCATAGATTAGTTATTGATTTTCATTAATATATGTTGGAAAACAGTCTACCATGTAGCAAGAGTTAAGAAGAAACGTGACCGTATGAAAGATTCGCTTTGTGATCTATAAACAATTAGCTATACATTTAACTGTTCATATCTAATTGTTGGTTGTGTGCTCCGTAAACTTAAAAATAATTCAAGATATTTTTGAAGTAAAAAAGAAATTGCTTTCTTAATTTGTGACAGCGAATACGAGAAAAAAGAGTAAAATCTTTCTGATCTTCCTAGTCCCACGATAACTGATTATTTAGAATTAGGAATTAGGAACTTAGAACTGTCTTTTGAAACATATCTTGAAAAAGCATTAAACTAATTGTATCGTACATTCTTTAAATATTTAAAAGAGAATGATTAATTAATTCGTGCTAATCGAAGGTTGTAAGAAAAATAGCATTATTTTACAAATTAAATATCTGTAACCACAAAATAAGAAATAGAATTTTAAAAGAAATAAAAAATTCAGGAAATGAAAATCTATGCATAAAAAGAAGAAGAAGTGATAATTGAGATATAAAAGTCGCTCTGTTTCTATTAACTGAAAGTGCGTAGATTGATACTGAATTTAAAAAAAAAAAAAAAAAAAGAATTATCTGAAAGTATTCTTAAAGTGCTTTTGAACACTTTAGAAGATTATATTTTTATACTTATTTCGGGTAATTTTTTTTTTTAAAAAAGAGTATGTTTTAGAAAAATAACAGAATATCATCTTTCCAGAAAAGGTAATACTCTACTATTCGAAAGATCAGTGAATAAACACTAAACACTAGGGCACTGCTCATTGTAAGTTTTTCTGTTTGGATTGCATATCAATTAAAGGACTCAAATCGTATAAAACATTTCTTTAAAAGAAAACCTTACAAGATAGCATATTTAAGTTTTCCAATATTTAGCCGAATAGTCCCTTTAGTTATGTTACTATTGTATTTTATTATTAGAGCTATAATATTACGATAGTTAATTTATTGCCGTCCCCAAAATATTAGACTTGTGGCATATAATAAATTTTAAAGTTTTTAGATACTAGTTGTGTGAGAATATTAAAATAATGTTTTCTTTTTAATGCATTCTACCGACATTTCTAGAACTTTTCTTTAGTGGACAGAGTTCTATCATATAAGCAAATATAGTAATTTAACAAGTATATATCAAAGATATTTGACATAAATGAAAACGTTTTAAAATAAGCGAAATAACAATTTCAATAAAATCAGTTTAAAAGTTCTTGCTGCATAAATTGAACGTTATATTTTTGGGGAAATCTTTTACATTAAGGAAAAATTAAACATGCACGCACAAAACTTACTTTAATTTTCAGCTAATACCATTGGCGATTCAATTGATTACCAAATACAGCTAGTAATAAAGATTATATTTATAATGAACAAAGAAAATATTTTATTTTTCAAAATATATAAAGCTAAGAATTAAACATGTCCACGATTATTTATATCTTGTGGAAAACTGTTTCCTAGCTATTCTATAAATATTTCTGAAAATAAACCTATATCCTTAATTCTCTTTTTCTTTTTTTTAATAAAATTAGAATTTCACTTTTCTAAAGATAAATTTGCTGTACCTTTAAAGCATCCGATGTCTAATGAAATTATTTTATGTTACGAATTTCATATGTTAACCTTATTTAAGTAAAATATTTAAATAGAAAGAAATATTATTTTTAACATTATTTTACAAACTGATTTTATTAACATGAAATTTCAAAGAAAAATCAATTTCCGGTGATTGAGAAAAATCAGTTTTCTCGGAATTCGAAATCTAAATATGTCATTCAAATGGGAACAATTTGTTTTAAGTCGATTTCCGCCATGATTATTAGAAGTATAATATTCTTTGAAACCAAACAAGAAGCAATTTATATTCAGTAAACTGCATGGTATTTGTTAAGCAAAGCTTTTTGGAATTTAAAATTAGCATCTTAATTACGTATTAAATGAGTTTTACGGAAAATGTAATGTAGCTACATCTTTTAATTTTTGCATAAAATGGATTGAAAAACATCTATAAAATCAAAATATAGCAGTTAAATTTTTGAAAGATTTCATAGAGTTAGAAAAAAAAATGAAAGGGTTTCTTAGGTAAAGAAGTTTTTTTTATAAAAAAAATATCGAGTGATTTGTTCAAATTTTTGCTAATAACTTAAGAAGCCTACTACCTAGTACTTGATCTAAAAAGTAATCTGTATTTCTATCTAAATATTGTGATTCACCAGATAAATAACATTAATTTTTGGCATAATGAAGGATTAAGATAACTATAGACTGTTTCTAAATGAACAGATTGTTTATTCCCAAATTCAGTGACTGCAGAATATATTCCGAAACTATCAACCGAAATTTTAAAAAAACATTTATGCATTAAATTTTAATTTGAGGAAAATTGATGGAAAGAAAAAAAAGAACTAACTTTTTTTACCACTATTTAAAACCTGAGGAAATACATTTAAAAGTAAAGTAATATTAAAATGCGTATTATATTAATATAATAATAAATGTAACTTCCAAAGAAAAAGCTTAAAAATTAAATTCAAAAGCTTTTGAAGAAGTCGTAAAAAATTGAAATTAAGAGTATTGAATGGAAGAATTATTTGATATTCTTGCAAAATTCTTTTAACACAGTCACCTATTTTAAAATAAAAATAGCAACGTTGACCATTAGAAATATTTAACAAACAAAATATAAATTTCTGTTTATTATTATTATTTCCGAATTATAAATGGAATAAACAATATTCTTCATATGAAGAGAGCAGCATAAAAGCGATTAATGGCCAAATGTTGTAGCTTTTTCATCGCCAAGCGCGTTCTCGGCTAGTGAGCGGGGTCGCTTCAACTTCCGGAAGTGCGTTTTGTGCTCGTATATATCGTGACACGAAATAGCGGGGAGCAGAAAATGACACAACCTTCCACAATGCCTCCGAAGAAAAAAGAAAGAAGAAAAAAATTGCAAAAATAAATTATTTTCCATCGACCTTCAATATCGGGTGGCCTGCCTTTGTGACGTATATTAACGAGCGTTATCGTCTGCCTTTTGCGCGTTTTCAAAGTATAGCAAGCGGGTAAAAATTTTATCGTCTGACAAAGTCTGTTTTTCTAGATTTTTTTCCCCGTTTCTTTCTTCGTTCTACTGTTTTTCGCTCCCTCTTTTTATTATAAGAGCGGGTGTTTTTTTTTTCCCCCTTTCACCCATCATAAACTCGATAATGTCTGTTGGTTTTGCCAAACTTGTTTTTTTTTTTCCTCTTTTATTTTTTCATTAATCCCTTGTTTAAAAAAGTTCCCGCCCCTTTTTTAGGTCCTTGCTACACGATAGAGATATCCCCTCCCCCCTCCTTCTTTCTCTCTTCTGATTTGTTCGAGCTTCACAAAGAACTGAAGACAGTTTTAATTCTGATAAAACAAGTAAGATTATTTTTTTCTTAACCCAGGAAGGATACATAGAAAAAAAATTGCTTAAAAGCACGTAAACAAGGCTCGCTGTCAGCTTTGTGTTTAGAACAATAAGAACGATGATGACTTTTAAAAATAAATAACTTCTTTCAAATCTTGACACAATCACTGTCAAAGTGTAAAACCAACAAGTCATCAAATTTCTGGAACTTCCGGCTTTCAATGTCGCTTGATTGTTTCCCAGGACGTTTACGTGGAAAGAAATATTTATTGAAATAGAGATTTCTTATAATGAGAGAAGCATATACTTATGGGGAAACGTGTCATTCAGTTATTGATCGGAAATATCTCGACTTTTCAATGATATACATCCTTTTAATTGAGCTAAAAATAATGTACAGATGAATTGACGGATTCCCTCTAATATATTTTATACTTTTGTCACATTGAAATGATGCGCATGAACGAAACAACTTATACAAACGCATAGAATTTGAAATGAAACTCTAAATTATCATGAAATGTAATCTATATTTTTAATTATATCTTTTTGGCCATTTTATTTTATCTAATAATAAATTTACTTTAAGTCCTTTCTTGAATTTTTCCGTAATAAGTAATAAAATAATTAATGCAGGATTTTCATTTATTAATAAGTCGAAAACTTCTGTATTCTACACTTCATTTAGAAATTAGCAGAAAGCAAAACACGATACTATGCACCACAATAAGGGATGTTATTACAGAAGACATAGCTCAGTGTGATTGCGGTTAATGTTATTATTTGCTTTGTATTATCAAAAATCTGGTTTCTAAAAGATTTATTCATATGAGCTCAAAAATATTCATTTAGTATGATCACTGTATCGGTTACTGATATTAGTTTTGAAGTAGAGAGGGCTAAATTTCTTATATATCAACGTTAATATATGACATTATTTGGAATTGCTTGCTTCGCTCATAAATTTTCGAATCATCCCCCCCCCTTCCATATGTTTTTTTTTTGTCTGAAATAAAATTCTCTAGACTGATTTAACCAACAACTAGAATACCCAATCTGGTTTGGAATCTATTGAAAAGTGCCTTTGTTGTCAACGATTGAATTGAAAAAGCAAAACCGCGAAAAAAGGAACTGTTTTAATATGAAAGACGAAATTGAAATTCTTAACAAATATGATTTTTTTTCTAAAATTAGACAATGCCATGCTGCAGCTTATTTTTAAAGAAATTCTGAAAATCCATGGGCATTTTGAAAGTTATAAGCGTTTTCGAACTAAATAGAAAATGCTTTGCTGTGACAATGTGTAGATAAAAAAATTCCAACAAAGCTGGAAGGATCCAGTCACCGTATATTTTGAAACAAAACATCATCATTCAACAAATTTGAAAAAAATAGAAGAAAAAAGCTTTGCTAGCACAAATAATACATCAGTGAATCGTTAAAGGATAAATGCCGATAAACAGCAGTTAATACATTATTAATTAGTATCTTTTAGTAATTCGCAAACAGACCTAAAATAAGCGAGTTTTCTTTTCTATCCCCATGAGATAATAAAAATATAGTTGAAATTACCTAATCCAGCTATTACAATCAATCGGTTAATTTTATCGAAATTCTTGTCTCGAAGTGGAAACATTAAAAAGCAACTATTGTATATTTAGCCATAAATGGCATCCCATCAAAATATTATTGTTAAAGTAATCTATCTTTTGATTGAATAGTATCATTTTAAGTGCCTTTATTTATTTTAGCATTCAGTACGTTAGTTGCGCAGTAATCAGAATCTATTTTCATTGGTTTTCAGCATTGGAAAAAAAACTCACCTTTAAATATTTCTTGAAACAATGATTTGAATTTCATTGTAACAGTGAAAGCTATTACAAAAAAAAAACTTTTTTAAAGTTCTGAAATTTTTAAAAATTTATAATCGAAAAAATAATAATAATTAACAACTAAATTGGCAGAATTAAAAAAGTGTTTTTTTTTAATCATACCATTTTAAAAACTTCTTTTTTTTTACTTAAACATATTCTTTTTTTTTTTTTCAAATTGAGAGAAAAAATTAACAAGTAATTTAGTGTAATTGAAAAAGAAGTTTTTAATTTCAAAATCTATTTTGAAACGCATTTTAATAGAACCATATTTTGGAAAACTCATTGTGAAAAACGTCAAAATCTGGCATAATTTTTAATAAATTAAAATTTCAAAACAATTTAAACAATATGTACATTATATATTTCCAAATTGTACTTGCACTATTTCATTAAGTCATTTCACGTGATAAAGTCAAATCCATAAAGAGCCAACACACACTCACGTTTTTCTTACATTATTAATCCCATTAATAATTTCTATAACTAATAAAAAATGTATACAAATATGTGTAATATCACAATTATCTGAGGCGAAATATTTAAGAAAACATATTTTTAAAAGAAGAAAATTCTTCTTTAAAAAAAGGCCCCAGCTGTTATGAAATTTAAAGAAACCAATATTCATAACAAAAGGGGGAGTATTCTTATCTTTATGTATTTTATCAAGTCTGTATACAAAATGAAATATTTTTTTCAATATGACTATTCCTTTCGCATAATTCCTACAAATAGCTCGGTATGAAACTAACAATACTACTATACTCTCTGAGAATGCGATGTAATATCATTTAATGATTTTCGTAATAGATATTAAAACTAACACTAATTAATAATTAAATAACTTTAAACAACTTTTTAGTAGTTATAGTTTAATTAAATTTAAAACAGGCTTGTATTAGTTAATTTTTAGATACTTGCAGAAAATTCTAGTAAAAATGAAATATAAAATCGTATTCTAATATAATTTATGAAACATTTTAGCTGCTTATACGCTTAAAGTTACTTAAAATACACTACCAATTTCTTAACCATGATCCATTAAAATATGTTTTCAAAGACAACTCCAAATATTAATCCAATTCAACCGCTTTTGTATTAGAAAAGTGTCAATACTCCAAAACCTTTCAATATCCTCTGGACAAAGTGAATCCCTCCTAACAATCCCTTTCCGTTGATTTGAAGTGAAATAATGCGCCCTTTATCACTTTCTCACACACCTGCAGGAAATTGGCCACAACACTCCTACCTAATTTTACAAAAGATAAATCCAAATTAAATTTCGCAGAGAACGAATTTTCTAAGGAACCAGACCACCTTCACCATTTTATGCGAAACGAAATTGCGAAACAAGGCACAATCGATGAAGCATTCTACCTTAACGATTCAATACTTAATTTTGGACCTTATCAAACTTAGCGGCACTGACGATCCCAAACATGTTTTACAGTTAAACCACCTTATCTTCTTCATTATCAGTCGCACCCCCTACCCACACTCGGGCCGATTATGGCAGATAGCAATTCATTCTCATTGAAGAATCTTTTGGGTATGATAGTGGGTGGATTTATGCGCACTACAAAGTGGTTTGTTCTATCTTTTCAGTGTTGAGGAGGGTGAAAAGGGGGTGACCATGGTAGGAGGTAGCAGATGATAGCATCTAGTGGGGAATGTTCTCCCCCCCCCCTTTTCAATTAGCCGGCTGGGAGCAGCAGGTAATAGGGCGCAGTGGTGGTGATGACTTGATAGGGACGCCACAACTCAATCTAATGTAATCGCTTGTTTCCATTAGGGGTGACTGTTCGGTCAGTAGTTCTCTGGACAGCTTCACAGGGGTCTAATGTTTAGTCAAATTTTGGCTCAAAGTATAGCTTACATCCTGTAACAGTTTTATCTATATGTATTATAAACTCTATATATTCTTTAGTATGCGATATTGTTTTATTTAATATTAATATTAATAAGTGATTTTAAGGAGCTGCTAAACTAATGGAAAAAAGCGGAGAATTTAAAATGCTCTAGCTGTCTTACTTTTTCGAAATACCTTTTTAAATTCCGTAATTAGCTTTAGTTATATGCATTAAAATAAATCTGTAAGTGCGTTTTACTTATTGGTGCCCTTTGCGCAATTAAAAGGACAATTTTATCTCAGGAAAGCATAAAATTCTAATGAAAACTCATTACGTATGCATAAAAATAAATGATTAAAAAAAAAGAACTGCAAATGATTTTTAAAAAATTTAAAATATTCACCAATATATATATACATATATATAATACTGTTTTTTTTTTAGCCTAACTTTTTATATGAAACCTAAATGTCTGTAATAATGTATATATAATGAATAATCTATAATGTTGTTCATTCATTTTGGTTTGAAAGCTAAATTTGGATTCAATAATCAAAATTCTAATTCTGAAATTGAAATGAATAAAAATAATTTTTTAAATACGCTTTTCTAAATTCTAAATAATAGTATAAGCCAATATTAAGAATATGAAACTGTAAAATGTGGTGGAATGTTGATCATTATGATCTGTGCTGTGGAAGCAAAAGGATGTATTTTTGGACGCATTGCTTTAATTGTGATATTTCATACTAAAAACGCGCAAAGATAAGACATCCACGCTCGCACCTTAACATAACTGTACATCATCTCATGCTAATTCCAATCGCAACTCACTATGAATGCGTACCTAATCAGGCATCGTCATCTATTGTGCAAGAGAAGATTTTTAGATTAATTAGATTCTTAGTGTTAACGGTGTGTATTGCAACAAGAATTGACAATCAAGTTTAAAAACAATGAATCTCGATAAAATAGTAAATTCAAGACATAATGTGTAATGGATGTATTTATTTAAACGTTGACAAAATAAGAACAACATTAATGTGTTAACAGTGTCCTTTATCTCAATTATAAATACTACAGAACATAAAAAACTAATTCATAGGACTATGCTACTTGTCTCCCAAACTCAAAAGCACCTTTTATTTGAAATTATAGATAAAGGCAATAAAATTGAATGAATATTTTAATTTTTTAAATTGGGATTGAATTTAAATATGGAAAGGATGAGGAAATTAATTTTAGATTTGATAAGTTAAATAGACAGTTGAAAAGTAACATCTGTAATAAATAAATAAAAAATAGACGATAAAAAAAATTTCAAATAAATTAAAACATCTCATCTCATTTTATTCACCAGTTCGATTCGATTAATTTTATATAATCGAACTTCTACCAAAAAAAGAAAAGAGCTTTATCACATCATTGTAAACAAATCTATTCATCATCGCACATTTTATCACCAGCGAGCTTGTTGCTGCAACCATTAGCGTGACCACTCCACCCGAATCAAATGGGTCACGTTCCGGAACGCGTTCACGTTTTGCGAGGACTGAGGCACGTGCCAGCAGTGGATCATCCTTTTCAAATTGGGCTCCTCCCGTGTCCGCAACAGGCTTTGTAATGATATCATTTCCTACACGCTGATGACAGGGAACACTTTTTAGAGTGAGGTCCCCCACTGTGGGAAAGCGGGACGTGAGTTGGAAGGCGAAAGATTTGCATGCTGAATGCCGGTTTCATGATCAAATGAGCAACAACGTGGGAAATGATGCTGCCATTTGCTTGATAAGCTTCAATGCATGTATTATGCATAATTTGTTATTATTACGTGTGATATCTTTTTTTTTTAAACTGTAGTTGTTTCTTTGTTAGAAAAATTAATCAATAAGCACAAGGACTGGAAACTAATTTGTATATTCCGGTAAAACTGGTGATGCTGTGCAGAACCCCGACCTAGCCAGAGACAACATGGAAAACTTGATGGGAACGGCGGAGAGCCAAATCCCACCTAGTACGAAGGAACAACTTAATAACATTGGACCCTTGCAAACAAGAAAAAAAAAACTCTAGAGGAAACGCATGTTGGTACAGAAAAATAATAGAAAAAAAAACATTACATATTATATTACATATTAAGTTGTGAAACATTAAAAATACATAAAATACATTTTTGGTTTTATTGTTTTTTTCTATTAGAAAAGTTGATCAACAAGCGGGCAAACTGGAAATTAGTTTGTTGAAAGGTCGAAATAAGGCCTTTGTTGCGCAGTTCATATGAATTAGCATGTCATCTGAAGTCTGTAACTTTAGCAAATACTTTTCTAATAACCTCCAAATTTCGCGTACAGATGTTATTTAGTATAGCATAATTGAAGAAGAACTCTGGTATATTTATTTCATTTATATATTTTCTAGAAATAAAATGGAAAAAAGAATTCGAATAAAAGAACATGCTTATCGTCAATACTCCGGTATTATCTTTCAAGTGATTTGGTGCACAGCAATGTTATGATCATTATTGTTGGTTTAAATTTAGAAAGGCAAATGCCTCATTAAGAATATAAAACAAATAGTTATTCTATTTTTATTAAGTGAAAGGAAACAATTGAATAAACATTTGCATTTTAAAGGGTTTTCAATAAAAAAAAAATTCAAACCATATTTGTTCTAAAATACATTACTATATCAAAAAGTCCTTGAAATGTGATTAATATTTTACATATTTCAATGACAAGAAAATAAAGTATCCTTGCCTGGTTTTTAGTGAAGGTCGTCACTCAAAATTCGGGATAAAAGAGTTACATTTACTTTTAAGGGTATTTTTGAAATATAATGATTGTTTACTTTCTAAATAGAAAGAGAGGGAGTCGGCTTATTGATTCATATAAAATAGCGTTACGAATCTTTAAAATAACATATTAATCGGTCGGATGGAGACAAATAAATATTTTTATTTATTTTTTAAATATCCGAAAGATGTATTGCTAGTGTTTGAAGCATATATCTGTAAACGTTAAATGTATTTCTTTATCATTTTTATTCGAAATCTGAGTTTAATAGAAATTTTTATCCTCTTGTAAATTTCTTATTTTAGTAATATATTCCTTTTCTTTCAAATAAAATTATCTTCATTAATTTATTTAAGGTGATGCTTTGCATTCCAAGACCAAATTACAGCGCAATGCAAAGGATGAAGCTTTATCAACATTTTACTGATGGGTTGCTTTATTTTTTTAACTTTATTTTTTCGTTCTACTAGGAAGTCCCCTCTACTTATTTTGAAAAAAGCATCAATAAATGAGTTACAAAATCATGTGCGTATAAGAAACACAGAGTACGCGCAATTCTAACATTACATCAATATTCAAAAGCATTGCACATATACATTCATCTATATTGACTTTTACATAATATTCCATTTCTTGGGAATCGATATTACTAAATATAAAGACTCATAAAAAATAGGCTAATGACATTAAATAAAAAATATTTTGCTAGGAAATTTTTTATCTTTCATCGTGTAAATTAAGCAAGACTTCAAAATAGAGTTAGATAATTCATTTTACTACATTGTATAATCTTACTAAAATCACTGTGAAAAGGGAACTTCAAAACTTACCGGACAGCACTTGGGAAGGGCCAGTCTGAGCAGATACAGGAGGCTTTTCCCTAGAAGCAGGTGGCAGCGATGCTTCTGAAGCTAAAAATAAATAAATAAATAAAATATTAGGGACGAAAAAACACATATGTTACGCAACAAAAAATTAATGAATTCGTACCAAGCAATAATATGGTCGGAAATTCTTGCTTTAATAGTATTTAAGAATAATGAGAGACATTCTTTATCATTATTTTTAAAAAATTAATATGTTCCAACTTTTTTCAAATATTTTTTTTTTACTTGAAATCAGATTTAGCCTTAAAAGCTTTGATTGTTTCAATTTCTTTTACCAAAAATCGGCTATTACGCCCATCATCCGCTTTTAGGATTCAATGAATTAAATTAAATAAGACATATATGAAACTTTCGATTGAGAAACTTATAAATAGAATTTATGAGATGGCAAAGTAATAGGAATTTTTTTTAAAAATGCATAGCCTCTGCAATATCATGTTTCTTTTGTAAATACGATGCATTACAATTCGACAAATAAAATTTAAGCAATTTTTAACGAATAAAGTAAGTGACAATGTGTGATTTTTAATTTGTTTTATATTGTTTACATTTTTTTTACTTGTGAAAATGCTTTGGAAGTAATATAGAATTATATTTATTTTGAAACGAATTTTGATAACGAATAAAATTTATGATTTCTTCTTGTATCTTTAATATGATTTCAAATAAATTAGTCGCAGGGTTGATGGGAATGCTCAGAAGAGCAATGTAGATATTTATAAGTACTAAATCGTATTCCATCCTCACTATTAATGACTTAAGTCTGCATTTGATGGCTAAATGGCACTCCCAAAGGTATAGTTTTACATTTTCACCACATAAATAAGAATTTCTTAAAATATGTGTCACCCTTCACTTGAAATAATGGCTTGGGAAATATCTTTTTATGATATGCATTAGAGATACTTTCAGAAATTATTCTCTTCTCAAGAAATTCTCTATATTAGTAGAGTTTGTGTTTTTAGAGTAGATGGTTTATCTTTGTTATTTTTATGGGATATTCTTTTTATTTTTCTGTTAATATTTTTATACTTTTTTATTCATTATAATCTAAAATATTTTATTCCTTCATTAATCTTTTCTTCTTCTTTTTCTTTCATATATTCTTTTCTATTTTAATTTTCATGGACATTAGATGGAATTGTCTCTTTAATTGTTCATAGTCAAATTATTTTCAGAATATCTTGTATGAAGATTATTATAACAAAATCCTTAGTATTCAACTACCACAAATATTTTATCAAAATTAAAGCTAGTTATGCTGAGATAATAACTAAATATGATAGAGTTCCAATACTCACTAGTTTGTTTTGGGTTCTAATGTATTTTGATAGTTGCTACTTATTTTCATTAATAAACTAAATATTACCCTGTTCCGGGAATTCAATTAAAGTATTTCTTTCATGGATGTAAAAAAAATCTCAACTATCCGTGATTTGGTTAATAACAAGTTATACATTTTCAATACATTCTGAGAATATTTAGATGGAAATCCATATGAACAACTATTGCATGGAATGAACTATTTACTATTTCTAGAAATGAATAAATCGAAATTTAAAATAAAGTTTGAAAACATTTAAAATAAAGTTTAATTATGTCTCTAATATATATGTCACATGCAAAAATTATTCGCGTTGCTTAATATCCATGTCTTGTAAATTTTCTGGTAAGAATAATAATAAGAAGCATAAGCATCTAATAAGATTTCGATTAGAAAATTAATAAAAATGTTTTCTCAATTTTTCAGTAGGTGATTTCAGTACTGTCTTAAAAGTTCGGAATTTTAAATTTCAAGGAAAACACACAGTTTAAATTTCATATAAGTTTAAAATATAGTCACATCCCTATATTTTAAATAATGTTAAAATAAATTTATAAGATTTTAAATGCATAAAAAAATCTGCTGTTAAATGATTTTTTTCCGTAAAGCCTCATTAATAAATGCATTTAAAAACCCAATCCATTTTTATGTTAATTAATTTTTCCTGTGAAACATTAATTCCCCTATATTTTATATGCATTAACAAACAATCATTTTTATGTTAGATGATTTTTTTCTGTAAAAAATTATTCTTGCTATATTTTAAAAGCATTTAAAAAACTAATTCCATTTTTATTTTAATTGACTTTTCCTGAGGAACATTATTTCTCTTATATTTTCCCTGTATTTTACATATATAAAAGATACATTCTAATTCTTTTTTAAAGTTCATTTATTTTTCTTGTGAAACATCATTCTAATTATATTTTCTCTATATTTTACATGCATGGAATTTTTTTAAAAATGTTAATAGATTTTTTTCTGTAAAAGATTATCCCTTCATATATCATCCCTCTTATTGATGTGACACAGAAATTTGATGTGAAAAGTATAAGCAGAGGAGATAATGCTTGCGCTATCGAATCAAAATTCCAAATGATGAGATCCAGCCAAAAATAGTCCTCGCGTTGTTTCAAGATGCATATGTAAATACAATATATGTTTCAAGATGTATGTATGCATATGTTTCAAGATGCAAATTAAACACTCTTTTACTGATATCTTTTAAGGAGAATTGCTTCAATGTATGGCACTTAAAATAAATCTTCAAAAATTATTTTTCGTTAATCTTACTTTTAGCCAGACGATAATCGAGAATTATTCGAATATTAGCGAATTCATTCACCACCATTATAGGAACAGCTACATCTTTAAAAATACAAACAACTCCCGAAATATCTTTCGGAATCGGATCATTAATCGACCTTTTCTCCTATCGAACCGGAAGGGCCCCCTCCACCCCGAGAGCACTTAAGGATGGTCCCGCTGCTTTTACCAGGGGAAGAGATCGATGCACTTACTCTGTCGTAGGAAGTTGAGATGTGCGTACAGGACTTCCCCGTTGTACGGATTGGTCAAGCGGCTGAAGTCCTCGCGGGTCAGCTGACAGAGTTCCCGGCCAATGACGTTGAAGCGGGCAGCGTCCACCTCGTGCAGATTGTACTCTTTCACGGCCCACTCCAGCCATTGCTTCACGTGCTCCGGGTTCCACAACACAGGATCTAGGAGGAAGAAACAGCGCCTTGAGAGTAGGCAGACGTTGAAATTCGTCAGCGAAAATACGAGCATTTACAGCCTAGATATCGAACCAAACTATTGCATTTGCACTTGGATGTGAAATAGGAGTTTTTAATTCGTGAAAGACAATATTCAAATTTTATTTTCTATCCTTTAAATGTCCTAGTAATTCGGCATTAAAATGTTGTCTATCATTAGAATTTTCAGACATAGAACTAAATTATTGCAATTTAGTTGAACATAGAAAGGAAATAAGAAAGTTTTTAGTTCGAATTAAGCGATATTAGAAATTTTCTTTTGTCCGTTGAATTTCCTAATAATTTGACATTAAAATATTGTCTATAATAAAAATTATCATCAATTAATTTAAAAAAAAACTAAAAATTGTTATCATTGTGTTTGTGTGTTTTCATTTTCCCCCTAATTCGTTTTCTCATTAAAATATTGCAAGAACCTTATCAGATTCTTAGTAATCGTGAGAAATAGTTTCAATACTTTTAATGCTTACTTCTTAATGCTTTTAATAAGTATAAAAACTTGATTTCTACTACATGCATTCAATATAAAAAAAACTTTGAGTTTTTTAAAAAAAATATTTGATAATTTTAGATGTGAAAATATAAATTTCATTATTTACTATACAGTTTTACTGTGCAATTATAATATATATATTATTTTTACTGAAATCATCTTAAAATTGTTGAATATTTTCAAAAGATTCTTAACACAACTTGAAATTATAAATATTTATTTCCTCTTATTTTATTCATTTTTTCACATCCCAACATGCGAAAAAATTATTTGATCTTCCTTTAAAACCTATTGAAGTCTATTAAAACAGCTGAAATACATTGTTTATCAGCTGTTTTATAATAAAGTTTGCATTCAATAATCATTGTTTCTAATTCTATGTATTAATTTCTGATCATTATCTTAAAAAGGAACTTTGAAATTAATATACACTGATGGAAAAAAAATTCCAACACTAGGAAGGAGCTGTGCTAGATAAACGAAATTTGGTAGGCGTGTTTATACATCTGAAAGATGACGTCGATTCAAATTTCGAGCTACGCGCGTAAGTGTGGCGCTAGTAGCGACACTATGAACATGCAAATGAGGTTTGCTTTAAATAAGCGCTGTAAGGCTCGTGATCGTTATTTACAGTTGAGATTTGACGTAGTGGATTAATGTTAGTCAAGGATGCCTCTGAGAAGACGAAGAAGCCATTATCAACAGCTCACTCAGTTTGAACGAGGTCGTGTTGTAGGGCTACGAGAAGGTGGGTTTTCTTTCCGCGATATTGCTGAAAGACTTGGCAGGAATGTATCCACTGTGCATGAGTATTGGCGGCAGTGGTCAAGGGAAAGTACTGCCTCACGAAGACCAGGTTCCGGTTGGCCACGTGGTACTACTGAGAGAAAAGACCGTCATATTCGGCGTATGGCTGTGGCTAATTGTACTGCGTCTGCAGCTGAAATTCGAGCTGCAGTTGGCACCACAGTGACACAACAAACTGTTACAAATCGGTTACTTCAAGGACAGCTCCGAGCCTGACGCCCTGTACAGTGCATTCCACTGACTTTAAACCACTGCCGTTTGCGACGTGAGTTTTGTCAAGCTAGAGCTCATTGGAGGACGGAGTGGAGATATGTTGTGTTTTCTGATGAAAGCCGGTTCTGAATTGTTCGCAGTGATAGCCGTTTGTTGTTTAGAAGGAGGCCAGGTGAACGCCTGCTAGTGACCTGTCTGCGGCCTAGACACACAGGACCTACTCCTGGAGTTATGGTTTGGGGAGTAATCTCGTATGACAGCAGGAGCACTCTCGTGGTTATCCCACGCACCCTGACTGCAAATTTGTACGTCAGTCTAGTGATACAACCTGTTGTGCTGCCATTCATGAACAGCATTCAAGGGGGTGTTTTCCAACAGGATAAAGCTCACCCTCTTACCGCTGTTGTAACCCAACATGCTCTACAGAGTGTCGACATCGGCCTGCTAGATCACCATATCTTTCTCCAATCGAGCACGTATGAGACATCATTCGGCGAAAACTCCAGCGTCATACATAACCAGCATTGACCGCCCAAGTGCAACAGGCATGGAACTCCATCCCACAAACTGATATCCGACACCTGTACGACACAATGCATGCACGTTTGCATGCTTGCAATCAAAATTCTGGCGGTTACACCGGTTATTAATGTACCAACATTTTACATTTGAAATGGCTCTAACTGTGATCTTGAAACTTTAATCAATTAAATATGTTACCTAGACAAATGTATTCCTAAAATTTCATTACTGCACAATAATTTTTTCTTGGTGTTGGGATTTTTTTTTCCATCAGTGAATTTAAGGAGTAAGATTAAATATGCAACATTGAAAAATGTTAGTGATTTTCTCGGTTATGTACATTTTCATTTATTCTTCGTTTTACTTCAACCCCTTGAAAGTCGCATAAGCAGCCCTGTATAATGAAATAAATTTGAAAACATTTCGATAGTAAAAAGGAACTAGAATAGATGACGAGAAAGCTGAATTTTGATTCAGGATATTCAGATTATTCAAATGCTCTTTTTCATTTGCACTTGTAAAATCAATACTTATTTACGTATTTTATTTGTTTATAATTTTTTTATTTTATTTTCCCCCAAAATGCTCACTTACACTTAATTGCATGAAAATGTCTTTCATAAAAAGCATGGCATTTACCTCTATTCAGTTCTTGTTTCACCTATAAATAAACGACACCTTCTATAAAGACCCCAATAATGAAGGATATTATACTATATTTTCGCAAAGTTGTACGATATTCTCCAAATAACCATTTCTCACAAACATACTGTTCTAACAAATATCTGAATGACAAAATTTTCAAGGTAAATAAGGTCTAGATAAATATTTTACCCGGAATACTATCAGCGCATTAAGCTCATGAAATCTCATGGATGTGAATTTGAATAACTATTATGAGAAATATTTTCCAACGCTGAATTGCTATATTTTTTAAGCTCTCTTTCATATTTTTTTAAAATCTGTGTCTTAATAAATGCAGCCTTGTACCCATTCATTTCTGGGGAAAAAACCACCACCTTTTTTTAATCTTGAAATTTGTCACATGATTTCTGAAACAACCTGCAATTTCAAATATTATTCGTATATATGTTACTTTAAAAAGTATCTGTACAATATAGTTGTTGAAGAAAACCTCAAAGATGCCTGCTGCTTCGAAGAGACTAAACGGTTAAATCAAATTCTAAATTTCACTTCATTCTTGATTTAATTACGTTCGCAACTGATTTTAATTAGTTGATTAATTTACTATAATGGAATGTAATTATTGCTCCCATGTATCAAGCAATTGCATAATTGTGTGAAATATTGTTTGATGCATTTACTGCAATTGATTTATCGAATTTATTACAACGATAGTGATATGTATCTATATATTTCGGTGTCTTCAAGATAATTTTGTTAAATTCAGTTCTACTTACGAATAACTCGATAAACAAGACTCGTGTTTCAGTTCAAAAATAAGTATATAAATGACAACAAAAACGGTGATTTTATTCTTTATGCACTGCAATGAATAAGAATCTCGTGATACGTACAACCTCCTCTCTTTTACCTCCTCTGTTATAATAGAAACCCTAGCTCCATGGAAGTTCCAGGAAGTCTGAGACACGTGACAAGTGGCGTCACTTCCGCCACCAGACAAAAGTCAAACGTTCGCCATCTACCGGCGGGGAGGAAAATCAAAAGAATGGAGTTAGATAAGGAAAGAAAGGGAAAAAAATAAATAATAATGGTGGGAGGGAGGCAATGAGTGCCATTCGAGGCAGAAGAATTGATGCCGGGGATAGTCCATTGTGTGGATGCAAGAGCGCTGAAGGAAGACCCCCTTCCCTCCGCCCTAATTGTCATTCGGCTCAATTTATTCCCAATCCGCACTGCCGGATAAAGCAAAGTCCACACGTGTGTGGACGATGCTCATTTGGGGTCACCGAAGGAGGATTTTCAGTTAAGCCGAAAAGAGATGGGGAGAACGAATTCTGCCTTTAGTCCAAACTGTTTTAATTGCCCGATTATGAAACAGAGTTTTTTTTAAACCTTTTTTTAAAATAAAATATAGCTTTCCTATGTGTTGTTAGATACCAGTTCTACATTGAAGCATTTCTACATGAGCAATAATTATAAAATCTGACTTAAGTCAACTTTTTCGATTACAGTGTTTCTTTTATAACTTTTATAATCATCAATTTCACATCAAGATCTGTAATCGCTCAATTTCAGGATTAGAAAATATCAAATTCTTGATCCTGTTTTTATGCTGTATGTCGGTTTATTTAAGAGGGGTGATCCGAAAAAAGAGTTTAAAAGGCAAAAGGAAAATGCTTTATTAACTATAGACACAGGATAAAAATGATAATTAAGTGACATATATGACCGTTGCTTCGCTATATAATAACTAAACCTGTTGAGCCATTTATCATACTGCTGGACTAATTTATTTAACCAATATTCAGATAATAATAAGGCCCTTGGGTATTGAGCCGGTTCTCGGCATGTTTTTGGAACATCGCTATCTAATATGAACCTTGTTTCGGATAAGTGTTTCTTCAATGCCGGGAAAAGGAAATAGTCACTGGGAGCTCAATTAGGGCTGTATGGCGGGTGACTCCAGGTTTTCCTTCTAAACGTTTCCAACATTCTCTCTGTCCGCCTCAATAGATCGACACCATTTCGTTTCCGGTTTTCTTTTCATTACTTCGCTCCCGTACATTTCAACGATTTGTCTGTGAATGATTGATGGGGGCACATTCTTGGCCCATAGAAATCGTATCACACCTTGCACCTTTGCGATACAACTTCTCTAAAAGACTTCCCATACTGGTGCTGTTTCAAATGTCAGTATTAACACTATCTGCTCGAACTATCGGTCTAAGACAACTAACTTTATCTATGTACACCCTGAGTAACAATATTTCCATCCAAATATTCTGCTTGCCAAATACCATTGCTTGTAAACTTTTTTTGGATCCTCCCTCGTATTTCATCACCGATGAAATACTTTTCTTCATATATTGATGTAAAACAGGTATTTAGAAAAATCTTTTAAGAATCAAGTTCCGTGTTCAACATCTGACTGTGATTAAAAATCATGGTGTAAATTAGTATTTCTTTAAAATGAGTCTTTGATCCTATAAATAAAATTTGCCCTCAACTTCTGCAAAAAAAATCATAGTAAATGCAATTTTTGGAACGCATTTTCTCAAATAAAAACTTTAAAAATCTTCTCATGCATCAATTACAAATAAAAATGAAGATAAAAATAATTTATTTTATATTTATTATATAACAATACGAAGTCGTTGCATGATACAATTTATCTCAAATACATTGAGTGATGAGCGACACACCCTTCGTTAATTAAGAACTAAACAAAGAATTTTTTAAGAATATTTCTTTTTTTAAAAAAAAGCAAGATCTTAAGGTAAATGGTGAAAACATATTAAACGAAAGGGAATACAGAAAAGTTTGTAACACAATTTGTCTTCTAAATTTAAGATACTAGAATAGAAGAGACTGGCATACCTCGGTTCACTATTTTTCTTATTGACTGAAATCGAGTAATTTTCATTTTCATTTTAACTGTAAGTATCCTATTTTATGTACCCTCTGTTAAACTCGCAATCAATATTTATAAATATTATGATAAATATGGTTAAATTAAATTATAGTTGCATACAAATCATTCATGGTGTATAAAGTTATTTAAGATTGCCGTGTAGCTTGGATTGCATCCTCTTGTACTTTGTTTGTAATATAATTGTCCTGTACGGTTGTTTGTACTGTCATTAGACTTGAATCCATATGCAATTAATAAAAAAAAGGATATAATCTGAACAAGCTCTGTGTCTTCGAGATTTTTTAAAAATTAGTATTGGTAAAAAGTTGTTGCTCTCAATAAACATATATTTCTTGGCTTTCTAAGGAATAATTTTGTAGTGCATTTTTTACGAATAATATTGTCAATGCCTCTCTAGTTGTCTCATCTATACAGACACTTGGCAGATGAAATTCACTACTGGTCTCTGCAAATTTCTTAGTTAGATTTCTTTTTTAACAATCCATATCTCCTTCTATTGTCACTTTTTTAATATACGTATTAAACAAATCTTTTATTTTTATTTTTAGAAAATTCGTTTTTAGTGTTATGCTGACTATCATGTTTGAATTTCTCCCCCAATATTTCTTCAAGTCTCTCACTTGCCAAATTAGTGTTGTAAATTTAATAAAAATGTTTTACAAATACTCTTATTAAAATTTTCGTGCCTCCTTCAGTGCTCACAGCTTGAATTGCCTTATTTATAACTTCATCCCACCGAACACCCAATTTTGCTATATGCATAGCATTATAATGTTAAAAAGATAACAGTAATAAACATCCTATTCATCGGATCATTGATTTATAAAACAAGAGGACATAATTTACAGCGGTGGCATGTGGTAGCATCTTATGGAATATGTTCGAACTTACAAAAAAATTTATATATTTCAGATAAAACTATACTACACGAATTAAATATCACAATCAATTCCTCCAACCCGCCCTAACGCACAAGGGAAAATCAGAATGCTCGGAACGCTACAACAGTATTGGTTGGAACTGTGGTTGAATCCTAAAGCCATCATCGGCAATGGTACAACACTTTCCATCGGAAGCATGCTTTGTCATCAGTAGAGAGTAAATAATACCACATCAGTTCTGTAGACACCAAGGCAGTGTGAAACAACTACCATATCAGAAATGTCTCATCCCCACATCCGAGTTGTGTTGAAGACTTCTTCTGTGTTGAAGACTTCTTCTATTTTATAATAGAAGAAGTCTTCAACACAGGTTTTTACACAGAAAAAAAATTCATAGCTATACTCAAAAATGAGATTTAAATGGCAAACTAAAATATGCCTCTATTAAGTAAAATGAGCACTGTTTCAGAAAGTTTTGACAATCACTATAAGACGGCAGTGTATACTGGGGAAGATATCACTAGAAGACGGCGGTGTATACTGGGGAAGATATCACTAGAAGACGGCAGTGTATACTGGG
>JAPMOQ010025180.1:1631508-1663597 GCA_026543055.1 Argiope trifasciata | reverse complement strand
GAAGCAAGAAAGAGTCATTAAATGCTGGAATAGAAATAAAATTCAGAATTAAGAAAAGAATAGAAGAAAAAAAAAGGAAAGGATAATATATTATTATTTAGTAATTTGGAGGTTAAAGATTAAAGCTTTAATTGCCATCGCTACATTGGTCAATTAAAACATTCGAGACAAGCAAACTTTATACTTCATAATTAAATATTTCTTTAAATTGCTATAATTGTTGTATTGTTAATTATTTGACGACGTATACGCATTCCAAAAACACAAAACTTACGCAACTGTGCAAGAAAAACAATAATTTATGTCATATTCCATGCATTTCGAACTATTTTTAAACAGTATTTTGCTTGAGTTATTATAAATTAAAAAAAATATTTACGAATAATCAGAGATAAAAAGTCTCAATTCTATCAAATTTAATTTAATTTTTAATAAATTGATGAAATAAATCACGACACCGAAATAAGCTATGTCAAATGTATATTCAGCGCGTTCTATTTTTCATCTAAAATACTGAGAAATCGGAATAGATTTTTTTTTTTCAATCAGAAAAAGTAAAAGGAAGAGAAATGGACCATCAAATCCGAATCAGCACATTTCAAATGAATTGTATGTTGCAATATTTAGTAAAAAAAGTTTAAGGTAGTAATTCATTGATATAATTAGTTATTACTCTCATTTAACAGACCATTGCGCTGCATACTTTTTCCTGTTTTACAATTTTTTCCTGTTTTAGAGCAGTGTTCAATACAAGTTGTGCCAGAGCAGACCCAAAATAAAAGCTTTTAGAGTTAATTATGTTATTTATATATTTTGTAAATTTCTCTTTCAGAAAATTTCTTGATTTTGTGTATTACCAACGATACACTCAAAATACTGCTTTGTCATAAAAAAATTGGGATTTTTTAAATTTACAACATTGGTGTAAAAGAATAGTTTTGATGATTAAAAAATGGGCAATTATAATTCGTAATCCTATCTTTCGTTTCTGTAAGACATAAGCAGTTGCATATATTTTAGAAATAATTTGTTTACATATATTTAATCTCATATTTCTTTATACAAAAGATTCTCAATTATCCAACTTTACTACGAATTGCTACTTTTAAACAGAGGAAAGAAGGGGGGTGGAGAAACAAACATTTTTATTATAAAATACCCTATATGTAAACTTTCTATCATACATTATATAACGCATTTTAAAATTAAAAGAATAATTTATATAATCACCAAACTATTTGCCAAAGTCTATCATAGTACAAAAAAAGTAAAGCAGCATTTAAAAAATGTTAATCAGGTTTTTTTTTTAATTTAAAAAAATGCTTCATGAAAACAAATTTCCATACTGTAAATGAATATTTCCCAGCTGATAAGTCACGTAAGCTTTTGCAAACATCATGATCCCATTTCAATATTGTTACAGTAACACTTAGTTCAACTGTACGAGCAACATACGGCTTTTTCAAAGCTCATCCATTTAAATAGCAACTATTTTTCCTTTAAACGCCATATGAAAACAAATGCATAAAAACGCAAATGAAATTTTGATTGGTCAATTCACAGAAATCCACAAACATCAATGAAGCTATTACTATGGCAATAATTAATGTAGCAGCAAACATAGCTTGAGATTATTTTCCAGATCATACCATATTTTAAGACTTTGTTTTATATAATATTTGCAATAATAGTTTTTATTGTCGAAATGAAATTTAAACCATTCTAATTATTCTTTAAAATATTTAATTTCATACTCATCCTCTGAATTTGGATCTTCTTAATAAGATTTATCCTCTAATGAAGATTTTGATTACTTTTTCATGACTTTCGTAGCTTAGTTATAAGTTTTAAATGTTTTTAATTTTATTTCATCAGTCTCTTTATAAAATACTATCAACACAGCCTTTTAACTTATTAATCAATAAATATTATATGATGAAAGATTTTAATTCGATTTTGTGTTATTAGTGTATTCCAATTCATTTAGATTAGACGTGTTCATAAAACAGTAAAAAGAAAAATGAGCTTATACATTTTAATATTTAAAGGATTTTTTTTTCAATCAACTCGCATTCAATATAAGAAATAAGAAAATTAATGCTTTTGACAAGCGCAATTCGTGCGTTGACAATGGGCAGTCAATGCGATATTAATTAATTCGTTTGCCAACTGCAATTAGTGTGACGATAATGGGCAATTAGTGTGACGTCAGTTCATACGATGATTAGCGCAAATGTAAATGTGACGATATTTGGTCTGTCAGAAATAAACTATTTGAAATTCATTTATGCGCAAAAAAAAAAAAAAAAAGTGCTAAGTTACTTAAATAAAATAATTTGTATTTCTACTATAGCTTCATACTTTAAAATATTTACGCTTTCAACCTTTAATATAAAATTACGTTTAAAAAATTTAATTGAAGTTCAGCAAACTAATGTAATTTTCCAGCCGGTTGTTCGCCAAAAACGACGAGATTTTAACAAAAATAATGAATAAAAATAAGTGATCATAAAATAAAATTTAGAAAATAATGAAATAAGTTGTATTTGAAAAAAATATTGAATAATGCATGCTGAATAATTCGAGAAAAGCAATTAGCAATTAATTATTCTTCTTTTAAGAATTTTTGTTCTGCTTACGTCGAATTATTGTTTCATTTAAATTCTCATTAAGAACGACATCAAATAAATTAATAACTCCATTGCTCAAAAGTTATTTCATTCAGTGGCAATGCAATTTACATTCGAGCAATTAAGGAAAAAAAAAAAAGGAACATAAGCAATTCTAAATAAACAACATCCCAAAACCCACACCGGCTTAATTTTCTAATTAGAACATCCAAAAGACAATCAGTTTTTCGTTATCTTCGAACAAAATAAAATGATAGCATCGCACGGTTGAAAAGCGGCGCTTTCCAAATTAGGAAATCGCTAATTGTCTTCAAATCTCTTTTTTTTCCCCTCTGCAGCGACGGTGGAAAGAAAGGTCGCATTATTATGCCAGGAAGCTGCATCTTTGCACGCTGTTGAACCTATTCCTGCGTCCGGTGATTGGCTGGAGGCCTGCGTGACGACACTTTTCTTGGATCCATGACGGCTCTGATTGGTGGGATGGTGGAGATGACTTAGCATTAGCTTTCAATTTCGTGGAAACAACAGACTTCCGCTATCTTTGCTCCATTCGATTTCGGAATAGAAAAAAGAAGATTCTTGAGAGCATAAAAATAAATATTTTTATTGCTTTAATTTTTAGGAAAAGTCAATGATTTTCTGTTGCAATAGGAACTTATTTATTAACAATTAATTAAAACCAATGGAAGTGAATTGACAATTATTAAAATAGTTATATGGTGACAGTTTCTTCATTAGAACTGTATATATTTTAGGAATCAGATGCATCAATTTCTTTTGGTTTATAAACATTTTTGTGGCTCAATTTATATAGCTGTAAATTCCCGAAAGCATTCAAAGTATTTTTTCAGAAAAAGAGAGAAAGAAAGAAAAGAAAATGAAAAGAAAAAGAAGGAACGAAAATAAATAACCAACATTTCGTCGTTGAATGTTAATATAATTAACTAGAGTTGATTAGGGTAACTAGGAACGAATTTTGCAGTCTTTGTCATTGTTTCGGTTTAAAATTATCATCTTAAATCTATAATTCATATGAGTGCGTAATCATGTTCTGGAGGGCTCATTAAACAATGGGTTCTTTTTATTTACAATAATGCTTGTTACAGTAACGTTCAGAATTACACCAGTATGTTCTCAATTGTCTCAGAATTCTATGGTGTAATCTAAAAAACGTAATTTGGTTTATGATCATTAGCATAAGCTGATTTAAAAATAATGCAGTGACATGATGAGAAATTACTGTTTATTACCTTGAAATTTATTTTACGAGAATCTCCAATTTCCAAAAATAGTGCGGCTTTTTTTCCATTGTTTAAAAAAATACAATTTTTTAAATAAAATATCGCGTATTAGCTATATTTACTAATCAGTGTTTCCAATTACGAGCAATTTGTAATTATTCTATCCTCAATTTTATCAAGAAAAGACTAGAATTGAATATTTATAAGAACAGAAATAACTGAGGATTGTGAGGCAGGATAAAGAAAGGCTTAGAAACACCCTTTAAAATGAGTAGGTTGTTTATGGGATTTTATTATTTTTGATTTAATTAATTATTTTGTTTGTGTCTTTTTTTAATCTTTGTATAATTGTTCATATGTATAAATGAATATTGAATATAGATGGCGCAGTTTTCCCCAACCCAGGAGTATGCTTGGAATGTGAGGGGTGAGCTGTTGAGATTTTTTTGTAAACAACGAGATCCGGTGTTGTTGTAACTGGTGCAGACAAGCACCTAGCTCGCTCTCCGTTAGCGGCAAAAAAGTATTATTTGTTCGCTCGTTGTTAGCGGCACTTTCTATATTTCAATATATATATTATGTGTTTGCTTGTATATCTGTGATCGTCGTCCATGTTTTGTATATATATATTTGTGTGTGTGTGAAAATAAACAAGAAAAGGTAAAGAAGAATTTTTCCTTGGATTAAATACACACACAAGCCAACGCTATACATATACGTGTAAACATAGGTCGACTTAATAGTAAAAAGTAGAGCTCTCACTACAAGTATATTCAAACTTCAATTAAGATATTTAGTATATATTTTTTCTATTAATATATTTCAGGTGCGTGCGTGCTACCTTAATTGAGTATTTTTTATTCCTTCATGGAAATGTTGAAGGGGAACAATCAACAAGTTTAAAAATTAAAAATTACAATTATGTGATTAGCAAAAGATTCAAAATTAAACTTTTAAACTTTTTTTTCCTTCTTCTAAAATCTTTTAATTGAATTAACTGATTCACTTCTTTGTTCAATCATTGGAAAATAAAATCGTTTTACTAATCATCATTTTGAACTTAAAATAGAAATAAAAACTATCCCATTCGATACTGCTCCTTGTGAGACAGCTTTTAGAAGTTCATTAGCTCTAAAATAGAAAGCAGAATCCGCGATGCTTTTAATTCACCTCAAGAGAGAGAGAGAGAAAAATCATTTCTCTTTTTAAAAACCTAAACAGACATTTAATTTGAAACTTAAATGGGAATAGTAGATGAATTTTGAAGGGAATAAAATTCTGACTGACATTTAGTCTTGTGAGATGAAACTAGTGTATACTTTCAAAAATTACATTTAAAGAATTATAAAAATATCCAGTATGCATTAAAAAATATCCTTGCTACTTAACAATTCATGCAATACAGAGTTAAGCTACATTCATTACACTATTTTTCCAAGAATTAAAATATCAAGACGAAAATCCTTTTGAATTACTGTCAGAACAATTACGTTTCTAACCATGACCAATCCTACATCAGACTACGTGAGTTAGTGCATGCTTTACTCCTTTTAATTAAATAGAGTGAATATAAAAAAGAGTATCCATATTTTAACACTCTTATTCAAGCTAAAATGGCGATAATTTTTTCTATTACTTATCGTCTTTCAAGAGTATTTGATTTTTTGGGAAAATTATTTGTGTTTTATTTAAATTATACCTATTATGCATAACTTAATGCACATACATCCTTCAACAAAATGGAAGTCAGCTTTGTTTTAAATATTTAACTCATCTCATTTTCCTAACCTTACACGTATCCTCTTTATTGAGCGCATGAACTGTTTAATAAAGTCGAGTGGACGGTTTCAGTAACAAAGAAAGCATCTCCCCTCTCTGCCCAGCATCGAACAACTAATTGTTGTTACCAATTATAGTAAAGTGCTAAGATTTGATATTTATTTTTATTATTAAAAAAATAGTCGCTGAAATTCTATATATTATTTCACTCTCTCTCCTGTCAAAACTCTTTTCTTCAACTAATACATAACCAACATGTTGGTTATAGTACCATCTAATGCTAATTTCTTATATCGATTTCAGATATATTATATTGAATTTACGTTAAAACATATATTATTCAAGATTTAAGTTAAAAGAAATTTTTTTTAAAAATTATAAATATTAGGACGAATTGCCAATATTAGAATCTAAATGATAAGGACTATATTGACAAAGTTGGCTTTCTCAATGCTATTTATTCGAATGTTTTCGGATTAAATATGAACTCTCGTTTTATGAGTTCAATGTGGTAGTTATGCTTTTTGAGATGTCTGTGTATGGCATTAATCATAAAATCTCATATATTCCATCAAAATGTTATTTTTATAACTACGATTGATAACACGGATGTCTAGTTTTCTCACATTTTTCTTCTTGTTTTCTGTTTTAAAAAGTTAACTTATAAAATCTTATAGCTTACAAAATCTTCTAAAGGGTAATTTAATAAGGCATAATTTCTGAAATGATTACCGGAAATGAAAGAAAATGTATAGAGATAATTTTATTTTGGTATTTTATGTAAAAAAAAAGTATTGTAAATCAAAAGTACATGGGCATTAACTACATCCCTGAATATTTAATTTCAATAGATCTACAAAAGACTATATCATTTTTAAGAATTAATAAAGTGAAATTGGAAGGTTCAATGATTTCCCATGAAATTACACGAAATAATTACTTCTTTTCTACTTTTTTGCTTATCTTTAGATCAGTTCTCATAAACTTACTCATGAATTACAATGGTAAAAGCAAGTTAAGTTAAATGTAGAAGATTATTAAAAGTCAGGCAGTTTTTCGCTGCTAGTCACACTCTTCACTGCTTTGACGTGGATGTGATCTTTATAATAATTATTAGCCTGACTATCACTGATCGGAATTAATTGCGAGACTAGTATTTTCTAGTGTCTATCGATTGTGTTTTGTAAATACTTGTTCAATGATTTATAAATTATTTTTTGTAAAATGTATAACTTCTATAATAGTTTTAAATAATTTTATGCAATGTATCAGCGAGAAGAAGATGCGAAATCTAAAAGCAAGTTCATCTCCCACACACTTACACAACATAGAAATACACATCCATGCCGTAATTAATCATTACGCAATGGGTTCTATCTATACATGAATGAATAAAAGTGGTAACCGAAGCTAATTTTTAAAAATTTTAATTTATTTTCACGTTTAAGTGTTATTTGTGCAATACTTTATATTGTGATAAGCATGAAAGGAAGTCGTTTGGTCCTAAGAAGCTCTAAATTATTTGTAAAAATAGTGTGATATTCTTATGAACTTTACAGTTTTATATGATTTTCCACTATTTTCGCTTTTGGGGCATTTAATGTTTGATGATTTTATACCGTAATATCAAAGAATTAAGTGTAAATATTCAAAGCTTCTAAAAAAGCATTTACTTCTCGATTATCTATTAATTTCTTTTACACAAACGTAGGCATGATAAATTATTAATTATTTGTAAGTGTATTTTATAATAATTTAGTATTGAACTAATAAACCTCTAATACTCGATTTTGCACAGAAAATTTTATTTTAAGATAGTACTAAAGAGAGAATTTATTTAAATGTAAGTAATAGAATCTGACGAAATTATTTCGTTTTATAACTTCTCTAAATTTACACAATAAAGATCAGTCTTCACAAAAATCAGCGTGCATCATACCACATTACAATATCATGAAATTTAGATGAATATCCTGAGAATGATTTATTCTACAATAAAGAGCTTCATTATGGAGGACCTATTAGCTGTTAATTGAAATCTATGAAAAGCCAAGTAAGGGGCTCGGACGAAACAGACAGAACATTAAACATTTAATATTACCAGCAGGCTTCGGTGAAAGCGTTTCTAAAAGTAAATCGATCCGGCTAAATTGGTTTGCAGGCGTCAGTCAAAAGCGATTGAAAGCTTGCTCTGTTACTCAAAACACCTGTACACTTGGAAGCAGGTGGATACATAATGGTGACAGCAATAATTAACTTTTACAGATGAAAGAGCAGCTGTTTGTGAAATAGATTTAGTGTTTTATCAGTTTTTCATGACATTGTATAGCTTATTGACTATCATTTTATTTACTGTCCTTATTTATTTTTAAATTTTTCGTTCGGAAATTTTGAATTACGCAAAATCTGTTCAAATGTGAATGTGTATGTGCAGAATGTGTAATATGCGGAATATGTTCAAATATGTTTACAAAAAAATAAAAAAAAGGAAATTTACGTATTTATTTTCTTGTTAAAAATTTCTTTAGAATGATAAAAATCAATTTCAATAAATTGAAAAGTGATATAAAATTAGAAGATATATTAAATTAAGGTGTTTCTGAACTTTGACCAAAAATGCATTAATTTTTTTTCATAATTCAGTTTCTCTAATACTTATTACGCTTAAAAATTCTCAAATTGATTTAAAATTTGTTATTTCATTTGCAAAAAGGTAACTATTCAATTTCGTTATTAATTGCTATTATTTTATTGTTATTTTAATTATAACAATTGCAATATCAAACCATTGTTCTTTCGACTTCATTGTATATATATATATATTATAATTTTTCCTTTCTTCCACCTGCATTCAAACTTTGAGGCACAACTAAATTTTTAAGCTCAACTATTACTCGATGAGTAATCTTCATGATTTAACTATGGAAATTGGTGATAATATCTTCAAAAAAATCTCATAAAAATAATTTTACAATTTTCTTAAAATTAGAAAAAAAATTTTAATAATATAAATTTCATTTTTTTTTTAATATACAGTAAAAGCTCTTTATTCGCTGGGTATATGTTCCATAATTATGCCGCGAATACAGAAACCGTGAATATGGAATGGTAATTTATATGGGATACGTTCCTATATATATATATATAATCAATTTAATTGAAGTTTTTGAACATTTTGATTAATTATCTTAGGGCTTAGGCACTGGTTTGAAGAATTTTGTAATTTTCTCTTGCTTGACAGTTTTTAAAAGCTTCTTCAATTCAGACTGATACGCAGCAGCAGTCGCATTAGCAATTTGTCTCTAAAAAATAAGACTTCATTCCATAGACGGATCAATGTTCATAAAGAAATCGCAAAGATCATTTGCCTATCTTAAACCTAAGATTTTTCAAATTAAATGCCACGTTTCCAGTGCTTGCTGAAGCCTCTTCTTCAATGGGCTGTGAATTTAACATTTTCTCCAAGTCGGTTTCAGTCAAATCTTCATTTTGCTATTCAAGCAATTCCTAAATGTCACTTGATTCTATCTGTTCGAACCTATCTTGTCCTATTACACACGCGATTTCGGCTGTGTTTGCTGTCAAAGTTTGAACTTACACAGATTCTTCGTCATTTTCCGCAGTCAGAGCACGCCATAGTTTTTCCAGCATGACTTCAATGTGTGTGGCTTCAATTCTTCCAATGATTCTTTTATGTTTACGATTCCTTTTGCTATGTCAAATTTCTTCCAGCAATCCATAACATTCCTAACAGGATTACATTCCATATTATCCAATATGATTTTGAAGGTTCGTCTAATGAAATAGAGCTTAAAGGCCTGGATTATTCCTTGGTCCATAGGTTGAAGCAAAGCCGTCGTGTTGGAGGGTAAAAATGTCACTTTTATTTATGGATGCATAGTTTCAAGTTCTCTAGGATGACCTGGTGCATTGTCCAAAACTAGAAGGGCTTTAAAGTCTAAATTCTGTTTTTTCAATAAGTTTCAATTTTAGAAACAAAGCAATTCCGGAACCAGTCCCAAAAAATAGCGCTTTTAACCCATGCTGTCTAATTAGCCCGCCAAAACACTCCCAGGTTGAATAAAGAAACCGCGATTAAAGAAATTTTTAGCCCCGAATATAGGAATTGGGTCGCATTTTTTTAATCCGCGAATAGTGAAAACGCGAATGAAGGAAGCGAGAATAAGGAGCTTTTACTGTATTAAAAATTATACATTGTTATAACGTTAATTATTTCATATTTATATTCAAACTTAGACATCGAAATATTCAACTGTGTGTCTTTGCCAGTGTTAAAATTAAGTTTAAACCAGATAGAGAGGATTCCCCAAAACCTTCCAGCTCACTCTCTGTTATTAAACTTGTCATGTTAGAGAATGCCTTGTATATTGACATACTATAGTTACAAATATTAACTTTTTGGATGAGTTTAGCATTTTTACTGAGTCTGTCGTGTCATCCTTAACGAGTTTTTTGGTGGTTAATCCATCGAAGCGATTAATCCAAAAATCGCATTCTTGTTATAAATGTGTTTATCCCTATGGATGGAAGCAAAGATTCGAGGAAAAACTGAGCTTGTAATCACAAAATCCCATACTTAATTTGATACCTTAAAGCCACTGTTTTTATAATTATCTCGCCAACATTTTTTTGAAAGTACAAACTGATAGATAGTTGACATGTTGTTTCATTTCAAACAGTTTTTTCATTCAAACAGTTTCATTTTAACGGATGTCTTCACAAAAGATATTAATTATGTACTTAATATGATCTAGCTAGACCGTTCCATTTTTTTGTTATCATGAAGATAGATGGGAATAGATTTCTCACAAAATTTGATATAAATCAGCAAATTTGATGTAAAGACCATATACCAAATTTAAACCGTAGCTCAAAGCTTTTTTAAGTTATCATTAACACAGACATAATATCAAAAATGTATTTTCGAGCTCAGGGAGGTCTATCATGTGAAGATTCGAAAAACTCTCGTTCAAATATTTTAAGAATTACTATAATTTCTTTATATTATTTATTAGAATGTAAATATTGTTATCTATGGATTTCCATTTCGAAATAGGATTTTCTCATCTGTTTTTATTTTGAAGTATATACACTCTTTAATTTCTATCCAAATTAATTTGAAGTAGATTGATTCATTTAAAGTCTTGATTTTCAGTTCTATGAAATAACAAGCTGGATATTTAAAAACTGCAATCCACGTTAATCTTTTATTGGCTTAAAATGACAGTAATCTGGAGAACAAGCTGATTGCCAAAGATGAATAGTTTAATTTAACACATTTTCTGCCACTGACGCACCTATGCGTTACAATTAATATGTAATTGTACCAAACAATTTATGTTATTAGATGACACCTTCTCTACAACAGTTGAAAGATAGCAAAGAGGGGGGCATCTAATTAGACAGATGGTCAGGATATCAGGCGTGGGTAGTGGCTGTGAATGTGTTAACCTGCTGAGCTTGATATAGTTTTTGAGTGATAACTTTCATATTTAGACGTATAGAGAGAAAGAAAATTACGCGTTGATGAGAATACTCAAAATTTAGATAATATAATGTCTACAATTCATATTCTAAAGGTGATAGAAACCACATACACAATAGCAGAGACTATGTCAAATATTAATTTTTAACGATCTGAACAGTTGCTTTTGTTTTCGTATTCTCATGAGCATGGTAGATCGATTGCCTTCCCTCTAACGGAATGGTTGCAAAATTCATGTCTATACACATTTTGGGTGTAAAGACAGCATACTGAGTGTCATTCATCTAGCTCATTCTATTTTTGCTTTATCATGCCCGCAAACAATAATAAGGTGGAAGTGCTTCACTTTTTAATGAGATGGAAGTCCAATTTCTAGAAGTAATGTTATTGTGTCTAGAGCAGTGATGGGGGAACTACGACCCGCGGAAAGGTTTAATCCGGCCCGTTTAAGAGTGCCATCGTGAGAATGTTTGAACCCATTCTTACTTCGTAATGTGACGACCCGCATAAAAACTACCTGCGGCGATATTCAAAACACAATAGCATTCTGGACAAATCCATCCGACCCAAACAGCTGACTCCTCTTCGCTCGAAACTTCCAGACACTCTAGCATTTTCGATTCATTGTTCTGTTTTTCCGAAAGAACCGCAAAACTCGCTGCAACGCCCCGCTGTGACTCGAGTAATTGTTTGTGTAATCCCCGAAACTCCCACTGCCTCAACAAACACCCGCGCAAGAGCATTAGCTCATCTTATATATGCGAACAAATCTTTTCAACAATGAAGCTTAGGAAAACTTCTTTAAGAAACAGAATTACAGATGAGCACCTTTCATCAGTTTTAAGAATTTCTGCTTCGCAAATGGAACCGGACTATGATGAAATTTTGATAAAACAGTCTCAATTTCATTTTTCTCATGCACCATTAACCAGTAATGACACCAGAAAATAAAGTGATAATACTTCACATCAAGAACTACACTAAATTCATTTTATATTTTGTGCTTATAATTTTCTTACCTTTTGTTTTTTTACTATTAAAATAATAAGTGTATGTAATAATATATGTATATGTTTATAGAGCACATAATTTTTTTAACGATTAAGCATTATTCTTCGGCCCGCTACGATCGTCTAGTTATTACAAATGGCCCGTCTTAAAAAAAGTTTCCCCACCATTGGTCTAGAGTCTTAATCAACCAAAAAAGATATTTTTTCTCAAAATTAATAGTACACATGCATATTCAATCAATTATGCGCTCAGAATATAGAAATAAAATTTCAAAATGAATCATTATTTAGACAATTGGACATTTACTTTCAAATATATGAAATAAGCAAAGAAAACTTTTTATAATTGTGCATAAATTCGACAATATTTTGTGAAAATTCCATGTTTTAGATCTTGCCGAGCTGAAAAAATGTGCTTTGTTGATTCCTAAACACAATAACTAAAAAACGAAAGTGACTTGCCACATAACCATTCTTAAGTATGTGAAAAAGATAATTCAAAAACGTGCATAATCAAATAAATAAAAATGAGCATTTAACTTTTTCATTATAATTGTATACCCTAATCAAATTTTTTATCCAATCCATCAATGAGTTGGTCATCTGTTGGTATGCATATTTGTGAGTACTTAAACGCAATACTGCAGTTTAAACATATGAATTTCGGGGCGAAATCTTGCCATCAACATTATAGTTCTGTCACAAATTTCTGCTCCGAAAGTGAAAAAGGACACTCAGAATCAATATTGCAACGAATTTATAATATTGCTTCCTTGCGTAGTTCTTTCCTTAGTAATAAAGGCAGTTTTACAGATATGAGATTATCCTTAAGGGATAATTTCATAGTTTCTGAATGGATGGCAGATTAAGGACATAAGCCGACATATTTAGCAATGAATTAAGCCCTTTTAAGCCCTACAAAAACGAATGTTACTAAAACTGCTGGAATTTTGGCGATGTATCGATTAGAAATGTAGATATGATATCATTCTAGCATCTTTTTGCCCTATCACGAAGTTTATAAGAAACAAAGCTGAAGTGTGCTAAGTGAAAGTAGCTGACCAATTAAGAGATGTGAGAAGTTAGTGAAGTCTGTCTTGCGAGTTCTCATGAACACTTTGCGCTGTTAAAATTATTTATTACCAATTTGCTGCCTAAGTATACAGCTGATTTTTGAGCACTTTGGGTAAGTCTTGTTGCCTATGTTGCTTTGTGTTTTCGTATAAATAAAACATCGTAATTTTATTATTATTATTACTGAGTTTGTTGAGCTTTTGACCGTATACACTCACTGAACGAATTAAGCATCTATTTGTAAAATGTTCACATTTACTCACTATTTTAAGAAACACAAAATACATCTTATTTTAACATATCCTTATTAAATATATAAATGAGAACATTCCATTGGCTATGATTCAATTTTAAGTATCTAAAATAGTTTAACCTATATTACCAATCATATATACTATGCAAATTAACCACATCGTACGATGGCTTTTTTAAAAACAAGTATCGTTTACGTTTGTGTTGTCAAGCAATGCTTTCTGAAAGACCTTTAATAATACAAAACTTCATTTCACTTCATTAACTAACTGAAAAGTAAACTTCGAGGAAGAAAATGCTTCAAAAAATTATAAAAATTTAAATTTAATCATAAAATATATTTTACATATATGCTTATAACAGTTATTCTCTATCACCTTTCGGTATTGTTATATTTTTATTGCTGGAAGCATTAACCTAAACTTGGATATCGTTGTTAAGAAATATGAACATCACTGAAGGTTGATTTCGGGTAAGTTTATTGAACTGCCATATATGTTCTAGAGATTGTAGAATGTGTCTGAATATCAAATATTTACAATCATCTCTACTTAATTATCTTTCCTAAAAACAAGCCAAATGAACTTGCACTAAAGGCAAAAGAAGTACTCACCAGCAGGCACGACAACCCTTCGATCACTACCCTTGCCTTTGCTGGTCACAGAATCAACTTGGTGATTACTCCTGCTCGAAGAAGTCGAAGAGGAGGAAGAATTGACGGGTGGTGGTGATGTCGTTCTCGGGGCCACTTCAACCCCTGGATGCTGTCCTTGGGTGCCGTTGTTAGAAGCGGTGCCATTTAGTGCAGTGGGCACTTCAGACTGCTGCTTACCAATGTCTGTACCACCAACATAAGAGCCCGGAAACAAGGTTGGAGGATTGCTGAAGGCACTGGTGCCCAGATATCTAGTGGGTAAAAGAAAAGACATAAGTGTTAAAAATAAAATCTATTTAATACTAAAATTAATACAGAAAATTGTTTCTGTTATCCAAAATCTTTATTTATCCATACAACAATTATACTTCCTTGCTTTTTTTAGGCCAGAACATTACTTTCTTGTTACGAAGTCAGACACATAAAAAAACTGTAATTTTTTAAAAGTCCGAACTTTATATTTTAACCTCTCTTAATCCGAAAAACTCATTTTTGGAATGGTACCCGTATGTGAATCTGATTAATTCAAAACTGCTTTAACGTAGATGTATGAAATATGATATTGATATTTGCTAAAAATGTGTAGGTATCTGATAAATTTAGAATGAAATTCAGTTAGAGGAAGTCTGCTTACCTGTCCGAATACTGCAAAACGAAGAACGTTAAGTGAATAAAATTTAAGGAGCATATTTAATATCTAAAGAGTGGACATTTATTAAATTTAAAACTTATCTGTCACCTGAAGGACCATTTTTTGTCTATATTTCCACAAGCATGCAAATGTGGTAATCGAACAAAATAGATTTACTTAATTATGTGGAAATGTTATATGATTTTGTGACTACAATTATGGATATGCGTCAAATTTTAGCTTTAATCGATCAAAAAGAGGACGTGCAAAATACGCACTTAATTTTTTTGATGCTGATGTATTAATCACAACGCAATAATTAAAAAATATAACCAAAAAGTGGCTCTCAAACTATCCAAACATCACAATTTAACAGGCTATTTCATAACTGTTGTTTGCCTTTAGAAATGATTGACAATATTTAAGTATACTTATTAGAAAGCATGCAAGAAATTTTCTGGCAGACCACTTCAGCAGATTCATTTTTAATGGAACATATTTTTATTTTAATTATTTTTTTTTTACTTTATGTATTTCACTTTTAAGAAATTCTAAATATTTATTTAGCACATAAGCGCAAGGGAGATGAAATAATACACGAAAATGAAAATTTTACTGCATTAGGATATTATTATAAAGTATATGATGGTAAAGAATGAATCTTATTTACCTCAAAAAAATCACGGTATTGAAAAAATTATGATTTCCTATTCTTATTTATCTTAAAATTAATTTTTTGTTTTAATATTTCAAGTGTAGTGAGGGGGTTGGGAGGTCGTCAGAGATTCCAATTTTTATGTTTCGTCTTAATGTTCAAAATTACTTGAATGAGATAGAATTCATATTAAAACAATGATGTTCAATTCTAAAGCTGAAGTACCTGTTCCTGAAGGTGGCCGCCAACGCACTGTTGAATCCTCCCGGGTCAAGTACTCTGTTGGAATCAGCTGTGGTGGCTGCCTTGGCCGCATTGTCTTCGGATGCCATGTAACACCTTCTGGCTGCGAAGCGATAGGCACATCCGGCCGCCCAGTCTTCAGCAGTATTGCTGAGGCATTCTTCTATCTTCACCTGCACCGCCTGGCCGCAAGGAGGATGGGGCCCAGAGCGCCGGGTGGTAAGGTCACTCACTTGGGACAGCCCAAACGAGCAGCTGTTGGTGGCGGCGTCGTACATCCCTTCCCTATCGCATCAGGTGGTGGAAGAATTGTCAACCTTATGAAGATACAAAGAGTTACTTATATTACATGCTTTCATTTAACTTGTATGGTGTTCATAAAGTTTGATTTTTGTAATCGATCCATCCATCACTTTTAACGGATAAGAGTTTTGATTCGGTCAAGAAAGCAGATATGGGCACTATAGGGCATGTCCCACATGGGCTGGCGTGCCACTGAGTTTGAGTTCAGTAAGAGTTCTGATATTTCATACAATTATATTCTGATGACAATTCAATATTTTAAATACCTTTTATGTTGAGTTAATAATTAATTGATTTCTTTTTTTAAAAAAATTAATTGCACCATATAGTTATGAATTGAAGTGAAATAGATAACTAGATTTCATCCTTTACAAAAATGACTTAAAAGTTAAAATAATTAAAGAGAAAAACTGCTGAAAAAGAAGTATTTTTTTTATTTATGTATTGTAAAATAGATAATATTATGGAGAACAAAATATCCATTAGGAATTAAAAGTAATTTACAGATGTGAATTAGAATATTTCTACACTTTTAAGAAATACACACATACTTAAATTGATTAAAGGCACAACAAAAAAGATGTAAGAACATATTCCAATATGGGTAGATATATTGAACAAATTCATTCGAACTCATTTACATATTTTTATTGATGTATAAGGAATTTTCATTCTCTAATATAAAATCGAGAAAAACTAACTAAAATCCGTAGGTTTGAAATTGAGAAACAATTTTTCCTACGTGTTTTCAGAAATAATGAGTACATATGTACTGATAAAATATGAAATGTTGAAAATAGCGGCAGAGCTTTCAATCTTTACAAAACGCTCTTTTGCTTAAATTCATTTCCTATCGATATCTGACCAAAGACACTTGCAATTTTTGAAGTGTGTTTTCACAAGCATGCTGTAATTAGAAAAGAAAAAGAAACTGAACAATTTAATTTCTTTAGAGGCTGTGGCTTATTTCAAAAATTTAATGTAAAAAATGGCTTTCATAAACATGCTATAATTAGTAAAGAAAAAGAAACTTAACATTTTAATTTTTTTAGAAGCTATGGCTTATTTAAAAAATTTAATGTAAAAAATAGCAAGGCCAAGTTAACGTTTTCTCCTGCCAAGCCATCTCTTCTCCTTTATATACCTTTTTATTATTTTTTATTTTTGGGAATACCTTGTTAACAGTGTTTGCTTCCAAAATTGATCTAAAATTAATGTTGACAATTCTTGGTACGACAGAAATTTTCTTTTCTTCCATAAGTGAAAATAATTTATATCAACTTCAAGTCCTGTTAAACATGGGGAAAATACATAATACTGATTTTCAAATGTTTTAAAATCTAGCGTTTGAATTTTTCATCCAAGAGTAAAATGCAGTCTTTTAATTATTCTATAATCCCTTTTATTTTGCACCATTCCTTTGCTTCTATTAATTCAGATTTCTAGTGACTGAATTTTCTCGTACTCCTTAAAAAAATTTAGAAGTATTTTTCTTAATTAAATTTACACCATTTTAATTTCTAATTTTACGAGAGTGAAACACCTGGTTCAGTTAATAAAACTTTACAAAAAAATTTAAGTGACCAGTCAAATCTTTATACCTTTTCTTTCATTTTGTTTTGTTTTGATCATTCATGAAAAGGAAGAATACAAACAAGCAGTTACCAACTTGATAGCACCAACAAAAATTATGGAACAATTTTCTTCTCTCAATCTTAAAAAATGGAATAAATTGCTGAATTCTATTAAAAGCAAGGTACCTTCTTATTGGAAGCCTAATAATTCATGCTCATTGACTGCATTGAAATGATGAAAAGCTATATTTTGTAAACGACATCAAAGCAGGCTTCGTTTCTACTGATTATTCAGTATAACTTTAAAAATAATGATGATTGAATTTTTAGTTATATTATCTTTAAAATATGTATTGCTTTATTGTTAATGCTGTAGCGATTATGAGTCTTCAGAAATACAAAATGTACTTTTAAAAAAGATTTTCAACCTTTCATCACTATTGTATAGATGAAATTATGTAGATCTGATTCTAAGAATGAGTTTATAACTAATTGCTCAGAAAATACGCCCAAAACAAACAGAAACTTTTTCATTCTGTCTTATATTGTCAAAAACTGATAAGAAATCTATAATTTTAGCGCAAAATACTGAACTTGATTTTTCTAAATTATTATATTTTCGAGTTATCGTATTCACGGGTGGACAAGAAAACATCGTTATTTCAGTTTCAAACTTTAAACATGGATAATAATCAATCATATCATCAATCACATAAACAATATCTTGAAGTGGGACTTTTCTATGATTACAAGAATTTCTCATTGATACAATAATTTTCTAGTCTAGAAGATCAAAAATCATGTAAATGAAATTCATGAATACTGCGGTAAAATTAATGAAATTACAAGAAATACAAAACCCCATGTTCTTATCTCGAAGACGCTTGATACATCTGAATAACTGGGTCACCATTATTCGTAAAGCGGTATTTGGGATTAGTTATAAAATGGCCATCCCATATTCATGCTTCAGCTCTTATAGCAGGAGGCACGTCTCGTCATTGGAAAATGTGCAAAATAACTACAATTGTTGTTGAATTCTCCAGGAACATTCGTTAACTGATTACTCCAACCTTAGTTTCACCCTCAGTCGCATGGATAAAACTAAATGACCGGACCACCACAGCATCAATACTGATGAGAACTGCGGTTGAATCATAAGAGCCATCACCGGCCAAGGTGCAAGCCTTCCTTCAGGAAATACGTCCCATGATCTATGGGAGATAAGGAACATCCATCTCTTCTTGCACCAAGCAAGGCGGCGAGAGCCATCCACCCTGTCGGATGCTCCACAGCCTTATTTTTAAGGTATCCCCCAATGGGAGTCTCTAGCGAATAGTCATATCACCGACTCTCGAACCCATCCGAATGCACACGGAAAAAATTATTGAATGAGAGGAACGCCACTTCAACAGCACTGGCGGGAACTGTGTTTAAATCTAAGAGCCATCCCCGGTCACGGTACAACCCTTCCCGAAGGAAGTACATTACATTCCGTCATAGATGGGAGGAGCAGAGTTCCATTTTTTCATGTCCTTTCAGATTGGCGAGAATCAACCATCATGCCGGGAGCTTCTCATCCTCATATCAAAGTTCCCCTCATGGGGATAAACTTCAGGAAAAACCAAGCCCTCTTACTTATCTACTGATTTGAGTCACCTTTCTTGAAAGATAACGGCCAATAATAAGTTCTGAGAAGGTCCTTCAGCAGATGAATCTAGTCTCTTCACAAAACCCCACTTAACTCCCTTTGAATGAAAACGCAACAGATATTTAATCATCCCTCAGTCCATAATCGCATTTTCTTCTCCTCTACCCCCCTTCTTTTTTTTCGCTTTTCTCACGCCGAGGCAGAAGTCAAATTTCGTTTAAGGGTGGCAACGAAACAAATTGGCGGAGAGATGCGTTATTGACTCGCAACAAATTTACATCGGGTGCGGAAAGACAGCTCATATTTTAGAAGACGGCGCTGAATGGAGCCCTTAAGTGATGATGATGATCATGGGTAGACTGCGAAGAAAAATGGTGCCGACATGTTTCATTCACCCCCGCCTTTCATTCACAAATAAGCCGCCTTTTGGAATTCCTGAAACTTTTAGAAGAAAGATAAGGAGTGAATTGAAGATCGAGAAAGTGAAGCGGATTTCTTCTTCTTTGTGAAGAAAAAGCAGTTTATTTCAAATTGTTGCACGGAATCTATTCAGAACTTTTACACTGTTCGAAGGATTGGAGTAGAGACTTTCGGAGAAATAAGGAATCTGTTTGTATACTTTTGCTAATTCGCGCATTAGTTCTTGAGCAGAAGTTTTCTATTTGGCGTTTCGAAAAATAATTTTATGGGCACTTTATAAAACTACAATAGTTATTTAATAAAATGTCATTAAATAAAATCAATTGCTCAATCTATTAATAAGAATTTTATAGTCATAAGATGATAAATAATATGGTTATTTGAAAATCCAAGAATTAGAAATTCATACCAACAATTTATTTAATCTTTGGGAACAAATTTCATCTAAAACCCTAGTTAACTGTAAAGGTTTTAAGAAATGTCAAATATGACCTCACTTGGGCTCACCCCATTATATGTAATTATTCGTATAAATTTTGTTGCTATTTATGGCACTTTACAAGCCCGCTGACAGAGAGCTGTCCCCGATTTAAGCCGAAATAAGCGTCTTTTGTTTGTTCAATAGCGCCAACTATAGTAACGCGTACGACTTAACTACTTCATGCTTCACATTCGCTTGCACAGCCTCTTTTTAGAGGGGGACATATTCATACAACTCACTGAGGGAACACAGAAGAACAACCATGCCCGACGCAGGACTCGAACGCAGGCCCATTTCACGGGAGGGCACGCTACCCCTATGCCAGGAGACCGGCATTTGTAGCAATTAATCAATTAAATCAGTACTGTTTTATAGTTACATTTCCCTGTATATGTTTTTTTACAAATTATAATTATTCTTGTGTTGCTTTAAGGAAAATAGTAAATGATAATGAATGGTTACCACCATACTCTCTAGAGTGATTAATTCCCATCCTTATTGATTTAATAGAATAGTAGTTTTTACCTCCCTAACTGGTCAATTATCCCGAAATGCTTTTCTTCACTTTTATGTTAAAATCAAGTGAAAGCCTGCATCTAACCGAGTCGTCAGTTAAAACTTGAACAACACATTCGCTTTCCGTCAAATATATTATTAGTGGCCTAAAACATCAGAAAATCGATTAGCTGCTTGAAGTGCATAGAAAGTACTTTGGAGCTGCACACGTACTCCAATCTCTGAGAAAAATACAAAACAAAAGGGCCTCTGATATCTGGTTCGATATCACTAATTAGTGGAAATTAAGGAAGAATATTGCATTCCTCATGTATAAGACTTATACATGAGGAAAATAAAAATCTGAACATCTGTATTATTCATGACCTTCCTCAAGGTTCATTCATTTATATCTGGGAGAAGTGAAATAACATCTTTATTAGAGATTATGCAATAAAGTTTCAGGAAATCCATTTTCTATTGGTTTTAAATTGGTGTTGGTAAATTCTTAAGCCAAACGCATTGTTGAAGTGACAGCAATAAATATCGAAAATCGCCTACCTATATAAATTCTTGTTTTATGACATTTTTGATTCGGTCAAAAATCTCTAATTAACTTAAAAGATTTAATTCGACCTCGAAAATATATTTATCTACTCACTGCTATAATGGTGATTTCGAAATCTCTTTCGACTGACCATATGACCAAACATCAATTACAGATGATACACAAAGCTACCATTTCACAATTTGCGATGATCATCTTAGTTCAAGTATCCTTTATATTTTTTAATAAGAAGTTTATCTTTGAAAAAATCAATAGAATAGCACATCACGGTGATCAAAGGTATAACGTAGAAAAATTTCAGGTTTTAACTTTTATGACTCATTTTTGATAAGTAATAGAAAAACAAGGGTTTGGACAAAATAAAATTATTAACCTTTTTGTAATTTGAGCATGTAAATATCATTTACTGATATTATCAAGAAATGTTGTGAGACAAAAAGTATTTTTTTCTGTGGGGAAATCAGATAAATATATTTATTCAGCACATTAAGTATATTTTTTTCAAATGGCAGTAATCTGAATTAAACAATTGATCGGAGATATCTGATAAGTTAATCATCGTTTAACCATTACTCGTTTCTCCATCTTTCTCTCACTATTAACTTACCGAGCACAAACTTGCACCGATGCATAGCGTCTAACCTGATCTTTACAAGATTCTATTTCAAATACGTTGATTAATTTACAAAATTAACTTCTCAGACACAAGTTAACTTCGATTCTCGACCATTCAATGGCAATTTTGAATAGCATTGGAACCACTTCTTCTTTATAAGGACTTATTGGCCTACAAGATTGCATGCATGATTGGTTATAAGTATACGAAGTATTCTTCAGTATGCGATCTTTGAGTCGAAATTTCCTCTCTCAACAATTGAAATCCAAACGATTCCAATTCATAAAATCAACGCTAATTCATGTGATGCAAAGTAAATACCTTATGTAAACTGATAGTAAATAATGATAGTTAATGGTTCGAAATGGAAAAAGTAATCCTGTTTTTTAATATTAGTTGAAATATTTGCTATAGTACTAAAGGAAATATTTTTGATATAAATTTCTTATGTTTATTAATCTATTCAAAAAGAAATTCAATTGATTTAAGAGTACAAAAGGCATACAAAAAGGAAAAAAAAAACATTCAAAATTTGGATTTTTTAAAAAACTTTTTTTACTTACAAATTATTTACTTCCAACTATATAGTTTTTTATAACTTTATTTTCTTGTTCAGTAAAGGAATATTTTTGTTGTGAGATACATACATCAGTTTATAAGTATATTTTTTTCTGAACAAAGCTTCTGACGTTATCCGCATTTTATTACTTTTTATGTGAATAATTTCCTGACTATAAACTTGAAATCGACTGCATATGATAAAATCGTGTGATTATTGCAATCATTTCGAATGTTTCTAAAGAAAAATAATTTAATCATAGATTTAAAACACAAATTGTAATGAAGTCAAGTATTACAAAGTACTACTTAATATACAAAATATTGCGTAAAAGTAAATTACTGATTTTTTAAAAAAAATTGAAATTAAAAAAATCTTAAATTTTATAATGCATTGAATAAGTTGAAGCTGCGCCGTGTTATAATACACTCGATTCATTTCTGAAGGAAAAATCAAATGACTATCAATAAATTTCACTTGAAATAATATCAATATGTTTCACTTTCCCAATTTAAGAAGGGAAAAGAAACATGTAATAAAATTGTTATGAAAATTTGTAAATAATAGCGTTTACGAAAAACACTTGAACGCCATGGCACTATTAAAGAAAATCTCAATGAGCAATTTTCAGTATGCATTTGCTAATTTATTATTTAAAAGACACTCACCTTTCCTAGATCAGTGAATTAAATTCACAAATATATATATAATCTTCTAACTTCTTCAATAAAAATAACAATAATTATAAAATAATATGGTAATTTTGTCGTTAAATCATGAGCCAATCAATCTGAAATCATCTGACAGAAGAAAATTAATGGTTTGTTGGTAATATAACATTGATTTTAAAAATTATCTTAGGAATTAGTAAAAAGCAACAAACTTTTCAGATTTAAAAAATGGACGAGAATTTTAATGATTTTATTCCTTGATGTGGAATTATTGTAGAAACTTGAAACAAAATCAAAACCCAAATCAAAAAAATTATCTTTTTAAATTTTCTAAAAACTAAATGATGGTTTTAAAAATATAGGGGACTAACTTTTCTTTTATTTAAATTGTAATTATTACCATCTCTCAAATAAAAAAAAATGTTTAATAAATATCTCCGAACTTAATTTTCTACTATTAATAATTTGGCAGTTATAATTTTATCGTTTGTGTCCTTAATTGTTTTGTAAATGAATAAATATGTATTTTGATAAAATAGTTCTTATAAGATGAAAAATAATCTTTAAGTCTCTAATTATTTTGCAAGAGAAAAGGATATTGAAAATTGTAAAGTACTCTTTTAAATAAATACAAAATTCCAACAAAAAAGAAATGCTTTTTAAAATAATATTGTATGTAATGACATTCTTTTTTACTCAGACTATGCATCAAAGAAACGCAATCAATTAAACTAATTCCCATGACGTCATGGACATCATCTATAAATCATAAAAGCTCACGTCATCTAACATCCAATTGCTCGATTTCGTACATTGAGATGTCTGTTTTCTCCCAAAGAAATGAGCAGTGATTTCTAAATAAAATTATTCATCAGTGGAGTATGCGTTTGCTCCAGTAAAACTGGAATTTTAACCATTTATTTATTAAATTATTTTACATTCAATTTCTCAAATTTATTTTTGAATCATCAGTTAAATTTTGATACAGAAGAAACACAGAAAAAAGAAGAAAAAACTTTTTCAATTAGTTGAAATAATTTAATTAATTAAATTAATAATGAAAAATTTCTACTGCTTATTTTTAGTACTGCTTTCTATTCGAAATATGTTCCTCGTATTCTTTCAAATACTGTTACATAAAACTGGCGTGTTGTGAAGATATAGGGCTGATATATGGTACTTTATATGGTACTTTAATGTAGCGTTAGTAAATAAAAAGTTAATTCCTCTGAATCTGGTAATGAAATGACGCCACTTTTATTTCATCTAATATTCATTTCCAGTCTAAATATATGGTATAAAGGAACATTAATAACTCGTTATCTGTTTCCAATCTTTGAATTTTTATTCCGATCCAATTTTTGCAATCTAAAAAGAGTTATTAAAGTTGAAATGAAGTAGGGAAAAAAAAAGAAGCATGACAATTGCAAATAAATAAATAACACGAACATTATTCATGACATTCAAATAGAAATCTTCAATTAGATACATTAGCAGCCACAAAAAGAAAAAAAAAACTCTCTCCTTTAAATGTTGATACTAAAATGATTATTTTGACAGTATTCTACATATCTAAATATCAACAACTTGCTTAACTTCAAAAGAAAACACTGTTTTGAGCATTCGTAAACTTCAGTAAAACTAAAAATTAATCCCTGAATTTGATAATGAATTAACTATATTTTTATTTAATAAAATATTAATTTTCAATCTAAATAAATGGCAACAATATAATGGAAAGGAAGAAACAAATTAATATTAAAAGCTTCCACTCAATGTCCTTTTCAATCTTTGCATTTTTACCTCATTCCAATTTTTGCAGTTTAAAATTTATCATTAAAGTTGAAATGAAATACGAAAAAAAAGAAGAAGAAGAAAAAAAAAGGTATGACAGTCATAAAAAAATATTTAACTATACGAGCATTAATTGTGAGACTCAAATAAATATTTTCAGTTAGATATGATGCCGAACTGCAAGAAGAAAAATCTCCGTTAAATGTTGATTCTAAAATCATTATCTTGACAGTACTCTGCATATCTAAGTGTCAACAAATCATTTCATTTTACAGTTAAATGACAAACATTGTTTCGAGCAGAGAACAATACAAACCGTAAAGCACCACCTACTCTATCTGTGCTTCCATTTGAAACAAGAAATGGCAGTTATAAAAAAAAGAAGGCAAACTGTGAAAAGGAAGAAGGAAATCGGCAGGAAAACTGTTCTCCGTTCGCGTGATCTGTCCCCCCTTTTCCAATCCTTTTCCACACCTTGTAACCTGTTGTGGGAGAAGAGCAGGAAACCGACCGGACCTGGGACTTTTCCTTCCCGGATAGTGTGCCGGACGGAACAGGGTGGGGTCTGACTACCCATTGACATGCACTTGTTGGTGGACACAACTTTTCCTTTTCCGATCCGGAGATGGAATTTCCAGATAACTTGGGGCGCCAGATCGCTGGCTGGTCGTCTCGCAGAGGAGAGGTTTCTCTTGCCGGAGCCACCTGCCCTTGCCGGACTGGCGCGCGAAGTTGGTAAGTATGTGCTTCTCTAGTAGTTAAAACTTGTTTTGAAAATCAGTTTAACCCTGTAATGACTTTAATATGATGCTTCTTAATCTTTTAGAATGTTGAGTCTTTTTATTTTTTATTTTTATTTATCGATTGTGATTCAATGTATCACAACGATTTAATTGAATCTTCCCACCACCCCTTTTTACAATAGCCTGTCCGATTTTAAATTATTATTATATAATATCTTTGCGTAAAATCGGATGTATTTAAGTTGTTCGTAAGATGCTGTGCCCTTTTTTAACTTTCTCATCTAGTAAGTATTAAAGGAAAAAGTTTAATAGTCGTTGTTTCTTAATAAATATTCCCGTTTTAGATTTTTCTGAGTTTGAAAAATATATGTCGATTGGTTAACACATATATATCAAAAGTGCAATAAGTTAAGGATAAAATGTTCGGAATATTTTATAACCATGTCGATCAGTATCGTAAACTAAACCTTATCCGTTGACGTGCTCATTATCTGTATTCATCTATTTATTTTTAAGTGACTGTCATAATTCAGGGACTCATGACATAAGAGTTATATGTCAACTCTTGTAGTGACTTGGGATTATTTAGCTTTCAAGGAAGTAATGGATATCCCTGACGAAATCTGGAAGCAATTGGCCAAAAATGAACCTTCTTTAATCCTGCCTTTGCCATTAAACTCAAGTCATTTTTGTAAGCACAAAAAAAAGTTGGCGAAAAAAGGCTTTAGTTCGCTGTATTAACAGAGTGAATTTTTTTTAAATGATATTAATTTAATACATACTTCCTTAAACTAAACATTTTTATCATTTCCTCGTTTTTTCATATTTAGGATTACCCTTACACATTAAAAATATCCAACGATTGAAAATTTTCAATTCTTTACTATTTTTATGAATTGTTTAATGAATTGTGAAAAAGTAAATTGTACAATAAACAAAATAAAAAAAGTTAGTTTGACTAATAATTAGAATCACTCGAAAGAGGGATAGTTTTATTAAATTGATAAATTAAATGATAAAACTTTAATAAATTAAAAAGTTGCATTGGTTAGTTATAGGAGTAAATTGTACAATAAACAAAGAAAAAAAAGTCAGTTTGTCTAATAATTAGAATCACTCGAAAGAGTGATAGTTTTATTCAATTGATAAACTAAATAATAAAACTTTAATAAATTAAAAAGTTGCATTGGTTTGTTATAGGAGAGGATAACTGATTTACAATCGAAATAAAAGTTATTTTCAATTAACTAAAAAGTGAAGTAGGCAATAATAATAATAGTAACATTTTCAGACAGCTTGAAATAAATATTTTTGAAGCATTCACGGCATTTCATAATAAAATCTGGTTAATGGCGTATTCCCTAGAATGACTAAAATTCTATAATATAATTTTTTATTCATATGCAAGAACGCTATTTATTTAATTTATTTCACTGTGAAAAGTCTTTTAATTTTAATACTCTCATCCAAAAATTATTTACATTAATGTTCATGAAAGCATTTCAAAATAGTTGATAAAGAAGTTAAAAACCCTTTTAATTAATTAAATTTCTTTTACCATCATCAAATCTGACTATTCATAACATTTTCTGGTATTAAAAAGAAATCCCGTTTTTCTCTTAAGATTTAATTTATTATATCACATTATTTAGCATATCACATATGCTAAACAGCTGCATATGCCTTTTACTTGAAATATGTATAGAATGCAAAAATGCTAATTAAATTGATTAGCAAAGAACTTGACTTATTTTATCAGATGATAGCAAATGAAAATTCAATTTACCTACAATTAACTATTTTTAAGGAATTTCAGCATTACAAAAAACATGTACAGAATATGATTAATTTTGAGATGAAAGAACAAAAAAATAACAGTAATTTAATAGTAATCAAAAATGAGGTATTAATTCGCAACAATTAATTTTGCGAAGAAGGAAAAAAAATTCACCGTAATTTCAGCGTAATCAAAAATAAGGAAAAAAATCTTGAAGAAATAATCTGTTTCTCTCAAATTTTAACAGAAGTTTGTCAATAGAATGGCTGTAATATATAATGGGTATATTTGTCAATATAATGGCTTTAAGAATTTCACTTAAGTATTATCACATGATTTTTTGATTTAATTGTATCATTATGTTCTTTTTATTTGCTGCAATATTCTATGAGAAAATTTAACCGAGCATTATAACAAATTTATTTAATTGCGTATGTATGCATTTGAGTGTCATTTATCTAATTGTGTATATATGCATTTTAAATTATGTTAAATATAGCAAAATAATTATATGGGCGTAATATCAATAACAATATTTATTAGTAAAAACAAAGACTCAGAAAAAAATACTTAAAAAAATGTTACTTTGTTCCTTGCATAACATTTTTCCTTCATGATCATCTTTCATTACTAAAGTCGGCATTTGAAATTTATTAATGAAAAAATGGAGCTTGTTCCAATAATATCTACATTTTTTTAATTCCTACTTTATCATATTTTTATGAAAATGCAATAAAAGAGATGACTAATTATTTCTAGGCTTAATTAAAGCATTAAAAAACTAGTTATTTCAATGTATTTATAATTTAAGCAAGGAAGGTAGTCTTCTGAAAACTTTCTCGTTGTATCTAATAAAGATGTTATCCTTCTAATTAAGCATAAAATTACGGGCTTTATGTAAGATCGCGAATGTTAGGCGTAGTATAAGTAAACAATTGATATGAAATATCACGGGAACCTAGCAAAATTATTGAATCTTGTTTGTGATCTTTAGCAATTAATTCCTTACATACACACACACAAATTTGAATTCATATTTTTGACGGCTTTTTTCAAATTATTGAAATTAAAATTTGAGATAAAACTGCAGTTGTAGCCAGAAGATTACACATCCATTTTCATTGCATTACATGCATCCGATTGATAGACGATCAAACCCATCCAAATTTGATAAGATTAAATAATTTTTTTATGGATGAATCTATTTATTTAGATTTAGATCTCTCTTACAGAATCTATGATAGAATTTATAGACAGTTTTATAGAATCTATAGATAATTTTACATGTCAAATATGTATATCAAAATTTATTTACCTAACTCTTCGCATTTTGTAATTATCGTATTCACTTGTATTCGTAGAGTCAGACAAAAAAAAAACTCTTTCTGGATATATTTCATTCAACATTTGGTATAAATCTACAAATATAGTATGGAATCTGTATACCAAGTTTTATTTGTCTTACTCAACAAGTTTTTTAAATTATTGTGTTTATAGACTACTGGATTTAATTAGAAAAATGTGTTTTTCAAGTACAAAAAGGTTTGAAGCATTGAAATTTGTTGAATACGAATTTTTGTATTTAGAATTGTATTAGAATATTTTGTATTAGAATTGTATTTTGTATTAGAATATTTTCTATGTATATATTTTGGATACGATAAAGTAAAAACAGATTGTTCAATGCGATTTTGTACGGAATGTTAAAAAATAGAATCGTTTTTTTAAAACATCAGTCCAAAATATTTGTATAAAATAAATTAAATTATATTTTGTATAAAATAAATTATTCTATTAAACGTCCTGCACATTTTATTCATCTTGATGAATCTAACATTTTGTATTGAGGTACTGGAATATCCAATGCGCTTCAATCTTTCTGAAGTATTTTTTGACAAAGAATCATAATTTGATTTTTCAAGAAAATCTATCTATGATGATTATGTCTGATTATGTCTCTTTTTTAGAAAATTTATTTCTCAATTTATTTCTCTTTTTGTTGGAATAAACTAATTTAGAAAAATAATATTAAGTAAGATCCTAAAAACACTTTTTTTACTACAAAAGATTCTCTTATTGTAATTCTGTACTTAAACAGAAATGCATTTTCTTCGAAAAAGATTGTATGAGATATTTTAGGATAGGGCGAAGTAAAAAAATGAAAGTTAAATTTTAAATGACAAATATGCATAACATTTAAAATTTCGATTTTAGAGGGCAATTACAAGCATGTAACACGAGGATAGAAATTAGCAGTTCATTGATAATTGAATTAAGATAGCATTCAGCCTTTCAGTGTTTTAAAGAATAACTCCATAAATATATTTTTAATTCTATGCCTCTTTAAATATTTATTTACGTGGGGAAAACAACACACAAAGGACGAATTAAATAATAATTACTAGAAAAAAAACAGATTAGAGAATTATTTTATAGTAAAATTTTTTAATCAAAATAATTTTCCATGTTAAATATTTTTCTTTTAGTAATGGAATCTACAAAAGCATCTTAAAATCTTAGCAGCTCCGTGTTTGTACTTAAGATTTTATGGCGTTATTAATACACATGTTAGGTTATTTAGAAATAATGGATCATTATCCTATTAGGTCTCTAAATTAGAATAATATAGGTATTAATAAATAGAATAATATAGGTCTTAATAAGTAGAATAATATAGGTCTTAGTAAGTAGAATAATATAGGTCATAATATAGTTGTCCTTTTTGTATAAAATAAATCATAATACTTAAAGGATTATTTTTATTGATTCAATTTAGATTTTTAGGCAATTAATTGCTCACACCTTATTCACAAATCAAATAGTCAACTGGTGAGGTGAGATTAAGTTATTCTTAGGCATTATAATTTGATACTTAAATTGTCTGAAATTCATAAACAAATAAGTGTTCCGTAAGAGATTATTCAATACTATTACAACTTTTCAAAGATGAAGGTTTCATCCAGTTAGACAACATTATGGCGTAAAGTGTTTAACATGGGTATTCGAGGGAATTAAATGTATTGAATTTATGATTATCTTACTGAATTTTATTTATTAGTATCAAAATAAAAATTTTTTGGAAATTTTTTTGATCTCAAAATTTTCTAATGCAGTCTTCAGTGAAAGCGCGATACATACTTTATAAGCTTTTGATTTAGATAATAATTCAGATTCTTTTGTCCAGGAATAACAATAATTCAGAATCTTTTGTTCATGAATTATAAAAATAATTCAGAATCTTTTGTTCATGAATTATAATAATAATTCAGAATCTTTTGTTCATGAATTATAATAATAATTTAGAATTTTTTGTTCAAGAATTATAATAATAATTCAGAATCTTTTGACCAGGAATAATAATAATTCAAAATCTATATGTATCTTTATGATTTCATCCCAAAAACCTATCACTCTTGAGGTCTGACATTTATTTTTTTAAATGATTTCACCGATGTTTTTATCAGTTTGCTATGTTAGTTTAAGACACATTATACTAATTATATGATAAATTTAATATCTTGGAGCCGTAAAAAGATTTTTCTGTTCAATATAATGACACTCAAATTTACTGAAAAAAAGTGAGTAAAAACTGATGTCATAAAATAATTATCAAACTTTATCAATTAATTCAATATTTAATGTTATATTATACAGCTTATTTTTCCGATCATTTGTTAGGAAGAAATATTTTACGAAGATATTTTCAGGGCAAACGAACGGCAAAACAATAGCTAAATGACCGGTGAACGCTTGCGGTAGCGGTCATTCAGCTATGGTTTGCCGCGTCGGAATGAATAACTTCCCTCTGTCCATTCAGAAGACATTCCTTAGACAGATACACTACAACAACAGTATTTCTACATTTTTGTTCTTAAATTGGCAGGATTTTTCAAAATATTGATTAAACATTTCCTTAAGAATTCTCCATAATAGTTTCAAAGTTCTGCATGCACGAGTATCTCAAAAAATATTTTTAATTGTTTAAATTTAACAGTGATTGTATTAAAACAAGTTTAATTTGTGTAAATAAGCGAGTTTTAATACAATTAGTACTAAATTTCAGCTTTTAATCTTTAAATTTTTATGTATTTCTTTTTTTATTTATTTATTTAAGAACATTTTAAAAGCATTCTTTTTGGAAAATTATGTTTATAACAATAACCGGCATCAATTACTAATGTTTCATCTAAAAATATTATAGTGGAAGCTAAACTTTTTGTCTCATTTATAATCTATATTTGTAATATCAGTTATGTTTTCATGAGTTTAATATCATTTGGCTACAAATTATAAACGTTTTATGAAACCTGTATTATCATGTTACTTTTTGATAGCTTCATAGCTCGATTATCTCAGTTTCCATGTATTTACAAAAATAATTTTAAATTCTATACGGAGCAATCATGGTATTAATTTTAAAGAATAAAATGTTTGGAAAGTCATTAATAAAACTATACACAGTAGTAAATATTTGTTGTAGAGCAGAATCAATTTAAATAATCCCCATACGTGAAGTCAAAGCATTTTTGCATCATTTCATAGTGGATAAAATAATTTCGATTTAATTTTAGTTAATTGATTAAAAGCTTAAGTTTTTTATTTGTTTAATTAATTAATTATGACAAAAATTCATGCGAATAGCATTATTATTACATGTATTAGATAATCCGTAATAAATGGAGTGTTTAAAAAAAATTTAAGACAAGGGAAATACGTTTTTCTCTGACTAGAATACGAACGAAATACCGTAATAATAATAGA
>JAPMOQ010025180.1:1601336-1631498 GCA_026543055.1 Argiope trifasciata | reverse complement strand
GAACGAAATTTAAATGTTTTAATATGAACTTCTACGAAAATTCATATTCTTCTTGACTATTGATAACACTGCTTATTTTTTTCTATAATTATAACATCTATTATTATTTTAATTTGCTTACTACGTACCGTTTATTTTTCAGAGACTTTTTTTAATCTAGAGTTCATTTATTTTTTATACAAACTTCAGATGCAATGAAAAAATTCAGAAATCACGACATTATTACTTTAAACATAAAAACATTCACAGACATTTTTTCAAAATTGCATCAAAATCAACAAATATTTAACATTAAGTATCTTTGGTAACTTTATTATAGAATGCCGTGATTACAATCTTCAAAATACTTTATACATAGCTCAATTTTAATTAGTTTCCTCAAAAAAATGACTGGAAACTGAAAATTTTATTAAACATATAATTCATACTGTTTTAAGCCCACAGTTATGATCATTGTGCTATATACTTCTCCAATTTACTGTCATTTCCCTTAAAATTTCATCTTTAGCTGGAAAGTGATTAAACTTCAATTAATCGAATAACATGCTTTCTGAACTAAAGCATAATCATTAAAAAACATAATAGGGAATAAAATCATTCTATTGAAATTTTGTATGTACTTATGAAATTTATTTCCTTTTTTGCATAATACTTTAGAGAATCATTCAATAAAAACTCCGCTCTTTCAAATAAAATTCCCGATGAATTATAATTAATATGCAAAGCATTAAGCTCAAAGATCTAGAATGAATTTTTATGTATCGAATTACATTGGAAGAAAGAAAATAATATTTGAATTAGGGAAAATTTTTATAAACTATTCCTCTTTCCTTTCTCCAGAATTAAGCTGAAATATTTTTAAAAAAACATTTGAGGTATGTTTTAAACAAAAAGCACGCTCGCTTAAGTACGGAAAAATAAGGTTTAACTTCATACTTGAATCATCAATAATGAAAGAAATGTGTTGGATGAAATAATTCTAGGAGTAACTGAAACGATTTGTTTCATTTCATCAATGAAAACTGCAGCAAAATACGTTAAAAAGCTTTTTAAAAATTAACCGAAAAAAAATTACAACTTATGTCAAGGAAATTTAAAGGATGATTTTTTTTTTTTTAAATTTCAAGTTGGTGTGAAAGTTTAAGCTTATAATAATTTCAGAAACTGTAGCCGATAAACGCTACTAATGGATTAAAATTAGTTATTTAAAATTTCAGAAAACTAGTTGTAAATTGTACATTTCCATACTTCAAAATATATCCATAATCTCCTTTACACTAGCAAATTTGGGAGCTCTCAGATAACGGCCATGTAACACCAACAAAGCATATTTTCTCCTTTGTAATTAGTAGAGATTATGTAAAGAATTTATTGTTAAAGTATAATAGTACATTGAAAATAATATATAAGTTCCAAGAAAATCATATTTTATTTGAAAATTTCAAAATGCGCTTGAATTTTATAGCTTTGACATATAACTGCAAATTTTCATTTTCAAGCATGTTTGCATTTTTTAATTCGTTACTCAACTTTATGCACAATAATATCTAACTGATAAACAAAATTTCATGAATTATATAAAATGAAGGATATTGACAGAAATATTAAGAAAACAAATATACTACAGAAATTAATATATGTGCATATTTAGTCAAAATATGCTACAAAAATTGATTCCAGGAAATCTTTGGAATTTAAAATCATGGTTGTAAAATCTTAATTATGTTTTAAAACAAGGAGTTCGAGAGTTATATGAAGATGCCCGAAAGTCAGCTTTTAAACAGAATTTCTATTATTAACAAAAAAAAATGCAAAAGCATATATTTTCACTCAATATCTTAACTTGATTTTTTTTAAAGTTTGCATATTTAAAAAAAAATCTCAATTAATAATATCCTGAATTTATCTGGAAATCCATATTTTAAAAAAGTTGAAAAATTAATTTCTTTAAAAAATATTTTATGTTTTATTAAAATTTGCAACACAGATAATTTTTACATTTACTCTATTTGAAACACTTTATACTATTATAAAAAATAGTTTCCCTACATTTTTTCAGTATTTTTTATAACCACTATTAAAAATAATGCTGCTTTATATATTCTTATATGAAATAAATGGCAATATCCTTATATTTTTGAAATATTTATTTCGACTGTAATTTTACAGTACTCTCGAAAAGTTTTAAAAGACATATAACCATAATATTTCTGATAATTTTACTAATGCATTTTCTGATATCTAATAACATGATAAATGCTCCTAATAGTGTTTTCAGTGTGTAAAAATATATCCATTTTTTTAGAATTCTGATAATGTCTAATGTTTACGTTTAAATTTTTAGTGAAAACGATTTTCTCTACTCACTTTTCAACTGTTTAATTTTAATAGTAAAATTTATTTATTTTTTCTTTAATGAATCTTGCAATTTTAAAGTAAAAATTTGTAAGTTCGAAAAAAGAGTTAAAAAAAATTCAGCAAAGTAATTGCACTTAAAGTAGAGAGAGCTAAATGTTGTGTAAGGAATATTTTACTTGAGCTAATTTTCCTTTTTGCTTAGTATAAAATGGAAATAAAAATTCTTAATATATGGTTGAGTAAACTTTTGACACAATCTATATTTTTCCTTGAAAAAATCATTTTATTTGTCATACTAGAAATTTCAGAAATCCGTTGGCATGTAGCTTTGTTCTTGTACTGTTGTTAAAAATGAAAAGTCAAATCGTAACATTGATTCAAAATTCATTTTCAACATTATTGTTAAAATGAACTATCACAGAATATTTATATAAGTCTTAAGTGGTCCATTTTATCAAAAAATTCAATCTCATTAAATTTGATTTTGCAGTATGATTTTTGTGTCATTTCACTTTTTGCAAATTCTGAATTCTTTTTATGCAAGCAATCAAAATATTTTCTTTATAAAAATATATTACAAAGATTTTCAAATATCATTAGCTAATTTTTTTTTTAAAAGTATGCAAAGATAAAAATTGATTTAAAGATATGCTCATGGGGAAAAAATTACACTTTTAAAAGAGGTACAGCTTAAAAAGTTAAATGCACTTTTTGCAAATTCTGAATTTTTTCTATATAAACACTTAAAATTATTTCTTTGTAAAACAAAGATTTTCAAATATCAGGTAAATATCATAACCTGTTTTTTTTTCAAATTATACGGAGATTAAAAGGATTTAAAAATATTTTGATGGAAAAAATTACATTTTTATAAGAGACCTAGACAATATAACTTTAAAAGTTATTTAGTTGATGTAAATACAATATCAACAAGTCTCTAAACAAGGTTCATACCTCGAGGTCCTTTCTTAATAAAGAAAAATTCTATACAAAACACGTGGAGTAAATTCAGATACGGAAGAGATATTTATGTTGTCGTAAATACATCAACGAAAATGACCAATAATAATTTACTAAAGGAAAAAAATCAGAAAAAGAAGAAAAAAAAGTGAAAAACAAATCTAACCAACCTGTTCGAGAGTGAAGAATGCCTCCAGAACTAGCACAGGAAAACGAAACAAACAACTGGGAGGAAAAAAGAAAACATCCCTCACAAATAAAACGTGATCGCGAAAGGGGTCCCCAAGAAAAAGCCGGGATATCCGGAGCGCAGGAGGAAGGAGCGGCAATAACACTATAATAACCTGTATATCCCGAAGGGAGCGAAAAACGGGAAAAAGTCGCGTCGCTCCGGGGCTTACGAAAAACGGGAGTGAGTCCCGAGTGGGAAGCAGAGGTTATGATCCAGGATCCTTTTGTTGGCGTCGGCGCGAGATCCTTCGATCCGGTTGCGGGGTAGGGCGGGGGCGGCACCCCCTCCATGGAAGAGGAGGGCAGAGGGGGGTGTTGGTCGGCCGGCACGCGAGTCGCCCCAGTGTTGATGCCCGAGTTTCGATTTCTGTTTTGCGCGGAATGTCACGCAAAAACGTGGAGACCCCTTTTTAGGGCATTTAGTTATGGGAGACGGTACTGAACTTCGAGGCGAGTTAAAAGGATACTTCGGCAAAATCATGGACTGTTAAAGCTGTTTTGATATTTCTTCACAATATCCAAAACTAGATATCATTTCCAATAGGAATTCTTTTTTATTAGAAATGTTTTATTGCGCTTTTTTTGTTGTTGTTCCCCTACAACCACGAACAAAAACTGTTTCTTTTTATAAATCGATATTTAAATGTAAGATATAGCGTATATTTTTAGATATGAATGTGATGTTCGCTGTTTAAATATAAATATTTTTGGGGTGAAACATATTGCTATTTGTGAATAAAAAAATTTATTAGCAGTTCAATCCAATTCCAGTCGATAATAAACAAACCCCGGGGTACTATAAAAAACAAACTGGAGCATTTTTTATGCAGTTAAAGGGTTTAAATACTTCTGGATGAATGTTTTTATGGGAAAAGTTATTCATTACTCAAATGCTTATTTGATTTCATGTTCTTCTTTTCTATTTATTCATTAGCAATAAAATGCTAATGATAAATTAGCAATAAAATGATATGCTTTGATATTGACAGCGGCCTTGTAAAACACTTCATGATTTACTTTCCGAATTTATATTGATAAAAAAATATTAATAATTTTTCCGATGAAGAGTTTTTATGACTGTCAGTTGTTGTTGTTGTTTTTCGGTTTAATTTTTGGAGACTTTAAGAAGTCCCAAATCAAATGAATGGTTAAAGTTTTCAAATGAATATTTATTGCTCTGTTCAAATGAATCGTTAAAGTTTTGCTGAATTTATAAAACTGAAATAAGTGATTTCCTACTGTAATACCTGGAGCAAATAAAATAGATGTAATTTAGAATTATATTTCCTTAACGTATAAAAATCATCATTGCACACAGATATAAATATTTTTAATAATTAATAATTTTACAGACTCAACAATGAATATAAATAAGATGAAAAATGATAGACTGAATTTTCAAAAATTCCCTTATTTTATCTATTTTAAATCTGTCGGCACAGTTATGCATTTTAAATACCAAAAGTTAATGGACTAATTAAAAATTATTTTTATCAAACCATTTATTCCTTTAACATTTTTTTAAATGTTCTTTTCCTTCTTTTCAGAGATAAAAAGTGTATATCGATCCCGTGATCTTGGCTTGCAAAATGAAGACTGTCTATTCGACACCGACATCCATTCTTCAAAGAATTTTGCTGAAATAAAGGATTATATTTCGTTCTAAATGAAGCATAACTCCTAATTATAGACCAAGTTTAAAAGTAATAGTAGAAATTTTATGTAATGAATAATCTTTTTTTTAATATTTATAATTACATAAATGGATTTAATTCATGTAATTTTATCAAACCATTTACTATAATGAAAATCAAAATTTATTATTTTATTATATTATCAAAATAATTTTTTATTTTATTGTGTATTTTAATTTTTTTAAAGATTATAAAGATGCATATACGAACATATTAATATTTGAAACGATTATTAACATAAGCTAATAAATAAGTATAATATATTTTTGTTTGTTATATAAGCATTCGAAAATAGGAAAATATTCAGAAAAGACGTAACTGATGTAGATCCTTTTAAAAAAAACTATTTTATCGACATTATATACATCGAACTTTTCAACAACGTAAACATGAAAGAATTTTTATTTTTATCTCTTTTCCGTTGTCGAACTCAATAAAAAGTTAATTAATTGAAAAAGACAACAATCAGTTCGAAATCAGAGATGCGTGGCAGTAATTTTCATTCAAATATGTTTTTATAAAGTATTTATTCTATTCGTAAATACAAGATAATCACAAACAGATACTCCCGGTCTGCGTATTTACAATCAAATAATTTAAATCACCCTTATTAAACTGGAATGTCCTGAAATTTCATTTGTTCAAGAAAAAAAGTTTTTCATCATTTCTTACCCAAAAGTATATTGCTAATGGCATTTATTACATGAATACTTTAATAATTTTTCATTTTACAAAAATAATCTTTCGATGTTTTTTTTTAAATCTCTTTTAAGGCAATCCGTTACTTTTGTTCAAAAACACTGAGCCAAGATTAATATATTAATCGAATTATCATCAATTGTATGCATGCGAGCGTTTTTTGTATATTTTTCTCTTCTTCTTTATGATTTGAGGAGGAAAATAGTTATAATAGAATTAACTTACATAGCTCCATTCAATTAAAATTTAAAAATGGGTTAAAATATTCAAATAGTTCGTTGTTGTTACTTATGGAACGTACAAGTTCTCTGACGAAGTCATGGATTTAAGCCGTGTTTGTGTAGCTTGTGAGTGTAAAGGCCTCTGAGCGTTCGGGAGCAGAAGTCTGACTTCTAGCTAATATTAAGATGACACTCACAAACTCGTTTGTACTGCACCTTTCTACATGGGTAATTACCTTTGATAGATAGAATACAGGGTAAAGAACAACCATGCCCGAACTAGGATTCAAACCCTAGAAGGCACGCTATCCCTATGCCAGGACGTCAGCTCTTGGTAGAAAATTTGAATGCCTATTGTAAATTAAAGAATTATAATGTAAATTGCTTTATTCATCTTTAGTTTTATTGTAAAATTACTCCCTTCAAAAAGCTATATCATGTACGTTTATTATATTTGCAGATTTGCTTGGTAATTAAATTACTACTCAAACTTATCATTTTGAAAATTATTGATTTCTAATATCGTAATTATTGTCACTTGATTTAACAAACTGACTTAATTTTTTAGCAATTTATTGCATTTTAAAGCTGTTAAAAGATAAAAACAAAGCTTTACTGACAATTCTAGGTTGAAAATTGTTGCTTCTCTTCTCACGCTTGTTTTAAACCAGTTTTCCTTACTCATTCCAATTTACTAGACTGGTCAAGGTTTTATTGTGAACCCAGCTTCAAAATCACAAAGTTTTAAAATAGGAATAGGAACCGAATGCCGAAATAATGGGAATATATGCATCAATAAAAAAAAATTCTATCACTTCTTAAACATAATTGTTAATATTCTACAAATCGAGCATATACAGCCCCCCCCCCCTTTTTTATCCTCATAGAAGTGCTTTAAAATATTTGTGAAGCAGCTAGAGGCAAATACACATAACCAAATCGTATATTTATTACTATGCATATAAAATTACAGACGATCATAGCTTTAATACTTAAAACAGTTGCGCAACCTTAACTTTAACCAACTATTCAGACCCACCATTAAGACATAAGGATAAATTGATCAGTCCCTTGCAACAGCAACATTGGTGGGAATTACAGTGGAATCCTAAGAGCTCTCACCGGCTGTGGGAAATACGTCCCATCACCGCTAAGATGTAATCAACTCCTACAATTTCTGTAACTACCTGGTTGATGAGAACCAACCACCATACCGAAAACTTCTCATTTTCATTTTTGATGTGCCCTCTATCCCTGTAGAGAAACATCTGCACAGAATAACAGGATTTAACAGAGTAACTGACCATCTTATCATGGTTAATTTTTTCCGTTGGGAAAATAACTCATTTGAATTTTTTGTGTAATTTTTTTCGATGACAAAATAATTTTCCTCTTTGGTTGAATGGTTCTCATCTCTTTCGGTAATACAGGATTATAAATGAAGGGCATTGCCTAGAAAGACTTTTCTCCTACTGAAATATACCCAGGTGTATACATATTCTGAAACATTTTGCAATGTATTTTTTCTAGAAATAGGAAAATATTCCTACTGAAATATGCCCAGGTATATGCATATTCTGAAACACTTTTCAAAGTATTTTTTCTTGAAATAGGAAACTTTTCAAATATGTTCTTTTTAAAAAAAATAATTTCACTTATTATATCTCATGTTTTATCCTAAATCCCCCATGTTATGAGAATCTCGTACTACATTTTGGTTTGTAAATTTATATGTTCAATGCAGAATGTTTAATTACAAATTGGCTTATGGTGAAAAAATAAGATTCAAGTTTGTGTGTTGTCTTTTAGTATTTTAATTATTGTTGTACATGCTTATTAACGTCAATATGTTAATTTGGACCTGATTATTTTGTACTTTAATACAGCAACATTCAAACATATAGCAGTGATTTGTTTTACCTCTTTTAGTTATTTATTCTTTGTTGCAATCTAGCAATATTGCTTATGGGAAGAAAGAAGTTGAAATTGCAATTTTCTAGATTAGATAGGAAATGATGTCAATTCAAGAAAACATATCTGTAATTATTAACCTGCGTACTATTGGATTGTGGTCTGTTACTATATCAAGGAATTCTTGTAAGTATTATTCAGTGTTTAATAATAATATTGTTAATTACACTTTATGCATAGAAATTAATAAATTTTAAATAAATCATTTCATATTGAAATTTCTCTGTTGCATTTTTGGTCTACAGATCCTCTCATTTAATGAAATTCAATTGCAGCTCTGACTGTTACAGTTTATTAGCTTAGCTACTTTTTAAATCTTCTCTCAAATAATTCCTAATTTTGCTTGAATAGACGATTTAAATATGATTTTTTTGCAATTCATATGGATTTCTTTAACAAACAGAGTGAAGTAAGTCATATTAATGACAGCTGACCCGCTCGAAGGCACACGGATAACTAAAAACTGAATGACCAGACCACCGTTACAGCAGCACTGGGTGGAACTGTGGTTGAGTCCTAATGGCCATAACCGACCACGGTACAAACCCTCCCCGTAAGAAGTACGTTCCGTCATCGATGGGAGGGTCAGACCCCCACGTTTATTGCACCCATTGGGTTGGCGAGATCCAACCACCAAATCGGAGGCGTCTCATCCTCAATCACCATGTGCTCTACCTGGAATTAGAGTGAAGTAAGAAAAACTTTTATTTAAAAAAAAATATTGGCTACAAACAAATATGGAACTTGTCATTCTTGACTAGAGGTAGTTCCGATTTATCTTGCGATAGAAGGAGAAGGCTCACTTCTAAATTCTAATCAAATGAAATAAAATAACATGAGCTGTGTAAGTGGTATATCCAATTACGGAAATCAGAACTTGCAAACCAAAATTGTTTAAACACGTTGTAAATTGTTTAAGCGTAAAATATTTCTTGAGATCGCGCATCAAATTCTGTTCATTCTCATTTTTTTTTTTTTTAAGTATGTTTCATGAACAAACAAAAAATATAATGGAATTTGAAACTCTAGTCAAAAATATCGTTGCATAAACGAAATGTTGTAGCTTCATAGTTTCACTGTTTTGACCTGTCTTTATGCTAATTTTTTAAATGTTTCTCTTAATTAACAATGATAATATATGTATTACAAATCAGTTCAATCAAATCTATAAAAAATAGTAACTAAAACAACGAAAAAAGTATTGTAAAATAGATTTAAATGTAGGTATTAAAAATATTTTTATAAAGAGAAAGTATAAGGAGGTATAAATGGTATTACTGCAACGCATATGTTTTGAATTTTAAAATATCAAAGTTTTTCATAGGATTATTTTTTTAATTTGCTGAGAAAACGATTAAAATTTCGATTGTGTTCTAATTAAAAATTTTGGATCTGTTTTCTTTCTTTTATTCCAGTCTTTTTTAATGAGTACATTCATACTAAAAAATAACTATGTATAAATCTAGTAACTCTTTCCATAATGAACCTTTTTCACCCTACTTTTTCGAAAAGGTTTGTATCAGGCACACAATTTCAATAAAAAAACACAGCTTATAAACATTATTATGTTAAAATAAATGACATTATTGAAATAAATAGAACTGCACAAAGTTCCTTAAATGAATAGGGCGATAAATTTTAAAGTGAAACGAGTTGAATATGTATTGGTTATCTAGTTAACAGTTTAAGCTTTTACTGAATCATACCTTGCTTACTTTCATAAGCAACTGACTTTCTATGTTTCCATCTCTTTAATGGATCGATAAAGAAAAGTTTCCTTTATAATTATCTTGCCAATAGTTATATCTATAGTTTCTTTTATAGCGATCTTTTAATTAATTCAATGCTTTATTAGATGTCCATGATTCTTCCAAGAAAATGGGATTTAAGCTTAGGCTTAAATTAAACGTCTTGTTTCCGTCGCATTACATCAGTTTTAATTATTGTTTGCCTGAACCTATCTGATGAAATCAAATTACATGACATCGTTATAGATGATTACCATTATGACATAAAACCATCTATCTAACTCCGGATTACATTACACAATGTTTTAACTCCCCCATCTACATTTGGAATTCTTTAGGAATTTAGGCAGATATCCAAAATCTATCCATGTTTTTTTAGCTTATTATGACTTTAATAGTGGTTGGTTCACACCTTCTTGGTGTATAGTCAAATGGTATAGGGTTAGCTCTCCCTACCGAAAACAGCACATGTCTCTTATAGTTTTGTTGCTGGGGATGACCCTCATTACTTAACTTTAGTTCCCCCAATGCTGCCGCGACGCCGGTAATTCAGATTTTGCGACTTTTTGATATTTTATTTATTCTTAATTTTGGTACTTGAAAATTCATATAGAGTGGTAATAAGATGCAGATTAATTCTTTTAACTTCCGCAACTTATTAAAACAGAAGAAAATTGTAGTTGATTTTCCGCCTACCTGATCCGACCATATTTGACAATCGTAAATGACTGAACTAAACTATGTCATGAAGTGTAAGAACGGTAACGAAGCGAACCAACTCTGTTCCTGAATTTTCGATGGTATTATTAATAAGTAACAAAAACTCAAAGAGAAAAAAAACAGAACCACCCAAATAAATGTTATTCTTGTGTGTTATTTTTTATGTAACAAAGTTTGTTCCCATGACGACTAGGGTGTGATGTCGAATCATTAAGAAATAAAATGTTCAAGTATCAAAAGGGATATGCAAACTAAAATGGTTTATGTATGCAATAAAATGTTCACGTATCAAAAGAGATATGCAAACTATCAATATTTGCAGAAAATATGCAAGAAATCAGTAAAAGGTGTATAGTATGCGGAATGTCGCTCAATTCTATCTCAACACAAGTATAAGAATTAATTATAATTAACAAACGATAACTAACTATTTCTTTCAAACAGCAAATCATTTTGCCCTACGAACAAAATGAAATTGCAATTAAAATGGATCAGGTTTTAAGAAAAAAACATATTTATTAAAATATTGTGCGATACGTGATTTCAAAAAAAAAAAGCCTTCATTAATCAGTGTAACTTGATTTTTGCTCGAACTAATAGATAGAATCCTCATATTTATAAGTGAACATTTATTCCTTTCCCAATGCAGTTTAACATCTGCTATCTTACATGAAAACATGAAGGCTGTCTTGAAGCTAAAGAAATCAAACAATATATAGAAGATAAAAAAGTGAGATACTCAAGTAAATAAGTATTATTTGACCTATAACTTGCATACAATTTTAATTGCTTCATCTCAGTAGAAGCATCAACTTATTGAAAAAATAAAGAAGTAGTTTTATGTAGATAGTTTTGTCTCAGAAATATTATGTACTATTTGTAACATAATCTGATTGGCATATTATCTCAAGATATCCAGATTTCACAGAGCTCAAAAAAGCTTATTCAAATACGTTATGTATTTTTTAAGGGAATACCTAGTATACAATCTTCGATTTAAGAGAAACGTAAGAAGTTTTTATAAATGTAATTAAATATATTTTTACTTTATTTTGTTTATTACATTCACTTTGCATTTTAATAGGCGTTGGATTTCTGACATTTTGATATGTCTAATTTATTGCTAAATATAAGGGTTATAAATTAATTACTTTTTTATAATTTTTCATACAAATAAAACTTAAGGTAAATATTAAGAATTAGTTTTCATTGCATTAAAGCCTATTAATTATGTATCAAAATATATGGAATACTCTTTAGGTAAATCTTAAAACAAGTGATATCAATTTTTTTTAATCCAATTTATTACGATCAAATTTCTTACGTCAGTGAGTGATACATCAAGATCTTTTTACCACTCAACGTCCGAATTTTTAAGTGCAAATTGACTTTAAACTTCCCTATACTTTTGCAATAAAAAATTCCCTCTTTCCTTTCCCCTTTTCATCTGCTTGGAAGGGAAACGATACAAACTTTTCCATATTTATGAAGACTTTTCCCAGCCGGTATCACTGCGCCATAAAACGCCAACTTCCTCGCCACCGATCAGCCTGCGATTTCAATCCCAAAAATTGGAGGGCTCGCTTTTACGACCCCTCCTGCCGACTGCGAACAAAGGCTTTATAACTGCAACCGAATTCCTTCTCCTTTTCATCATTAGGAAAAAGGAAAAATTGAATTTCATTCCTAATGATCGCTTGGCGAGGAATGAAATTTTGACATCGTTATGGCAGAGGTCAGGGAAGAAATTTCCCCGGCTAATTTAGATAGAGTAAATCGGTCTTTAACTTATTTTCGAAAATGGATTGCACGATAATATGGAATTTTCCTTGAAAATTAAGGCAACTTAAAAAATATTGGGATTCTTGAACGGTTCATGGTATTTGCTATTTATTTCGAAATCGAAGAAGTATAGAAAAATATAGTGAAATCAATTCGCTTATGTTTATAATCGTTATCATTTCATTCTACGAAATATGATTACCTTTACCTTCTGTTTCATTTATCTCTGTTATATAAATATGTATAAAAAGTCATGTAAACTTTGCGTTTTATTCATTTTTTATTTGGTAGATATCGAGCTATTTGAAGTTGAAATTGGGGCTTAGGTTTGAAATATTTAATGAAAATATCATTAAACCATAGTAAATATTTATGTAGCACTTAAAGGTGAAATGATGACAAAAAACAGAAAAAGAAAAGCTTTAATCAATACTAAATTAACGGCAGAGGTGTTTAAAAAATACTATTTACTAATTCTACTTTTAAATACATCGTTTGTAGTAACACTAATGAATTGCTCTCCAGTTTGTTTACCTTTTTCGAGAAAGGAATTTTTTTGTCACTCGGTTAGTTATCGTCTGAATACCTAACACATATTACAATATAATATGCGTGTTTTATTTTTTAAATAGCAATGACGTGTACATCAATATCGAATGAAGGGAAAAAAATGCGAAGATAGATCGAGCTAGAGTCTGTCAATTTGAAAAGAAAAAGCTAAATGTAGCTGAAGCTGCTACCTAAGTCGCAAAATATGAAAGATTTAATTAATATTTAGATATCGAAGAATGAATAAAGAATATTTTCATTTTTTATTCAGTCTTTGAGTTCTGAATTGGCGGGTACAAGCTCGATCTTCGAATTTCTTTCACATAGTGGAAAGATTAAGTTTCCAGCATCGAAAGAATGGAGAGATGAATGTAAAAACTTGCTAACTGAAACTGACGAACATCAAATGCAGTAGTGAAAAACATAAGGGCTGGACAGCGGAAGCTAGCACGGGGGGCATCCCCTAGGTCTTATATAATAATCTTATATAATCATATATATAATATCATATGCTGTTAAGGTCGTGGTGACCTGGTTGTAAGGTCTCGGCTTCGAAACCGAAGAGTTGCAGATTCGAGGCCTGATGCCACTGAAGAACCATTGTGTAAGCGGGACAGGTGCACGTTAAATCCGTCGGGACTAAACGCTCTCCTGCTGATGTGGTGTGGAAGTTTGGAGAGGCGGAACCAGTTGAGGTGTCGTCCTCGTCATCCGACCGCAATTCAAAAATATGAGGTGCATCCCAAAATAGCCCTAGTGTCGCTTCAAAACGGGACCTTAATATAACTAAACTTTTATATATATATATATATCTTATTTATTTTTTTGTGATAGAATAATAAAAGACTATTTTTTATATAAAAAAATAGTCTTTTATTATTATTATTATTATTAAAAGCTTCATAAGCAGTACTTATTTATAATCGAGTATGTTTATGAGATAAATGTTTTTTTGTTTTTGTTTTTTGTCATTTTGCGTGTTCTCTTATACTCTTCTTTGATATTCCCCTTTTTTAACTTTTTCAAAAGATGAAATCTATTTCGAAATTTAATTGGATTAGTGCATCTAATGTCGAGTAAATGTGAATTAATTATATTGTTTTATTGTATTTAGCAAACAAGATATTTAGGAACACAAGCTTTGTCTCGACTAAAACTATTTTACTGAATAAATTATTTAAAAAATGTTTTAAGCTTTTGTTTAAAACATTGTAGTTCTTTTTTAACGTGTCAATAATTTTATTATAGTTTAAAGAACGTATGTAATTAAATTCTTAAAACTAGAAATTTTCCGTGCAACATTTTTTTAATAGTCAGTCCAATTATCATTGAAACTAAATATTAAATAAAAAAGATGCTGTATGTTTTTTTACTACGATTAGGGTAAAATGATTATATTGCATCTATTAATGATCAGTAAATTATTCTGATTGAACAATGAATCCATGGTTTTATTTGCGTCACCGAAAGAATTAATCATTTGCATTGAGAAAAGTTATTCGATACACAATCATTTTCCTAATACAGGGATTTGTTTATTGTGTCTGAAAACACACACACACACACACACACATATATATATATATATAATTGTTTTAAGCTGATTTTCCCTTAAAAGTGATGTATATAATATGTATTTTACTACTCTGTAGGCATTTTTAACAATCGAAATTAAAAAATAAAATGTCAAAAGGACGCACCGTATATCTAGAATGGTGCTAGATAAGACATCGGAGTACAAAGGGTTCAGATAAATTATAAAAAATATTTCCTTGATCTTTCTGTTATTTGTATTTGCATTGCTTATGAATCTGTAGATTTTACTCCCAATGCGAGTATTATTCAAAACACAAATTACTGATTAGAAAATGTCCATGAAACAAGAAGGAAAAAAAATAACAGCTTCATAAATCCATAAACAAATCCTTTTCATCAAAGAAATTTACTCTTCTAATCTTTTCAATTAAACATACAATTTTAGGATTTTGGATTTTATTGGATATTTTAAACGTTTATAAATCTAAACCAACAAATCATACATCTTTCAATTTTCTTCTCTTTCTTGTTAATATAGCATACCATTGCACAACAAAAGGATTTGACATTAAACTTAGAAACGAAGTAATTAAAAAAATATTTTGTACGAAATAAGTGAAACATTTAGGAATGTAGACAACAGTTCAACAGTAATGTTTTAGATCATAATTTAAATTTTTGAATCCCTATAAACCTCTGATCATACCCCCATCCGTGGGTAAACAAAACCTGATTGTCCAAATAAGGATAATCATAGACTTGCATAGACCTTGTCGTTGGCGCTGTATGATCAGAAGTGGTTTTAGCGCCTTTAAACTCCATCAACTTCAACTCCAAATAAGGATAAAAGTCAAGATGAAAAGGTGTAACCAGTTTTAATTTACAGAACACCATCAATACTGTAAACCAACTGCTGGTTACTATATTGCAAATCCCCTATTGACTACTGTATTGTAAACCCACGATCATACGTCGAACTGGTTGGTGGATAATCGAAATTTACAGATTGCTCAAATAAGGGTACAAATTAAAATGAAAGTATTTTTGAACAATTTTTATTTACTATGCACAATCAATAAAATTATAACAAAAAAAGCAGATTTCTGTGTTGGCAAATTTGTCGACTCACGTTTTGATAAAAATGAAAATGTTCATTGTATGTATATTAAAATACTCTTTCTTCATAATCGTATTCAAATTACTAGAAAAAGAATTATAGTCTCAAAAATTCTAAATCATAATTTTTGTTCATCTCTACGTCTCAAATAATCCTGCATCCGAAACCCCCTTCTTGAAATTATCTGATACTCTACCAGGTTGTGAACACGATAGCTCAAATATATCCTGTAATTTTATTCTAGATGGATTGATATTCTGTACTTTTTGATTTAGAAGGACAAAACTTAGTATATGATTTTTACACTAAACTTTTTGACTTCTATCAAACTTTGAAAGTATATCTGTCCAAATGTATATGATCACGATAATTGCAAAACTTAAAAAGTTAGAATTGGATACGCAGGCTAATCATTTATAATGTACATCAATAAAAATTTTGATCAAAATCTAACAAGAAGTTCACATCCTGTCGATTTATACTTTTGTATAAATATAAGCAGGATAATTCACAAATATTAATCCTTAAGTATATGAAATTTAACTCGCACTTTTAGCGTATAAAACTAGGTTCTTCGCTGTTTTAATTGATTCTATTTTAAAAGGCTGGCCATCAGTCGATTTATACTTTTTTATTAATGTAAACGCGATACTTGAAATATGCAATTGTTCAATTAAATGAAATATGATATGAGACTGTGCGATTAAATTGTAAAGCTATGACAAAATTTTGATTTCAATAATTGTTGTATAATTATTTGATATTCTGTACTTATTTATCAACCCATATGAACGATCAATCCCCAAATATCTTGATTTTTCACTACATTCAATGAAAATTCTAGATTCAGTTAAGCATATTATTGTCCTCCAATGGCATGCAAGTTCGGTATTCTTTACTATCTACTTAATCCAAGTCTTTATATTAAAAAAAAATCTGTATAAAATTCTGAGTTCTCATGGCATTCAAGGCCTTTCCCAAGGTTCAAGATTTTATGTGGATAGATGGGATATTATATTCTTAATTGCAAGAAAGTCTTAGAGAGTCTACAGCCATTAATTCAATCTGTAATTGAAATTTATTCATTTGAGGAAGAGCACAATTAATTTATCGCATGATTTTTATTTAGTTAAACATTTAATTTCGAAGATACGAGATCAAAACTCGCCATTTTAAATCATTGCTGGATATCCAAGGAGACACCTGAATGGTATCCTCTCTACGCCATAGAAAAAACATTCCTCTACTAAACTAGTGCGCATCATGACGGCGTACGTGACATGTTTTTAATGAAATTAATTGCCGAAAACAAAACTTTCCCTCCAATTCACAGAAGCCTCTTGAACCAGTCGACCTCTTCAGAAATTGCGTATCTAAATTGTGTCGATAAAAATTTAACGATGATGAATATACTCGTCAAACACAGAGTATGTGTAATATGAAATGAGTATGTGTAATGTGAAAGGAAATGACCTTTATTTTTTTATTTCAATAATCACATTTATTTATGTGCTTAAACTGATTTTTTTTTTGTATAGAAACGAAAAGAAATTTTTTAAAGAAACAATTCATGTAATATGTGCGCTTCTTTATAATAATTATTAAAAATCTTTTATTTGTTCCTTTGATTTCGACTTGGCCTCAAAATATTTTAAACATCTTGAAACTTAAGAATATTTTTGAATTGTTACTAAAATTGTAATTCAAACTGCAAATTGTCACTACTTATTACTGCTGACGAATAAACTCATCATAATGCAAAATGTACTTTTTCCACTCGTCAAAAACAGTTTACTGTTTAAATATAGAAATATTCGACAGGAAGCCACTTATATTTGAAAATATAAATTACATTCTCCATTCCTATAATTATCATAAAATCTCCAAAACGGATGAAAATTTAACATATTGGCTAGCAATTTTATAACATAAAGTCATTTAAGGAAATACTCGCTGTAGAGCCTATTAAAATCGGGCCTGCTATGATAATATATAAACATGTTTAAAATGTTTTATTTCTGCCATTGATAACATCTAATAAGGAAATAAGATTTTTTCAAAAAACATTATTTGCGGAAAAAAGGAAATTTTAGTAATAATCTCATGAAACATACCGGAACTGGTGATAAGAAAGTCGTTTTATAAGGGGGACTTTTGAAAGCGCTACATTGTTAAAGATCGCCAAATAAAGATCGCTTGTTGAGGTGTGAAGTCCGTAACCAAGTAAGATTGCGTTTAACCGATGAGTTCCGTGCAGGTGAGCAGTTTATAGTTTCCATTATAAGGTTAAAAAGGCATCATTGCAGCTTATAGCATGAATGCTAAACTAGGAAATGCGACTTGTTAGCGAAATCCGTGTATAAGAATAGAAAGAAGATAAAATGTGTGTTTTCCACTAGGTACAGTTGGTACAGTTGAGCATGAGTTGCAGTTAATATATTTACGATCTGTGCAGTAGATTATATATATTGCGGAATGAATATTATACGTTGAAACATAAATTTTGAAACATTCAATGAATTTAATCTAAATCAGAGAAAAAAAAATACTTCAAAATTGTGTATATTACGGAATATTTTCATTGCCAACACATTTGTGTTTTCCTTCAAGTAAACTTTTTAAAAGTGTCAAAATCTTTGCCTGATTTGCAGCTACATGAAGATTATTTGAAAGACTCAATAAATTTCAACAATATTTGACAATAAACAACATCTACTTTTCAAATTTTCATGGTACACTAATTTTTGATCCATGACTTCAGATCTTGATATAATGTATGTTTGGGAGAACACTGTCTCTAACCCTCATCTCAAACTTACCTCTGTCTGATGGAACTGTAAATTACCTATGACTAAACATGATCATTATAATGTCTTGTATTTTTGCTGTACGAGTATTAACATAGAAAAATATTAAAGAAGGAAAAAGTGAAAAGGAGACAATGAGAAAAAAGATATAAAAACCTACGCGTAAAGAAATTTAAAAAATCTATGACATAATCAATACGAATACGCAGTATACTACAATTTTAGGAGTACTGTGAAAATGAAGCATGAATGGATGAAAAATGGAAAGGAATATAAAAAATTACAATGTTGAAAATAAAACTCATCATTATTTCATCAAATAATGGAAATAGCTTAAATTGTAGGGCCGCGGTAGCCTGGTTGGTAGAGCGTCAGTCTCGTAACCGAAAGATCGCGGATTCTGTCCTCGTCTCGGCCAAAAAACGCCGTGTTGGCTGATGGCAGTTGGGGCACGTTAAATATGTCGAGACTGCAAAGTCCTCCAAGTTCCCATAACAAAACGATACCTCTAGTGGTACTGAATCAGGGATGAGTCGGTATCTGATTTGGATCTAAATTCCGACTTGCAGATGATTTCGACCACCCCCTAAAAAGGGTTGTGTCGTGTGTGTAAGCTAGAAGTCAGACTTCTGCCCTCTGGGTGCTCAGGGGTCTTTACCCTCAGAAGCTACTGCACCCCCTTTCCGTGAAGGACACGACAACAACAAAAGCTTAAATTGTATGAAAGAATAAAAAATTTTATAAATATAATATTGGTTACTAAAATAAAAATGCATTGAATTCATCTGAAACCCTAAAATAGATTTTAAAATTAGAATTTAAAAAAATAGAAAAATACTCAAATTACAAAAGAGGAAAAAAAAAAGCAAAACTCAGGAAGCACATTTTTTAACATGTTGGACAAGCAAAGCTATGGTTGAAGGTTTGAAATGTATTTACTACTATGATATCTTGTATTTTGCAGGAGAAAGTAAGTAAAAACTGTTAGATAAGTAAGTTGAAAATAAAGACATAAATTAAGTATAAGTGATATTTTAAAAAATGCGTATATTTTAAAGACAAAATAGTATGCATTTTTTTAGATTTGGGTAAAAGACTGCCTACTTGAACAATTATACTATAAAATGAAAAGACATTCAAGGTAACAAGGTTTTATTTAAACTTCAAAAATGTAAACTTTGGCCAGTCTTTACTCTTTCATATAATAATACATTTTTCATACAAACTTTTAATTAATCACTTTAGCAAAAAATTTTAATTATAATTTTTAACTTGCTTTTTTAATCGGCCTGCTGTTCCTCCATTAAATTTACAGTATTTATTGAATCATTTCATCCAACATTGATAAATTACAGCTTAATACAGCAAAAGAAAGTTTTATTTTACATTGTACCTGCATAGTAAATATGGAACACCTCGTTAAGTGAATTTTGTTCCCGATAAGATGAAATTGGTTGATAAATAAAATTGGCAAAACAGTTCTAGTTGTTGAGGCTGGAGACTCAGAGTTTTATTCGGTGGTCTCGTAATCAATGGATAGAAAGTAAGAGAAGAAAATTATTATAGGGACCTAGCTATGAGTTTATACGAAATAAAAATTGTCGAAACTGCTGTAGTCGCTATGGTTAAATAATGTCCTGCAAAGTAGCTTTTCTTGAAGTTTCTCTCGAATGATGAGAGTTGCCTAGAGCTAGCAACTATTTATAATTATCAGAAGTCATGATTTCAGATAAACCAACAGCATTGCTTGAACTATAATTAACTTGGAATAAACTCTAAATTTAAATGATTGCAACAAAACCTTCAATAAAATATTGCTTGTTCATCATTATTTAAGAGCAAGATTTGATGTATTCTAACTAAGTAAACATTAATTTAACATATCATTTATTGGAAGCTAACTTAATAGAAATAAAAAAGTAGCAGTATGTTTGATACTTTATTGTATAGTTAAAATTTATTCAATAGTATTATCAAAGGGTATATATAACACCAGATGATAATTGAAACCTAAGATAGGTGATCATCGATGGCATATCTAAATTTCATATATTTTCATTGAGTTAAAAAAATGGTAAAATCGGATCTGTAGTTCGAACAGGAAACTGATGCTTTGGTTTTGGAAATTATTTTAAATCCAAGGTTTCTTTTCCAAACATAACCTCTCTCTCTTTTTTTAAATTTTTATAGTAAATGCCATTTTGCGTATTTAGCAGTTTTTCATACATTTTTTTCCAGTAATCACATAGATGTCAAAATCTGTAACTTAATGCATTGGTAAAATTTGACCAATCATTTTGTCTGGAGCATTATTAGATATATCTTTTGTTTTGTACTTTACCTCTTTTTTATTTTGTGTTATTTCCTTTATTTATGTAATTATATATTTGATCTCTTTAAACATATGAAGTAAAGCAATACCTCTTCACTTTTTTAACCAATACTGTTTGTAGAAAATGATGTCATTCCCTCATGTATGCTGCTATTCTCTACATAATATTTGATGTATTTTCCATGAAATTAATAAACCGGTGCTCACATTATCAAAAACTTAATAGATTACTTGCTTACATTGCCAGGTTTGCTAGAACTCGGCCATGAATAATATCATTGCAATGTCTTACAGAATTTCTCCCTCTGATGTGTTCTCTTATTGTCATCATTTGCTGTGTCTCAGAACCCGGCAATGCTCATCCAGCACAAATTGATGAACGGAAATATAACAATTAAAAATCCAAATTAATTTCCACATTAAGCGCTGAATACTTTTCATCTAGTTCATTAGAACGGCTCTTTTCTATTGAGTTCCAGGAGCATCTTGGTGGGTGTCATTCAAAATGATAATTTTTAACACACAATTTTCCTCCTCGATGTCCACAACTTTGTGGCCGACAATCCCCCTCCCCCCTGCTCTTCCTGTCACTCTATCCAATGACCGCACTTTGCGTGCATGACGTCACCGGTCCCTCATTAAGACGACGGGCAAACGGAAATGACGCAATGTTGGAGGGGGGATGGACACCCCACCAGAGAAATTAGAACGAAGCCAACCGGAAGTGGGCGAAAATGAATCAGCAACCGCATTAAAGGACATTTTGCATCCCCCTAAAAGACTACTTTAGGGGTGGTGGAATAAACCTGGGTCATCCAAAGAGATAAGCCCCCCTCCTTTTGGAAGTTTACAGTCTGCCCTCCCCCTCATAGGTGGTGTGCACCTCTTTTGTCTAGATTAACGTCTTTGTTCGAAATGGTGCTGTGCAATCCTTGAATGCCGCTGGTGTGGCACGCGATAACAGGAGACAAACTATTATTATTGAAAACGACAGACGAGAAATTTTCTCGTCCGAGCTCATTCCCCGCACAGAAGAGTCTTCTAACAATGGGATTTGAATTACAGAACTGAGGAGTGTAATTGTTGTGAAATTTAAATTATCATCGGAGAGGATGTGGGAAAGGTGTGCTTCTAATGTTGATTTGTATTGTTTAGATTTGCTACGCAGCAATAAAATGTTTTGATGGCTTTCGTCAATTTTCAGAAGCTTCTTGCTGAATCAAGTCATCAACTTTTCCCACAAAGAGTGTTTTATAGAAAGCTTTAACGGTGACAAAGTTTAATTTGTGAAGGATTCTAATATTATACCTAAATTATTTCATTATCATCTTATTTTATTAGCAGAACTGAAATAACAAACTTTTCCAAATCAAAATAAATTGTGTTAATAATAATAATAATAATAAAACTAAACATTTTTAAGCCAACCATTGATTTCATAACATTTTGTTGTTGTTGTTGTTGTTTTTAAAATAAAATATAGTTCAAAGTTTAAGCAAAGTTCTCTATGTAAAAATCACCATACCAAAATACGAATTTTTCTCATAAACTAGGCTTTCAAACTCATGCCCATTATTGTTCTTAATAGCCTGAATGAAATGCTCTTTATATATTTTCACTACAATAATTTCAGTATGTAAAATTTCATATTCAGGTGAGGCTTTTAAGTGAAAAATTTGAAATGACAAAAAGATTTTATTAAGATAGTCTCATAAGTATTTCTGTGAGACTGGTAGACTTAGGAAAAGGAATCTTTAGTATCTTTGATATGTAAGTGCTGGTGTTAGAGATTTTTATCACTTCGCTTACAGCGTGAAAAAATGCAATTATTATAAGTTTTCTAGAGCGCTTGTTAAAAATAATTTAAGAATTAGCATGGATTAATTTAAGGTAACATAAGAAATTTATTAAATTTTAAATTAGTATTAGATAATGTAATATAATGATCACATCATTACATAATATAATTTAATAAAAAATATATATGTAATATAATGCAGTATAATATAATGATGTGTGCACAGATAGGTTAAAAATCAGATGTGATATTGGTTTTACTGTGGGCTGAATGACGAATGCAGTTCCTTTTCAATATTCTTTTAAAAGGTATAATTCTATTTCTCAAGTAGAGTTAGTGGAATAATTTTGAGACTAAGTGAAAAACTCAAATTAAAACCAAATTGATGTCGGTACCAATAAATTTCACAAATTTCATGCCATTAAGTGACCCACTTTATCTTCATATCAGTCTTACTCAAATCTAGGCATTAGTTTAATTAATGAAGCTTTAGTCCATGTTAAGCTGAAGAAAGTCGTATTTTTTTTTTCTAAATTAGAGATGAGGTTATTCATAATTAAAATAAGTATCTGATGAACTGAATCCTGCCAGAACGCCATTAAAACAAGCCAAGCTTTTGTAAATAAAGATTGATAGAAATAATTCTCATCACTTTATATTCCATCAAAAAGGATTCACAATGTATTTAAATCCCACACAAATGAAGAAAATTGTTCTTATGAATATCTTTCCATGGGACTAAGATCACAAATGATTTTCAAGTCAACTTCATGAAAGAAAGACATTTCATATTATATTAGAGACATCATACTGCCAATTGTGATTCAGCTGTTTAATTAGATAGTAACTATTTAAAAGCTATCTTAAATATATCTATAAAAATACATTACGTTCTCATCTCTTTAAACATTTAAATTTGCCAGTAGAATTTTAACACAGACAGCATACTCTTAATCAAATTAGTCATAGATTTTACAAAGTCAACTTTCTACGTGAATGCTGCAATATGAATATAAACATAGAACACAATTGCATAAATCAACATAATCAGTATTTCAGTTCAAATATATTATCAGTTGAAACTCGGGTGCTCATCTGGTTTTCAGTCTTCTTGTCATGGTCTTTTTGTCTCTCGCAGCTCCTAATCACCCGAAACTTTAAAAGTTTTTCGAACACCTGGAAAAATCAAATTAATAAACTGATAATTAAAAAATCCACAAATAATCCACAAAGTTTACTTAAATAACAAACTCAATATAATATTTAAGAATTTGAATCAATGATTTACTTTAATACATTTGTTATTTTTAATAAATTTTAAATGAAAAAAGGTGTATTAGATGCTTTTGACCACATCTAGTTAATGGACATGACAAAAAATATTTCTATGCCTGGTGATTCATTAATATTCAAACTCTTCGTCCATTGTAAAAAAAAAAAAAAAAATTTCTTACCCTTAAATTAAAAATGGTTGATAATTTGTTTTATATTCCATTCAAAATTGGTGCCAGATTGCAAAAGTCTTATTTTGATCGAAAACAAAGAAAATATTCAGAAATAAATCTTTAAGCAGATATAATTCCATACGACATTTATCGTAATTAACCTATCCCTTCAACTCGAATCTGATGAAAGAATTCTGTGGTTCCTTTATCATTCCGTAACAATCTAGTTGTCACTGTATTAAATGTATTTTTATTAAACATGTATTTCATTTTTTTAAATGCATGTTGTGAAATTAATATTCGATTTTCTAAGTACCATAAGTATTAATCAGGGTCAGTAATTAGGACAAATAAATGCCCCCACACAAATACCAGAACTTTAATAAAGATGTTATATCTCCCACCCGGCTGGAATCTTATGTGAGGCCATGCATGCTACTAGATTTTTACTTACACAGTAACGCAAATGGGAATTTTATGCTTCTTAGTTCCATAGAGAAAACCGAAACTTGTTTTTTAATTGTACTGGCAAAAAAAGTTACAAAATAACGAAGAGGAGAATATTTGGAGAGGTCTAACGTTTTTAAGGAATATAGGATACAATTTTTTTGTGATATTTTTTTTGCGGGGTGAGGGAGAGATTTTAATCGCTGACATGTGATTAATACACAAGTGCGAGAAAATCGATATGAATTATCACCTGCAACGTTTAATTTAAGCCATTATGATTTGAATTGTTGCATTTCTATAAAGTGCAATCCAACAAATAGTCAACCCTTTAACAGATTTTGTTGAAAATAAGATACGAATCTACACATCAAATTCACCCCAGGGGGGCACCTCGTAATTGAGGGTGAGATGCTTCTGGTCTGACTCTCTCATCCATGACGGGACGTACTCCCTACGGGGAAGACAGTACCGTGGCCGGTGATGACCATTAGGACTCAACCGCAGCTCCACCAGTGTAGCTATTTCGGTGGTCTGGTCATTCAGTTTTACGTGGTGTATCCATGTGCCTTCAGGCTTGTCGGATGTCATTTATATGAGTTACACGTCAGAATGCAAAAACTTAGAAATTTCAACTAAATTATCATGATTTTGAAATAATGGTTCGACATTTATATTTTTGATGGATTTAGTTGGGATATGGATCTACATTTTAGATGCTTACTATCGGCCCCATATTTCACACATCTAGCTCTATTCATTTTCTAGTTATTGCTTTCAGCTGTACTCATACAATTAGACTTTCACTAAATGTATTTCATTTAAAATTGATTCAATAGTGAAGATCATATTCAAAATTCATCTGTCTAGATGCAAATAATTTTCCAGTTACTATGCTCATAGACAGGCAGACAAAATTTCAAAAAAATGTTTCTTAGATTCAGAAGAGTTGAAAATATCTAGAAATCAAATTTTTTGGAAGTTAGAGTATTTTCTCGTTTTATATTTTGTATGCAAAGCAAACAACAGTAACAAATTAATAACCAATATAGTTTCGAATAAGAATAAGATAAATTTCTAGAAAAAATTAAAACACTTTTAGAGAGATACTGACTATTTTAAACCGATGCTGAACATTAAGAAGTAACATTTGTAGACAGATGAATCTGTCTACAAAACTTAGCTTACGACTCAGAAGATGAAGAGCAGTTATAGCAGTTATACTGGACGTCTCTCACTTATGTAGCTTGATGCTAATTAAACAGTCATACGCGTTTATAGATGTGGAATAATGGGATATGAAACTTTAAATTCCAAGCCTCGTCTTTTTAATGTAACACTCAAACCACCTGCTTCAACTCTGATAAAACTAGAGGTATTATTAAACAAAACACAACTAGGAGAACCTAAATAAAGTTTAGTGAATAACTTTGATATTTTTTACTTGATTGGAAATACTGTTAATGATTCATTTTTATAAATTCTAATTAATCATTAAATTTTAGATCTGACAAAAGTTTTAAATTACTTAATTTGAAAGATAAAGAAGAAAAAAAAGTACTTTCGTCTTTTTCAAGTATATTTAAGAATTTGTGACCCCCTTCCGATTGTTAATTTTATCTTCTCTCAATAATAAATTTCATATAAGAGATGATATGATATAATAATACAGAATATCTAAATTGTCTACAGAGTAATTTGAAGATAAACAGATTTTTGCGGTGCTAAGGTAATGGTATTAAAATGTTTAAATGGTTAATATAGGTACCAACTCTTGAGGAAAGATTTTTTAAAAACATCTACAATGCAGTATCTATATGCAGTACTACCAGTAAGGAAAAGATTAATATTTAGGATTTTGATGACGACTAATTTGACTAAATTACTTTAGTTTTTTTAGTCATTTAAAGTCTGAAAGAAGTGCCCATTATCAATTTGAATCGAATGCAATTTTTATTTCACATCAAATGATTTTGATTTGCTTATTAATACTTCACACAACAGCGCTCATTTCGCGGACCATTGACCCTTTGATCAGCCTTTCCTAAAAGTACAATTAAACGCGTGATCGCAGTCAAATAACCCTCGGGGCCCGAATCAATCTTTTTGAACTGCAAAAATCATTAGCCGCATCTGATGAAGTGCGTCTGTTATTACTTCAGGTGAACAAAGGGCCGTCATTTCGAACACGTAGCGCCGAAAAAAAAAAGGAGACCCGAACTTCCGGAACCCGGCTTCCGGTATTTTCAGGGCCTGCACGAGCAGATCTATCACCATTAACTCGAAATACATTGTTTCTCATTGCTTAAATTACGCACTCTGTCGTGGCCTCGAGTGAACTAGCTGCGACTCTATGCTCGGTGAGAGGAGCGGTGGAAATTGCTTTTTAGAGGCATATTCATTAAGATTAAAATCGAGTTATTAATTGGTGGTTAAAAGTGGATTTTAATGCATGGAATCCAAAGCGGGATGTTATAAGAAAAGGTGAAAGTCTGGTTGTCGGAGGTGCTAAATATAAAAACGATTCATTAAGGTTGGAAAAAAGTTGAATCATTGTCATTAAAAGATTGTTATCCTTAACACATTTTTTGAAGTTGGAAAAAGTTTTGATTGAAAGAAAACTGATAGAAAAGCTTTGAAAATTCAACGTTTCTACTTCAAAAAAGTTATTTTCAACAAATATAATTTTTTAAAATTCCTTATTTATTTGAACGAATTTTGCCTATAATTCATACAATTGGGTATTCCTTCGCCTTTCCTTTCAGAGCCATGGTGGCCTTGTGGTGAGGTCTCGGTTTCGGAATCGTGGAAATTTCAGGTTCGATACCCAATTGCAGTGAAGAACCATCGTATAAGAAAGTCTGGTGTTTGTTACATCCACCGGGGCCAAAGGTTCTCCTCCTGGTGTGGAAGTTCAAAGTTACGAAGTCCTTCCCCAAATATCCCCAGTGTTACTTAAAAACGGGACGTTAATATAACTAAATTTCCCTTTTCTTTCACATTAAGCGGTTAAAGAAAGAAATTTTCACTGGTCGTCAGATGGTGTGTTTTAGTAAAATTTTTAATCGGCTATCTTTTCCTGAGATTTTAACATAAAAAACGATAACGTTTTTATGTACTCTAGGAAGCAACTTGCATCAAGAAGAATTAATTCTCAACTATGAATGGGCATGTAGGACCTGATACATTAGTGCAGTGGTGGCCATTATCAGGAGATAACTAAAATTGGCTACTCATTTAAAACTAACTAATGGTGTGAAGCCTTCAGCCTTGAGTAAAACTTGATTTAAAATACAATAGGATTTTTAACCTTTGTACCTTTAGCATGAATGCAAAATATAATATGATCTTTAACCTTGTACCTTTAGCATTAGTGTAAAATATAATATAATATTTAACTTGTTATTTTTTTTACCTTGGTGAAAAATGTGATAGTGCCTTTACCCTTGGTACCTTTAGCTCTGGTGCAAAATATAATAGAATCTTTAGCATTGGCACTTCTTACCTTGATGCAAAATATTATAGGACTGTAACTTTGATACTTTGAAGCCTTGGTGCAAAATATAATAGGATCCTTAACCTTTGCACCTTTACTCTGGGTGCCAAATATAATAGGAGATCATTGAAAAAACAAATAAGATTATTAGTTTTAAAGAGAGGAATACAACGAAGACCAAAATGTGCTTGACCGGAAGATTATGGAGATAACAGCTTAATTTAATAAACTATGGCGTAAATATTGTACTAATTTTGATATTTTCTGAAAATATTTTCTTGAAATTTTAAAAAGAAATAAAAATAAAATGTCTGTAATCAAATAACTCTGAAATAGTTTTGATAAAAAAATTAATTTACTTTTATGCCTTCTGCATAATTTATTATTTTTTCAGCCTTATTTTTCAGATTTATCATATAATTTGCAAAATAAATTTGAAAACTGACAAAGCAATCAAGTTAATTCATGTCGAATCAACGCACGTTAATGCACTTCGCCAATTTAATTTTGATATACAAGGCACATTTTACAAGGGGGAAGAAGAATGCAAATGCCTAACCTGGTGATATGTTATTACATCTTAAGTTAATGAGAAATTAAATATTAAATTTTATGTGTAGTTACTATTGTTTTACAACAATGCTTTGTACTAAATATACTTTTTCAAAGATTTTAATCAGTGATAAAATATAAAATTATTAATCAAATATTTTTCATTCGTAAACTACTGATTTTTCACCTGGAACAAGATTCCTTCATTATTTAAGCTTTCAAAAATGAATTTGTTAACTGATCTGAAATTTCTACCTATAAAATAATCTGAATATATAATAAAATTATAAATATCATTATTAATCACCAGATTGTTTCAGCAACATTATATCTTTTAGAGAGTATTCAATAAGCCATTTCATTGTTTGGTATATTTTTTTGATTTCGAAACACAGTTCAAACATAATTTGGATAAAATACTATTATGTTGCTTGCCCATCCTTATTAGAATATTTTCCCTTATTTCTAAAATTTCTAAATAAGAAAAGGAAATTTCAAAATAATTATAATCATATATAAAAATATGATTTTTAATAAAAACAATGCATTTATTTCAGGTTTTCTCAGAAAATTACATTTTAATATTCTGTCATTGTAATTCATTTTGTGTGTGATTACGCATTTGAAAATTATTAAATGTACGCTTTTTATAAATTAAGAAACAATCACAGTACCAATTCTGCGTTTGTGTGTCCGTGGATAAGAGTTTAGTTTAGTTTAGTTATATTAACGTCCCGTTTAAAGCAACACGAGGGCTATTTTGGGACGGACCTCGTAATTTTGAACCACTGTCAGATGACGAGGACGACACCTGAAGTGGCACCCCCCTCTCCACACCACACCACACCAGCGGGAGGACTTTGGCCTGACAGATTTAGCGTGCAAGAGACCCCCTCACACGGCGGATCTTCGGTGGAATCGAGTCTCGAACCTGAAACCCTCCGGTTCCGAAGCCGAGACCTTACCACCAGGCCACCGCGGCCCCCGTGGATAAGAGAGAAATGCCTTAAAATATAACTTAGCGAAAAGTGATTGCAAAATGATTTGTTGAGAAAATGGATCATATTCTTTGCTATAAGAATTATTTCAGAGAATTTATTAGGTTACAATAGTTTCTTATCAGGGAATATATCAAAATAAATCGTGTTTTACATATCATCATGATATACACGATTTCGAGCCTAATGAATATTTCTATGCATTATAACCCACAAGAACCGAAATAAATCCTTATTTTACCGTATCTGATTTTTATCTTTTGGATATAGAAATTTTTAAAACCTAATTTATCAATGATTCGGTCTTATAATTTCTATTGTCATAGTTTTACGTATGAAACTTATTATAGTGTCTTTTTAATAAGAATTCGTAGACTTAATTTTATTTGGGAATTACGCAATGTCAAAATTAAATACTCTACACATTGTTGAGTATAGACCGATCAAATTTGAAACACTCATACTCTTTCGATAGTATATGCTCGTTACAAGAGGAATATTTAAAATTTTAATTTCTTTTTATTAAAAATTGATCGTATTTTAAATTTTTTTTTCCCTCTATGACTTCCGAGCATACTATCCTGTTAACCAAATTTAATATAACTAAAAATCTGAAAAAAATTACCTATTCAGTGATACCAATTTTAATTCAGTACAGTTATATATATATATATATATATATATATATATATATATATATA
>JAPMOQ010025180.1:1523207-1601236 GCA_026543055.1 Argiope trifasciata | reverse complement strand
ATATATATATATATATATATATATATATATATATATATATATTCAATATTTTACAATAATGGTTACTTTTTTTAAAAACTATATTTATCTACGCTTTCGTTGCTGCTGTACAAATACACCCGTGTACTCGCATATAAATAAAAGTAAATTATACAAATGATGTGATAATTGGTGAATCAAATTTTTATAAAAACTATAACTGACTTATGTTAAGCAGTGAAATTTTTCTTTCTTTCGCTCATGTAAAATAAAGACTTCAAATTAATTGATTGACATAATAATATTTTTTTAAATCACACTAGTGTATTTTAACCGGTATTCAATTATATCAGCTAAAACAAAGCACATCTGACGCATGCAAACAAAAACATTTCAAAATCGAGCAAGCCCTCTGTGAATAATTCCGAGTGACCTCCACCCATCCCCTGTCCGTGGCGATTATTCACAAGTCCGCGGATAATCAATTTCAGGGGCGACGTGACCAAAGTTTCGCGTGCCCGACCGCACTCTCGTTTCCTGTTCGCTGTCTCCCGTCCAATCAGCATCCCTCGCGTCTCTTCTCGCGTGATAGGTCTCCGCTGGCCCCTCCCTCCTCTTTTCGCTCAACCCCTCCCACCTCTGGAATGGACTCGGCTATGGGCAGCCAAGCGTGGCTCAAAAGATTGGTGTTAAATTTAGGTTTTGAGACCGACATTACACTGGGAAAGCTCGTCAGAAGGGAGGAAGAGGGGAGACAAGAAAGACGAATATTTAGCTTTGAAAGCTGCTTCTTTTCTTCTGTTTTTTTTGTTATCCCCTGATTCGAAGTTGTTTCATAGCATTGTTTCGTTTCTTTTTAAACATTTTAAGCGATAAGCGTAAATTTTTTATTTTCAATCTAGGGGATTTTCCGAAAATATTGTGAGAAAACAATTTCATTAAAAGTGTATTTTGTCAGTTTTTTTTTTCTGGTGTACATAGTATGCGGAAAGTATTATAATCATGAAAAAATGTCACTCCCTCTTTGACAAATCTCCACATTTTACACTTCCCTGGGCTCGAAAAGCAAATTTTTGGATAATGTCCTTCTTTCTGGCCGAGATAAAAATAACTCAAAAAAGGCTTTGAGATAGACAGCTGAAATTTGTTATCTGTGCACCAATTTTGCAGATTTCTATCAAATTTTCAGTAAAATCTGTTAAGAGGAAATCTTTCTGCTAGAATGAAAGTTAACATGATAACTAAAAAAATAAGAGATATTGATGAACAAGATTTTGTATGCAGATTTAACATCTATAGTGTCAAATTTTCCAACAACGGGTTGAATGTTCGTCGGTCTGTACTTGAAATGCAAACAGGATAAATAAAAATCTCAATGACTTTGTCATTTTTGTGCCAATTTTTTTTTTTATCGATCGAGGAAAACCTTTCTAAAATGCAAATTCGATTTCCGTACACTATTAACGCAATATAGGGATTGATCTCCATATAACTCTCCAAGCAAAATGTGATAAATTCAATAAAAAATTTTAATTCATTCCAAAACATTATATTTCGCAATGCCTTTTAGAACGTTATCTGATATAAGTTTATTAGAGAATGTACGAGAAAGTTTTGGAAAGATTGCTTCCCATCGTTTAAATATTTGATCTTCTCGTTTTAATTTCAAGACAACAAACAGGAAATGAAATCAAATTTAGAGAGTTCAGATGATTCAAGATGAACTTTTCAGAATCGCATCAAAATTATTTAAATTTAAATTAGATTTTCATTTTTATACTATTCATCTTTGAAGACTATGGATTCACCTTGAATCCGGTTTATGGTTATTTGCGTTTAAATCATTTGGACATAATTTCATATCCATAATACCATCGAATTGTAAGTTATCGCAATCATGATATTTTAAAAGTCTTAAAATTGGTCTGCTGGTTTGTTAAATGAGCATTGCTATTCGAGATCAGTCCCATGGAGTTATAGCGCTATTAAAAACGTAATTCCCTGGCTCATTTGTTTTCGAACTTTAAAGGTATAGTAAATTCCCTTTTCATTCGACTTGAAAACTTCACAGAATAAATAGAATCGTCCTTTTGCTAAGTTTTTAATAATGGAAAAAAATAATGCAATTGAATATTTGATAAAACAATGAATGAAAATGGTTTTAATTTCAGAAGAACAATATAATCTATTGTTGAAAGTTAGACAAAAAAAGTTTAAAAAATTACCAAGATTCCGAAAAATTTGCTCGACTATTAAATAGTTATTATTTTAAAAAAAGTTTTTTTTTTTTAAATTTCGAAGCGATGTAAAATTCATTTTTGGATATTAATTCTTAAATTCTCACAGAAATACATCAAAATTCAGCATTATTTTTAAGCCATTAAAATTTCAAAAAAATAATCTCCCTAATGCACATTTTATACATCTCTGTAGTGCTCTAAACGGTGCATACGCGTCAAATTTAATAGATGTAGATCAAGTGGTGTGGCATGTAGGGTGCCAACGTCTCTACCTTTTTTATTAGCGAATCAAAAAATGTGTAAAAATGTGTTATTAGCAAAATGTTTAAGATGAGAAAAAATTGGAGAGAAAAATTAGACATACAAAGATTTTAAGTGGCAACGATGTGCACAACGCACAACGTTTTTAATGATGTACTATGTAATTTAGAGGAATCCGAAAAGTGTTGCGCAGTTAAGAAACTATTAGCTCCACTATTCTCTCTTAACTGATGGGAAGACATTGACTGAATGTTTGAAACCCGCATCAAGGCAGTTTAAGGATCAAGAATAAAAACCTAATTTTACACATAGAAAGATTCAAGAAGCTGATAAATAATAATACTAATAATTCAGTAATATTTATTGTGACTAGCTTTTGATTAAGTCAAGTTAATATACCTTATGTTAATATGAAGTTTGATTATCAATTTGATGTGCTTTGTATTTAACAGCGTAATTAAACCATAAAAAGTTATCATATACAGATGAACTTGAATGTACAGATATCTAATTCTAGAAATATGTGACTCGTAGAAATCTGAAATGCAGCGTTCATTAAATTAAAGCTCGAACTCGAATTATTGATGCTTATAACATTCACTCTTTGTATACGAAACAGTACAAATAAGGTACTTCTCTTATCTTCCCGCAAAAATAATTAATTTTTCTCTTTAACAAACTCCTTCTCAGCAAATACAGCTACCCAACGAGATGGCTGCTGAGTCCACCCATTTCTCCTTTTCGATCCGACATAAAAACTGACCATCATCTCGCAAAACAATTACGCCCGTCCTCCTGATAGCAACAACTCATTCGGCCGTTACGGACAGACAGCGGGGAGTTGCATCGTCGCCAATCCACCCCTATCTCACACCATAACCGCATCTTCTCTCCTGGAGAGAGAAGTCCTCCCGCCTTTCCGGCAATCTATCCAGTTTCCAGATTAAATTTCTCTCTTTTTCTCCGCTACCAGAGGCCAAGAAAGAAAGAGATAAGCGAAGATCATTAGCTGGCCCAAGAAAGCGAGGGTCAGCGAAGAGCATGGCGCCGGCCATCTTTTCCGGACGGCCATTGAAGGATGGCCTATCAGGAGCTCTCTTTCTGTGCCGGCTGGACACGGTACATTTAACGAGGCCGCTCTCGCACCCCTCTCCCTCGATGCTCTTTCTTTCTTCTGCACTTTTCTCTTGTGGGGGTATTCATTGTGACTTGGTGGTTTTTGAGGGATTGAAGAATATGTCGGACCAATTAAACGGGCCATTTACATTCGTACGTCGGATGGATCAACAGAGATATTTTTGAATAATGTTATTTTAGGTTTCGAATATTTAAAAAAAGCTGTAATGGTACAAAAGAAAGTATACAAAAAATACAGATGCACTGGTAGCTTTTTAAAGTCGATTATATTCTTGAAGTCTGTATGCTGTAAGCTGATAGTTAATTATCTGCAATAATATACATATTATTTAAGTTAGTAAATGAATGTGTCCACTAATGCCCTAGACTAACATCAACTCAGGCTGATAAACTGATGGTCGAGGAAGACGAGTATTTTTCATTACTTTTATTAACCCTTTCACATGCGAATTTATATAACCTCCTAATTATATGGTGCATTATATTTGGGACATTTATTGTTATTTCAGTCCTTATAATAGCATAAAAAACATCTGAGATGTTGAAGCATGATTATTGTATCTTGAATTATGTAATACTTAGTTTCAGATTTAAATACTAAAAAATTCAGTAATTCGATGTCAGAGACGTCATTATATGCAAAAGTAAAACTTCCAAGCAGCTAACTATTTTAATCGAATAAACAAACTTAAAAACTAAACCTTTTAAAATTGATAAACCATAGTTTTGGAAATTAAAAATTTCAAAAATACGAATACTTAATATTATAATAAGAAAATATACAAGTACTCACTTATAAGAAAACATAAAATTAAGCATATTCTATTTCAAAATTCAGCAACATCAATAAAAATGGATTCTTGGAAAGGGTCAATACGATCGTTGATGAGTTAAGTGTTATTAAGCGAGTTATATCAGGTTCGGACGCATGATTTACTCCTAAATATTTAAAAAGATAAATACATTTAGGTGATAGATATTTTTTAGCTAATTTAATCTGTATTTTACATTCTGAAAACAAGTATAGCTTTAAATTTTGTTCATCTGCCAGTTTATGAGATATAACGATAGTGTCAGCGAAGTGTTATTTGATTGCATTAATTGATCGGTGTTATTTGATCGGCGAAGTGCTTGCATTAAATTAAGTTTAAGATTAAAACAACAAATTAAAATCTCCTTTTTTAATAAATTATGTATAACAATTTATTTAAATGCAGAAAAACAGTGTCGCAAATATACAAAAATTTAATTAAAAATTCTAAAGAAATCAAATAAAAATATTTTTTCCCATTCACAACGCTTCCATACATTCTCTAATAAAGTTAATGTAGAGTCTTCTAATGCTCTGAAGAGCAAATTCAATCTTTGGTTTTCGAGCTCTATCCCATCTGCCATGGTATAGGTCCACCACTGTCCTATGTTTTGGTATAATCAGTTACTTAATCTCCATGTTATCAGCAAGATTATTTAGACCAACGACCTAAACAGCTGAATTTAAATTATTAATTAAAAAATAATATCTTTTCAAAAAGTTTGCAAGCATTTTAATTGAAAAAAAATACACAGAAAAATCCTACTTTTATTGTGTGTGACAATTATTTCTGCGAGACAAATATTTTGTTCCACTGATGAAGTCTCTTTTGTTTGATATTTTTGAATGAATTTCTCATATAAAGCTTTTCTAGATTGCAACAATAACTTACCATTATATCAGTATTCTTTCTTGCTTTGGTAAAACTTCTCCATTATTTTTACATTTTGGCGTAATAGTTTATACTTTTGATATCTCATTATCATTCGTTAATATAACATTTTCAAGAAAGTAAATAGTTAAATTTATTTATTAATATCCCGTTCTAAAGCAACTCCAGGGCTATTTGGGAATGGAGCTAGAGTTTTGAATCTAAATCAGATAATGAGGACAACACCTGAGCTGGTACCTCCTCTTCAAACTTCCACACCACACCAGCAGGAGGGCATTTGACTACGACGGATTTAATGTGCAACAGATCCGCCTATACGACGGTTCTTCGGTGGAATCGGGTCTAAAATATGGAGCCCTCAGGCTCCGAACCTTACCATCAGGCCACCGTGCTTCTGAATAGTTAAGGTAAAACGAATTGCCCCATAACACATTCGAGTATTTTGAAGAGTGCATAGGTTGTTATCTATTAAGGAGCTTGACGTCAATCGTAGTATTTTCTTAAGAAGTTGCTAAGATTTCAGGATGATCTATTTCCAATTTTAACAAGAATGACTATATTAGCATCTTTTGGCGAGTCTGTATTTCGGAACTTCAATTTTTTGAGAGGAACGGAAATGTGACCAACATTCCAATAAATAGTCGGCCCTGAAATATTTAATTTTTTTTCCTTGAAAGTTTATTCGCATTTAAATCAACAAAATTCAGTGAATCAATTTTAAAGATTAGTGTTGAATATAATTTTTCTGTTCGAGATTTTTAAAGTCAATAGTATTTCGTTGAAGGGAATCCACGTGGTTTGCTCATAAAATTTTAATTTATATTTGGAAAATGAGCTTGAACAGGAAAGCCAAGATGTAACACTCCGCCTTCCCTTGTTGAAAAATGGAACATGAATACTACTTTTGAAACACTCACACATTTGATTACTAATAGATTTGCCTCATGGAGCGAATTCAAATGTAAGCGATGAATTTTCGCTAGCGTAAATTAACAATTTTATTTCGTTTTTCTTTCAAAACAAAATGTAGTTATCAGTTTGAATCCATTTTTATTTGAATTTTTAGCGAAACGGTCAATATAACTCGGGTGATTTTATTCATGCTTTGCAGATGAATAAGTCAAAGGATATGCCTCAATGTTTTGGGGTTTTCTCTCTTTTCTATTTTGAAATCAGAAGTCATAAATACATATGAATAATGTCACAAACATTTTTGCACATTCACTTTTAGTGAACAATATAATTTCGGACGCAGCGAGTAATATGTAGTCATTCCAAATTTTAAAAACAAAAAAAAAGTTTATGGTTGCAATTTTTTAATTCTATATTATCCAACTAATGAAAGAAACAAAGTTTTGTACAAGGGTAAACACGTATTTAATTTACATTGCGACTAGTATCATACCAAATAGGTTCTAATACTAATCTATAGTCTTAATAATAATAAACTGATGAATATATACAATTATTGGTGGTAATTAATACCAATAAGTTTAGTGGTGATATGAATAATGATGTATAATCATCAAATTAATCACATTTATCGAAAAAGATATAAATAATTTTATTATCCTCAACGGCCGCTTATATGCATTATTATGACAAACAGTGGCTCAAACAATTGAGAGTACACCTTACTTTTACTTGATAAAACCGATTTTCAATACAATTAATACATTACCGAAAAGTGCACACATTTAAAAAAAATTTTACACGTAACAAATGGTATAATTTAAAATAAAAAATAAAAATAAAGAGCAATCAAAGGAAAATTTCAGAAGTATTTTAAAAAAACATATGCAGATTTTTGCCTTAAAAGTTTAAGAATACACCAATGAAATTTTTGCAATATCTTGCATAGAAACAAAGTGTCGCTGTTAAGTTGCATCAATTTTTTGTTTTATAATAGCCTCTAAACGTCAGGGTACCGATTCAACCAATTTTTAGTGATATCTAAAGATATTTTACCCCATTCTTCTTGCAAAACGTGTTTAAATGGATTTTGTGTTTTTGCACCTTTGTTTCGAATATGACCAAAAAATATTCGATGACATTGATGTCGGAGGACTATGGTAGTGTTTGTAACTGCTGTTTACAATGAAAAAGACACCACATTTTGACGTTAAGCGCATTTTGTTGTCATTGTCCTACTGGAAAATGAAATTTCCATCTAAACTCAAATTTTTAGAACTCTCAATTAGATTGCTTCGAAGTATATTTTTGCTTTGTATCCAAAAAATTTACGTCCTGTAGTTTAGTTCAACATGGTGGTGACTTCGTCAGGATTTGGAGTTGTATGCCTTCATCCGGAGTCGGAAATTCAGTTTTATAAATGGCAATATGAACTATATAGTTTATTTAGATATTCTTTGCAGCAGTCTAAAGGAAAATGTTGAAAATTTGGGTTTAGATGGAAATTTCATTTTCTAGTAGGGCAACACCCACAAACAAAATGAACGTAATATAGTGTATGTGGTGTCAATGAAAATTATTATTAACACATTTGGTGTCTTTATTATTGTAAACAGTAGTTACACAAACTACCACAGTACACCGATATCTATGTCATTGAATATCTGTGGGACATATTCGAAACAGTGGTCCAAAAACACGGAATTAGAAATAAAACTCCTTTAAAACAAGTGTTGCAAGTATAATAGGGTAAAATATCTTTAGGCACCACCAAAAAATTGGTCGAATCGGTACCATGACATTTAAACGCCATTATAAAAGATAAAATACATCTTTTATAATGGAAACTTTATGCAATCTAGAAACGCACTGACACTTTTTATGTGAGATAGTACAAAACTTTCAAACCAGATATTGAAAAATTGGTATATTCTCAATTTTTTGAGGAAAAAATCTGGGTATGTTCGCTTAAAATACTTCTGAAATTTTTCAATTCAGAAGTTTTTTGTTGATTGTTCTTTATTTTTATTTTACATTATACCATTTGTCAAGTGTAAAAAAAAATATTAAAAAAAACCCTACTTTTGCACTTTTTTGTAATGTGTGAGTTCTATTGAAAGTAAAATTTATGAAGTAAAAATAAGGTGTACTCTCAATTATTTGAGCCTCTGTATATGAAAAAAGCTATTGATAATTCGACAGAATCCAATCGATAATAGTCAGTCGTTGCCAGTCTAAAAAAATAATTAAACAGAAAAGATTTCAAATCGTGATGATGTTCATTAAAGTGTTTTGGACAAATGTAAAAATTCTTTCCTTCTTTATATACTAGATGTTGAAATAGGTTCACACGGTATCAAAACCTAATTATAGAAAGTAATATTGTGTATATTCTAATTTAAAATATTTTAAATGATTTTAGTTTAAATATGTCATGATTTACAATTTAGATTTCCCAATACATTTCAATCATAAAATTAAAATTTAAAGAACTATAATTTTCCTTTTATGTTATTAAAATCATGAAAAGCTACGAATCTGATTAACTAATCAATTATTTTTAGGTATTTGTCGGTTGTAACGACGACCAAAAAGGTCAAGAAAAAATTTCACAAATTTGGCGATTTCATCCATCAAACTATATAGCATGTGGTAGACACGTTCAAAGTGTATCATTATAAATAATTATGCACTTGCGTATATATTTTTTTAATCTGGCAATTTTTTGCCTTGATACTTTTTGGTTGCCGTTAAATCCGAATTGTACTTATTTTGACAATGTATAAAATCTGTAAATAAATAAAATCATGAAATCATATTCAATATTTGAGCTCTGTTTAACATTTAAAGCTTCATCTTTAGTAGCCTGTAGTAGGAAAATCCAATTGAAAGCAAAAAATCCCAGCTCGTGATTGAAGTTGTAAGTTTTGAAAAAGTTGTAACTTTAAGATTTCTAATCATTTATGCAATTTAAATTTTCGTGATCTTAAAGCTTGTCTTTCAAATAAATCTGATCATAAGTGCTCTTCTTTGATTTAAAGCATGTTTTGAACAACAATTCTTCTATCTTTCCTTTGTACCTTTTTTTCATGACCTAGTGTACAAAGTTTTATTTATTAGGAAGCACATTTTCTTCTTATGATATTACAAACTAATGGAACACTCGTTAAGTGATATGCAAATGGCCGAATTGCGATGCATCCAGGTGGCAAAAGGTGGAATAAAATATGAATTAATGTTGTCTTTGCAATCTTCAGAGAGTTCGAGTTCTTTTAATTCATCGTATCCAAGAACAACCTCTTCTACTAGAGAACTTGGGAAAATAAAGCATCTTTTGGAAAACAAATCTTCAAATTCGAATATGGAAGCGACAAAACATCGAAATTTGGGTTCAGGTGATATGAAAGCGATAAGACCAAAAAGTGCTGGGTACATCACCTCATGGAAAAGAAACAGGGAAAATGTAGACCGAAAATTAACCATGCAAGAAGCGGAAGAATTGGTAATTTATTTTTTTCAATATTTAATACAGGCTCTAATTTCTAGGCAGTTCTTCAAAATCAGATTTTTCTTTTGTATTAATCTCCAGCCAGTGATTATTACCATGTTAATCTATTACTTATATTCACCAATGACATGCGAGTAAGTCAAAAAATCGCCAATGACATTTGATTAAGGCTTCGATATGTAGATGATATTAAAGTATCAATATTTACAAATATTAGTTTTTCATTTATGTCAGTGGTTAAGAATTAATAACCTAAAGTGCTCAGATTAATTGTGGGGATTTTAGGATGTGAACTCAATACTTTCCTCACGTTTTAATTTTTTCAAATGATGACTCATCAGATTTTGCATTAAAGCGAAAACCATTCAGGTCACTTCGATAAAAACCGTCATAAAGGTTGTCATGTGAATTATCAGTTTGAAATGGCGCAATATCGTGTTCTTGAGTCAAACCCAATTTTATAATGACATTAATTTTTTCTTTATTTTCTTACTAATGGTATTTTGCAGCTTTATAGCGATAGAAATCTCATTTCATCACAAGTTTGCCAAAACTACAAAAATTCTTAAAAATATTTATCTGTATACATGCCCCAATGGCGTAACATTATTATTTTTTTCATCCAGACTTTTATGCATCAAAGAGCGAAATTCTAGTTTAAGGTGCCCTTTATTTTGCTAAGGATATCAGCCACATTAAGTCCGTCAATGCAGATAGATAAACAGTATTGTAAAACAGTTGCATTTAGCTATTTTTATTACAATTATGAACTTTATTGAGTATAAACATTTTATAATATATAACTGTTTTCTATTTCTTACTTTTATAAAAACTTTATGGGTCCCTATTACTGAATCTCCTCTAAGGTAGTTTCGCTTGAGCAACCAAACGTGACACGTATGTTACTTTAGGGAATAGGAATGGGCCCCTGGAAATGGTTTTTAAAAATTTTAATTAGAATTGTCCTGTCTCGCTGTAACTTGATTTAAAGCATATTTCTAAAAGCAAAAGCTCTATCATTACTATAAATCGTCAACAACAACAAAAAATGGATCACTTCTGAAACTTTTTCTTTATCATCGCATCTTCACAAATGTATCGTAGATATAAATGATTTAAAGAGACAAGTTAGTTGAGATAAACTGATAAATGAGTTAATCAACTTGGCTGATTAATTCGGTTAATCAGTCTGTCATTCAGTTAATTAGAATCGTGAATCACAGAAAATAAATTATGATTCGGCTTAATGTTAATAACAATTTGAAGAAGATTTCTTTTTTACTTTTCGAAATAATATTAAGGTTGAAACGAACCAATTAGAAAAAAAACTGATTAAAGCAAAAACTTTAATCATTAAGCCCAAAACTAAAAACTTTTATAGCTTGAAAAATACAGGTATTTTTAACCTTCACATCATGGTATTGACCTAAATTCCGAAGCATTATATTCGTACGTGATTCATAGTAAAGGAAGAATAAAATAAACAAATAAATACAATAAAATAAATACAAAATTAAAGGAAAAATTTTTTTGGCTAATGACATATTTTACTTCCATAAATCAGTTGCAGATGCAATTCACATCTTCCAACAACATTCATATCTATGATTCCATGAATCAATGCATATTTTTCTTTTATTTCCTGTAATGGACAAGATTAGGACTAAATAATTAATTACCTTCAATTAATTAATCCGTGGAATATTCAATTCCTACCTTCTATTAACTCTTATTTAAATCTTTAATAATTCTAATGCTTTTCTGTCTACAACATATAAACTGGGATAGCTGGGGTTCACATCCCGTGGATTGTGAGTTCGAACCGACAGACCGAAGATTCATGTGACATGGTGGTTGCGCACGTATAAGTCTGTCGTGGCCCTTAAACCTTCCAAGTCGAGACAATACCACTAAGGGATATTGGATCGTAATCGTTCTCCGATTCAAGTCTAAATTATGATCTGAGGATATGTGAAGGAAATGAATGATTGTAGACCACCCTGTGAAAAGGTATGTAAGGCATGAGTAGTTAAAACGTACACTTGACCTTAGATGGCACTACTGAAACCAGAGACGCTAAAAATAGACTTTAAAAATCGGTAGATCTTGTCTATGAGAAGTGTCATAAACAAAAACAACGCATAAACTAAAATACAAAATTTATCTTATTTTTTATTTTATCAGGGAGTTCATAAATAAATTACGATATTTTCATCAAGTGTTCAAATAAATTCCAAAAACAATAAATTTTTTGATTCAAGAATAAGTTAAATTATTTTTAGACTAAAATTTTAAAGCACAAAAAATTTTAAGGGAGCATTTTTGTAATATTTTTCAAACAATTGATTTTTAACTACGAAATTTCGTTTTTATCCACTTTCTTTATTAAAAAAAAAGTTCAAATTCCTAAAAGATAATTTGAACTTTATTTCACTTGAACTAATATCGCTCTTTTATGTGTGTTACAGGAAAAATGGCTAGAAAATGTTATGACTAAACTTCAGTCCATGGAAAAACAGCTGAAAGTTCAGGACTCTCTTATTAATGAAATGCAAAGCATTGCAGAAAACCTAGGTGCAACCTTCAAAAATATGGCCAAATCACAGACAAATTTTCAGAATAGAAATAAACCCTTAGTAGATATTTAAATACGAAAAAAAAAACCCACGAATTTTTTACTCAAAGTATCAATGAAATAAATTTTAGTAATATCATTCAACAAATGAATTTGATATAAATAAAACACTTTCACTTTTACTTCACTTAATCCATTAGCTTTTAAAGAAAATTCTAGATTTTGACAAATTTCCACGTTTCAAATCTGTTTGAACTGAAAAAAATATATTTTCAAGTTATGTCTATTTGTCTGTGAGTACGGTAAGTCAGAAAAGCTTTAAACTAGAAAATTAAATTTGATATAGGGATTCAATACCAAATAATAAACTTCTATGGAATATCTAGCGAATAGTTACAGAGAAAATGTATGACTCTAAAAAATAAAAACTTGCTCTCTTGTAATGTTCAGGGTCTTGCTCAGGGGCTATAATTTTATGTGTTAAGTTCAGGAGAGAAAGCAAATGTATTTATTAATTTAGATTATGCAAGAACTTTTGAGGGAAATAATCCAACAGGTTAATGACACTTAGTTGTGCAATTTTTATCAGATTGTGATATTTAAAAAAGTTACCTAAATTTCAATGTATTTCCTTACTGCACTGACGTTCAAATTGTTCTATGAAATATATAAACATGTAAGTTCCTTGCATTGTTGAAAACCAAATAAATTATTCTGTTCAAAATCTGCATGGATTATATGATAAATAGGTAAGTAAAACTGCAGTATAGCAGATGTTAGATAACGACTAAATGGGACATTTGCGTTTTTAATAGCATGCTATAGGACTATTAATCATTACATGATCATGATGTTGTGAGATTTAAATCTACTATTAGGATATTTCATGTTCACAATTAACAAAACAGATGAAAGATTAGTAATAGAATACAACTTTAAAGTCTATTGAAGTTCGATGTCCAAAAAGTGTTTTTTGGAGGAGTCACGAATCAAGTTATATATAAGAGATTGAACTGAAACAAGCCGTTTTTGGCCACAATTAAGTCTATTTCCACTAGGGCGATTAAATTTTCTGTTTGTCGCCTATCTATTTATTTCTCTTTCATTCTGTTTCCTATGATTGAATAAAGTTTTAGAGGATTCAGTGAGCCTTCTTCAGGACATTTGTATTAATATTTTGAAAATAATTAGCCAAGCGAACTGAATTAATGCAACTGCAAAAACTTTCAATAATGCATTCAAAAATGTTTAGATAACAATTTGTTTACATTGGACTGCTGATAATCTGTAATTAGAAAGATTTCAGCACCATTGGCATTATATAGTATTATAATATGCATACATACAGTAAATATATACAATATCCTACGTGAAACCAACTTGTAGCTAAAGAAAACTAATTAAGAATAACTGATTTGCATAATAACGAAAATATTTATTTGTAAAAGTTTTGTATTCCTTTTATATAAAAACATCTCAAACCAAAATTCAGAGAAAATACTTGAAGAAGAATGTAAATTGAAACGGAGAGAGTCCAGTTTGGGTAATCAGGAATTATTAGGTTTAAGCTACATAGCAATTAAACGTAATTTAAAATGAAATGATTAAAATGGAATTCCATTAGTGAGGTTTTTTAAAAGTAAAGACTTCCTCTTGCTACATATTTTAAAAAGTTTCTTGTTCGTATTTTAATTTCTGTTCAATCTAAAACAGATTATTCAATGCACTTATGTTATAAAAGAGAAAAAGCACACATTTATGATTTTAGCATTTTAATCTGCCATACTTTACTTAATGCCTTTAGCCGTACGGTATTTAGAAATACTTTCTTTGCAAAAACTGACTGCATTTATATATTTGGATTAAATTCTTAATCACGCAAGTATAAAATGCTGTCTAAGAAATGAAAGAAGTCTTACTTTTTTGTGAGTGATATACACTTCTCTCTTTTTAAATACTTTTTCTTATTTGAACATAAAAATAAAGAGCCTTTTCACTCCTTTTTATGCTTAAGATATGCAAAAATATTCATCTTCTTCTGAACAAGAAAAAAAATCTCCCATTAAAAGTACATACAAGCCACTCATAGATGTAGGCGTTAAATCAGCACCACGACTCTTTGCTCTTCTAAAACTTTCAGGACCATTGAAATCTGTACATACATTTTATTATAATTATTCCTTTTTTTTTTCATATTTATCTTTTCGCTGCCACTCACTCTGCGTTTCAATTTCGATAAAAATTGGCGTGTTCTGTATTGGAAAGGGGAGAAAAAATGGCGAATTCTACTTTCGAAATTTAAAAAAGATCAGAGAAGGGGAATAAAACGGTAGGTTTTTTAATAGGGAAAAATGACATTTTCCCCCCTTTCGCCTGCTGCCGAGACATTAGCAAAAGCTCGAATAGTACTCAGCCTTTAAATTGCGATCCCAACTTCTCTTTCTTCAAAATAGTGTAATTATAATTGCATGGATAAAAAAGTTCGTCTTCGAAATGGCCTTTCTCCAATTTTCTCCTCCATTTTTTTTTTTTTTTTTTTTTTTGCTCTCTTTATCTCTCAGTCTCTTTGACGCGTTTCCACGGCAGTTAGTAATTGGTCTGTCAGATTTTCTCCCTCCCCTTTTCTTTTTATCTCTCCTTTTCTTTCAAAAAAGATTCTATTCCCTCACTCCCCCTCTTTACCCCCCGAAAAAAAATTATTACTTTTTATGTCGCGAAAAAGCCGAGATTGACGAAGTATACGCGTAACTACCCTCCACGGCGAAAGCGTGGAAGATACGTTTTCTCTCTCTTTTTCTCCAATTTCTTTTCCTTACTTTACTTCACTTCAATTTTTTTCAGTCCACCCTTCCTTCGCTCCTTTATTATTATTAAACTCGAACGGGATCAATTTGTGTGAACTGTGTTCGGTTAATAACTCCTTTAATTTACTTCTGGTGCGGGAGTGAGTTCCCAGGGTCGTTCGGAGATGCGCTCGTTCCTTCTGTCGTTTCTCTTTTCTTTTCATCGTTTTATCAAGGAGGAATAAAGCGGTAGTGGGCCTTGACTAATATACTTTTTTTTTTCTTCTGGGATTCTTTATTCAAGTAAAAATTCGCGAGACATGAAGGTCTGATTTCCTTCTATTAAATTTTTTGTAATTTCACGCCATTTGCATCCGAATAACTGAGAAGTATTTTAGAGGCAGATGTAGACATTAAAAGAACAAAGAAATTAATTCACAAATTTCTTTAAAAATTATATTAAAAACACTAAATTAAGATAATTAAGAAGTAAAATTTTCCAAGTCCAAGATTTTTTTAATTTGAAAAAGTTAAGGAAAATTTATGAAAAGCCATTTTAAAATATTTTTTATGGATATATATAGCATTTTTAAAAAAATATATTAAAGCATGAAAAAAAACCCGCTTATTTTCGTAAGCATCGCATCACCTTAGAAATAAATAAAATAAAGTTGATCCAAGGTAGTCTACTGTGACTGCAAAATCTGACTAATAGTTGATATATGTGATATGAAAACCGTTTAGGAGTCCGGAAGTGTCTTTATAAGCAAGAAATAAAGAGTCAAAAAGAATGTATTAAATCCACCCATAGAAGTAAATCGTAGTTATTTTATAAATAGAACGCTGTATTAACAGGCTAAAATAATATCAATACAATTTTTTATACATATATATTTAAATTCATGCAGTTTGACCCAAATTAGCAGAGTAAAAAAGTAATTACCCTTAAAACTAAGTAAAGAAAGAAAATGTGGCATTAACTTCTTTTCAATTAGAATTATAGAGCTAATGTACAGCAAGGCTTTATAAAGAATAATAGAAGTGAACACAATCAAAGTCACTGATTGAACACCGTTTTAATAAATATTTTCAAATATTGACACTCCTATTTCTTGCCAATTTGAGGAAATTCAGTAATTTCTTAACTGTGCGAAATGGTGATTTTCACATCTTTATTTTCTTTTTTAACGTAATCTCCTGGTTTAAAGAGTGACCGTAAGGTTTTCCCCTTCTCTTTCGCCTTTTTACTTCCTTATATATAAAGAAAAAATGTTGCAAACGTCAAAAAAGTTTAATTCGAGATTTTAATGAATCTCCATGCTTCAAATCGGCCTGAGTTCGAAAGATAGATCTTTGTAATTTTATATACTTGTATGTGAACATAATATTAAAGGACTTTATAGTTAAAAGGATGAAATTTGTTGTATGAAATTCGCAATAATTTTGTATGCAGATTTCGGTCAAATGTTAAACAATATTCATTCAGAGAGAGTTTGTCTTTCCGTCTGTCGAGTACTGCCTGAGCTCAACTGCTGAAAGTTAAGAAATAGATAAATAAAATTTGTTCCAAAGATTGAGTATGTTATGTAGATTTATATCGAGTTTTCTAGAAGATTCCTCAAAGGGTTGATCGTATGTTTGTCTTTTGTTTCTCATGAATGCAAACAAATAATTTAAAAATGCCTTGAAGTACATGAATAAAATTTAGTATGGGATCTTAAAACTACCAATGTAGTATTGGGTCAAATTTAAATTTCAGTTGGTTGAAAAAAAGACAGACAAAAGTGAAAAGGGCTGTTAATTCTCTAAACAGTTCCAAAGAATGTATAAAGAGGTTTCCAAAATCTGTAGACTGATTGAAGAGCTTTCACGATTGTCCAACAATTATGTTTCGGGCATTCAAAACTATTTTATTTCTCCAATCGCCTATTATTAAAAATTCGCTGATTCAAACACTTCATTTAGAAGGTATTTTCAAAACTTAATTCCTGAATTGAGAAATTTTGCAAACATAAATTACAAACGAAGAAAAATTTTTAAAAATTTAAAGTAAAAAAAATAAAATTTTGATAAAAATCAAAGACATTTAATCTTTCCAAATAACGCTGTTACCAGTTTGAATGATTTTCGCCATTTTATATGCTTAATCATAATAGCAGAAATAAATATTTCAACGTTCAACAACAACAAAAAAAAAAGAACACTAATAATTACAACAAGTTCTTTATCTCGTTTAAGTCACGAAAGATTTCTTCCAACTTCAAGTTAGTTATGGATGCGTAATTATTTATATTTTTATAATGTTTTTGCTATATCTACTTTCGCATACGCATATGTAGAAGCTTATTCGAGTGGCACAAGCTATTATGTGACTTTCTCCACAGAATTGGAAAACCGAACAATTATAATTTCATTCTGTGATCTTTCCATTACGAGAGAAACCCATTCACCACAAATAAAATGAGCCAAAACATAAATTAAAAAAAAAAAAGTCTCATTCGTTTCTGTGACGTCACCGAAACTCGCACACAAACAAGCATTGTTTCAACCTCGAATTCATAAATAAGCGCCAACCGCTTCATTTGCTTTGTCACGGATCGCAATTAAGTTTATTGAAAAGAAGCCAAACTCACTGATTTTTTTTCCTCCCTTCCCCGCCCCCCTTTTCTTATTATCGCCATAGAGAACAAAACGTTCGAAGAATTCCATTGTTGGAACCTTTGAAAAGAGCTGGGGCAGCGAGCGTCAAATGATAATACAAAGTCGTCAAAAACAAAGACCAAAAATATCCCGGTTTTCAAAAATTACTAATTAAAAGACCGAAATGGGGGGAAAAAATAGGAAGTGGAGTCGGAATGATTTTTTAAAAAAGGAATTTCGTGCGAGAGAGGTGGGGGGTATTTTACAAAGAAAGGGGAGGCTGGGAAGGACGAGGGTAGGTGGAGTGCTGGCAGGCAGTATTCATTAAGCCAATTAGCAGTGACCATGGCGTGGTGATTTAGCCGTGAGCGGAGCAGAATTCCGCCTCTCGGCATTCATGTTTGAAGGGACAGAGCGGCCCTCATTAAGAATTTTGCATTAATTAAATAAGATGGCATTATCTTTTGATTCTTTTCCATATCTGTCCTCTTGCGCAGAGTCAAAATTGTTGGAGGGTGGGTACTCTCATCTACGAATGTCTTCTTTTAGACCCAGGCAGGTTTTGAAAAGATTTAAAAATAGCGTAATATTCTTGCAACGAATAATGTATTGTTGTATTAGTGTATTGCGGATGTATTTATAATTGCGCAAGATTTACCAAAATGTTTTGTTTTCTAGCTGCTTCAGTACTGAACAATGAAAATAATTATATAGAAAATATTTTAATTAAAATTATGATTTAGAAATTATAAAATTATTATATGAAGTATTTTTATTTGATATCAATTGATTATTTATTATATATGTTTTTTTAAGTAGTTACTAATGATGTTAGTTTAATCACATTTTTGGGAGGTCACTGATATACCCAGAAAAAAAGGGACCGAAAGAGAAAAACATGTTTCAGTGAATATGATATATTCCATTTTATACTTCTCTTAACTAAACAAAAAAGGACAATTTTTTAAATGGTACGCTAAAAATGTTAGGTAATTATAAATATAATAAAGAAGTTAACTATATGTAGCAGCAGATATTGCTTTTATTTATAGCGTATTAAAACTTCAGATTTATCAGATTAAGATCAGATTCAGATTAAACAGATTTATCATATGCAACAACTAATTATTTATTCATATTATTCATGATTAATATAAATAATAGTAGCTATTTATAACTTTCGCAAAACTGAGCATATACTTTCTTCTTTTATTTTAATTAAATTAACAAACCGTTTAGAAGACATGGGAACTATCTCTGGGATGGACCTCAAAATTTTAAATCCCAGTCAGATGATGAGGAGGATAAAACCTGATTTAGCATCCATCACTCTAAATTTCCGTTCTACGACAATGAGAGATTTGACCCACGATGTCATCTTGAACTGCGTTTCCATCGTACTTAGAAATCAATAAAATACAGTGAAATGCAATAATTATGTGCACCATTGATGCACTCTGCCTTGATAATTTTAGTTTATCACCATGCTTTCTTATTGATTTCTGTTGATTTTAATTTTACTGTTTTAAAACTTTTTCCACTTTCATAAAAATGATATTGATCCCGAAGTAATGCAGATTAACGACTTTCTCGGAGATTTTATTTCTTTAACAGATTCATTTGAATTTAATTTGATTGGTATTTTCTTTCAAAGTTATTTTAAGATAGATTTCGTAATTTTAAGCTAAGGATATCACTCTACTCTATAAATTTCCATACGAGAACAATATGGCGCTTATTCTGTGACGGCAGATTTAACACGCATCATGTTTTACATGCATACTGCATGCTCGGGAGTGGAGTCGGTTCAACAATCAGTAAATCGAAACCTGATAGCTAGGGCACCATGTGATACATTTTTTAAAAATCCAGCTGTGCTTTTGGACAGAAGATAATTTAAATATATTACAATATATATTTAGTTTGACGGGAAAAAATATCTAAGCAATTATAGAAAAATCAGCCTCAAAAGAAAGGATATTCATATATTTTTAATGTAAAAATTAAAACTGAAATGTAAACGAAAAATAATCCTAAAAATTTCCTACCAATATTTGAAACCTCCTTTCTTACTACTATGAGCTGTAAACTTTAAGAACGGAAATATTCACACAACCCCTCCAAGAGCTTTATCGGAAAGGACAGTCATGGAGATGAAAATTAGAATAATTCCCTTCCATGTCGATCTGGATGGAAAACAAAAGAATTCCGCCTTCGCGCTGCACCCAAGAAGCAAAAATACCTCCTCCCTCCTCCCCCCACCGGAAAAAGATCTTGAGTGGAAACAAAAGAAGAAATTTCATTAGCCAAAATGTAATTAAAACGTCTGAATGGCGCGGAATTCTTTTGGTGACGGTTACAGTTATTTTGTCAAAAGAGTTATGATGATTATCGCAGACCAGCGGTTAGCGAAAAGTTGCCTGCCTAATTACCGCAGACTTTTCTCCGACTGTCCCTCGAAAAATTCTGCCTTTGATCAAAAATGCGGAAAATTTGGGCTCTGAACAGAGGATTTTAGGAGTAAAGATTCGCTTTGTGACTCGTGCTGGTAACAAAAGGCAGAAAAGTGAGGATATCCGTGACCATGTGAGTAGCAGGCGAGTTGGATTTCATTGAGGTTCGAAAATAGAATGGAGTGAGATGGATTTGTCTTCAAAAGATGGATTTTCTTAAATAAAGCAAGATAGGAAATAAGTACTGTTCTAACTGCGTTTGAATATTCTGATTAAGTATTACCACTATTACTTTTCTGACATTGTGTAGTGGATTATTGTATTTTTTTTTGTCCGTAACCAGTATAAAAGCTATAATAAAATTAAAAAAAGTTATTCGGAATTAATAAATTAATGAATTGATATAATTCACAACTTGAAACAGAAAAAAATATAAGAATGAAGAGCTTTTGATATATTTTTTTTAGTTTTGTTTTCAACCAAATTTATGATAATAATTTTTTTTTCAATTTCTTAAAAGAAATTAAAATACAATAGAAGGGGATTGCACTGTGTATTTAAATGTTTAATTATATAGTTTTATTCAAACTGCTTTGTGATGTTAATTCATTAAAATTATTTAAGCATTGAAAATATTACTTTTAAAAATATGTTTTTTTAAATATAATAAATAATATTAATTTATTGAAATAGCCTGCTGTTTAATAAAGGATCATGTGTTAGATATTAAGAACAAAATTTTCAAAATAAATTATTACTGCATATTTAATTTTAATTTATTTTAAAATTAGTTGTTCTTTATACATTCTAGTATAAGAAATATACAAAAAGAAAGTAATAAAATCTTCAAAAAATTCGAATTCGGGATTTTGAAGAATCTCCATGTCTCCTATCTTTCCGAGTTTGAAAAATACTTGTTTTGTATCCTGTCCGTCTGTCTTATCTATCTTTAAGTAGCGAATGTAATTTGGCACATGATCTTTGTACCAAATATTTAAATTTATCAAATTTTGAACAAAATACAATAAGAAAAAACGTCTATTTGTCCGACTATTCGAATAAAAATTAATACGATAACTACAAAAGGAAAAATGCTAGATATATGAAAAGTTTAGATATATTGGAAATATTAACCGCATGCATGAAGAAGTTGACTATTTGTGGTCTGCAATTTCGCTTGCATGTAAACACAATAATTCAAAAACGTAACAACATAGGTAAATAAAATATGGTGCAAAATTTTAACATTTAAACTGTAGATTCTTATCAAATTATAAAATAAAACAAATCTTCAGTCTGTACTTTTACATACATGTAAACTCGATAATTTTAAAATCCAATGTTTCAAATAAAGGATATTTTATGTGAGACTCTTTGAAAATATTCACATTTCTGTGTCAAATTTTGGTTTTCAATCTATCAGAAGGGGAAAAGACCCATCTAAAATACACATTCAGTTTTCTGGAACTTACGTATTAATTGCATCTCTGCTATTAATCTTAACAACTGATCACCATTGACATGCAGTTAATAATACAAAAGTACAGATTTTATTTACTATACTGCGAAGCATACAACTCTTACGTGTGGAACTCTGAAAATAAAAGCTACTCTCTCGCGACATTCACGGCCTTATCCTTTTTACAAAGTAATCGAGAAATGATCGATAAGAGTCCCCTTTCGTTTTTCACTCTTATGTACAAAATCATGATGAAAATAGCTAATTATATTCTTGTTATCATCATCAATTAGTTAGCTAACTTGTTCAAAGATTAACATTTCGAACACGAAATTTATATCAAATAATTTCTTTAAACTGTTTATAAATCAGCACTTGATATACAAATACTCATTTCTGCAAAAAAGGAATTTTTATAGGAATCAACTTGCTCCGTCTAAGAGTAATAATTAGCAGAAAATTGTGCTGAAATATATCAGTCAAATCTTCAGATCTTATATATTTTCTCGAAAATATAAAGGAATTTTTTTTTAGTATGATAATAGTCAAAATATTAGAATTTGAGATTTGATTTGACTACTTATTTTAGATCTCTCAAGCAGCAAAAATGTTTTCGGAATAACAAAATTTCGTATGCCTTTCTTTTTTGGACCTAAAATTTTAATTTTTGGCAAATTTCCATCAAATTTCATACCACTTTCTTAAACTCAATAAAATTAGAGAATTATATTACTTTGTAAATGTTGCATAAAGTCTCGAGGTGTCGGAAGTTACGGAACTCCTTTCAATAATCCAACGCTGATTCATGTATATTATAAGATCAAAGGCTTATATAAAAGATACTTGATGTGTCACATCAATTGTAGATCTTAATCTATAAAAGGGTGGAATTTCAATAAACGACAAAATAAAGTCTAATGCTGCATAAATAAATGAAACAATTGAGAGGCACGGGGATTCTTGATAGCGAAGTTTTTTCAAGTTTTCCTAAGCTTTCTTGTATTTAATAGATTACCCATTATCATATAGCATAGACATTGTAAATAAATAACCTGTAAAAAGAGATTAAATATAAGACATTTATTTTTTATCGTCTTTAACACGATGGTTATTGGGGAGACAAGCAGGAATAGTTTCTCCGAAATTTTCTATGTACTATAATTTGTGTTTAGAACTCCCTTCTTCACAACCGCATGAAATCAAAATTTGACACAAAACTACAAATGCAATAAAAAAAATCACATTCCAAATTTCATACATTTAAATCATTGCGTTTTTGAATTATCTCGCTTACACATTTCTGAATGTACAAGTTTACAGATTGCCAATCCCGAATTGAATTTTTTCGAAAGTTGATGGTTGTTTATGCTTTAGATATGTTCTGGGTACTGAAATTTATCTATTTAATCTTCATAGTTTTGAAGTTATTGTGTAAATTTATGGACGACGATATACTTCCACTGAATGGAATTCACTCAAAATTTGATATCTACAAATTTGATGTAACCATAAAATAAATTTTATCCATCTTGATCAAAGCATTTTTGAGTAACCTATGTCTCAAGTAGGCAGTCATATTTCGAAAATGTGTTATTCTAACTTGGGAAAGTCTCAAATGTGAAGATTCAACAAAATCTCGAATTCGAATGTTTTGTAGATTACAATACCTTTTTCTCTGTGCTTCATATTCGTGCAAAGGAAAATGCATTGAATTTACAAAATGAAAGAGCAAATTATGGTAAATCTTCATTTAACAAGCATTTTTTTTAACTTAACAGAGATTTACTATCCATTAAAAAAAAAGAGAGAGAGGCTTGCTGGCACTTGATCGATCGTCCTATTCGTTCGTATTCATAGCCACAGCGAGAAACTTTCTCGTCCAAAAGAGTTTCCATGACAAGAGACTATAATGCGTCCCGCCGGCTCTACATCTTAGCAGCGACAGTCCATTACAGGAATCACTATTATATAAAAGATTTTCTATCGAAAACGTGTTCCATTATGCAAATGGAGTCACTAATTATTGCTACCTGCGTGCCCGCTCAAAGGTTAATCAAAGTTCACTTCCTGTTATGCCTTTCCAATTTTTTTCGGCCTCCCCGCTCTTGTGTGGAGTAATCGGTTCCCGCCCTGTCACGTGGCCGGTCAGATTTGCTGGACAAAACAGGTTGACGTCCATTGAATAATAATCTCTCTCGTTCCCCCACTACTTGTACACCTGCGTGATTGTCGCAATTCACCACCAGCACGAGTTATAAATATGCAACCGGCTCGTCCATAATTGGAATCTGTAAATTGTGAAGCTAAAATCCCGAAATGAACTGTGTTTTTGAGACTCTACCGTGTAGATGATGCTCCCCGTTTCTTACTGCCATTGATTTTGTATTCTGTAGGGAAAACTTGGGATAATCAGCCTATTTCCATTCTCTTGTTTTAATTGAGAATAAATTACACTATGAAAATTGAAACTAAGTACTTCATTAATGTCTAAATATTACAATGAACATTGAAATCAACAATGTTTTCCATATAACAATGAGCATTGAAATAGAGAGAGGGGAAAAAAACTAAAGAGGATTATAATTTAGCCCTAAACATTATGACATGATAATGTTTTAAGTCTGGTTTATCTGCCTTTATATTAGTTTCAAAAAATTTATTTTTAATTATAGCAACAATATCATAAACATAAAAAAATAGAAAAGCATTTAGAAAAATTTATTAACATTAGAGAGCACACACAAAAAGAAATAAGGATTGGAAATGACAGCACTGAAAATTTTTTTTAATTTAATTTTTTTCCTGTAAACTTCAAGTTATTGAAAAAAAACATTAGAGTTTATATTAATGTTTGATTAATGAAAAAATATAACTAAAATCTTTAAAATAATTTTCTCTGCTTGCACCTACTACTAAAGTGATCACTACGCATCTACTTTTTTTAAACTTTATAATAGTGTCTTTTTATGTTTTGAATGATTTTTTCCTCATGCATGTAGCAAATTTACAAAAAACATTTAAACTATAAAATTATCATTTTAAAAACCAAAGGAAGTATTAAGTTAAATATATAACTTATAATAAGTGAATGTCACTCTTTTGAAATCAGCTATTGGTCTCTATCTCAACGGATGAGTGTTTGCATTTGCTAATATTGCAGCACTTTCTCAGATAAAACGCCACTTAGTTCAAATGGAATCTTTCTGTATAGATAAGAAGAAATGGAAGGATATAAAGAAAAATTTTAGGTAAAATCCTATTTTAGCCCACCTCTGGCGACTTTTTCAAAATCTCGCCAATTTTTCAAAATTTTGCCAAATTGAAAGCATTTGAATTAAAAGGTTAAAAAAAAAGAATTCTTACCTTTCGCCAAAAAATTCTTATTATTCGCCAAAGGTGGGCTAAAATAAGATCGACCCAAATTTTAAAATAGTAAGTCGCCTTTTCTGTCAAAGATTAATAGCTCAGATGTGAGATCATAAATGAATGACTGTTTCAATCTCTTCCTTTATTTCTTAGTAAGGAGGGAAGGTCAGTATTGATCATAATAATAATTATAATATAGTAATAAAGGTATTGTCAAATATCAGTTCTTTATATTAGATGTAATCCGAAACGTCATTCGCTAGAGATTTTTTCAAATCATATATGAAAATGAAGAATTCAAATATTTTAAGGATTGATTATAATTGCGACCAGCGTGTTGAAGTGATAATAATTGAAATGTAAATATAATTGAGTTATATTAACATCTCATTTTAAAACAACATGGAGACACTTGTATCGGCACCCTTCCTCTCCTCTCTTTCTTAAACGTTTGCACCACCCCAACAGGAAAACTTTGCTTTCAGTATACTTCATATATGAGAAAGTAAAAACAAGGTCTTGAGAATTTGACAGACCTTTTTATTTCACCCATCCAAAAGTCCGAAAAATGTACTTTTAATTTATTTTTTCTGTGAATGCAGTAACTGAAAATTGTTTTCAGCTAGACGGAGGAAATCTGGTATGTGATCTTAATTCCCAAATATTGAAAGAAATCCCTTCACAGAATTTGTCTGCATGACAGAGTATACAGGAATATGAATAATTATAAAACGTCAAGAGTTAATTTAATAAATATTATCTCATAATTTTAGCATCATAAATACACAACGAATTTTGAACCAAATCTGTTAGAGGGGGATTATTTGTCTGTTATCCTTGTAAAGTGATTACTAACAAAAAGCAACTTCTTAAATAAAGGAAATTTGGTACTGGACCTTTTCACTTCAGTTATAGTTGTGTGTCAAATTAAGGTTTCAGTCGATCGAAAAAAGAAAATAAAACTTTCAGCATACTCACTTTCCTTTCATCTAAATATTCGTGCAAGATTCACAGTTTTTGTGTGGAGAACGAAAGGGCATAACATTTTTATATTTTTATTACAAAGTTTGTGAGAAGGTCTCAGGGTCATGGTTTAATTTTATAACACTTCATTAAAGGTTTATCGTGTGCATGATATGATTCTGAAGAATAACACAGTCTTTATCTTCAGTTGTAAGTTAAAATTCACACACTAATAATTAATCTACACACTAATAATTAATAATTTCTATCAAATAAAAATTCAATAGAAAAAAAATAGAAAAATTATTAATTAGCCACAGGATAATCAAACTCTATCATGAAGTTACAGTTTAAAAAACTTCTTACATCATTATTCACGATAATGCTCCGTTGAGTACAAATTAAACCAGTTCACCAGTACAGGTTGAAAAATTAATATTGATTTCAGAAAAATAGAACAAATTTTATCAAAATATTTTCTTACTTGAGGTAAAAATTGTTACTTAAATAATATAAATACTTAAGGTAATATCCATATATTTAAGAGAATTAAATGAGTAAATATTTAAAATAGACTTTCATTTAAGTATTAAAAAGTAAACTTTTAATAATTTAATGTATTTAAAATTTTTTATTTACATTCATTCTCATAAATATTATAGAATTTTAGAATAGATATTTTTTCTTAGCTCACCAATAGGTGATATACCTGATATGAATCAAAATTTTATTATAAAAATCAAAAACTGGTTATTAACTTCTGAAAACATTCAAATAGTGTATTATTATATTTCAAATTTCAAAACAATAACTTGAAACGAGTGAAATTAATTTTCCATCTGTGCAAACAAGAAGCAAGTTAGATTAGTAAAATATAAAATCCTCTCAACCAACTTCAACTGACGATGGAATTTTTTTCTTCCAAAAAATCCCACCCATTCCCCCCCCCCTTTTTTTTTTGTCTTAAGTGCAAACCAAAAATGTATGTTTTAATATTAAAAAAGAATCGTTTTTAACGCACGTGTCTGAAAATAAAATAGAATAGAAAACTTTTTTCTGAAGTTTCTTCAAATATTTGTATTTAGTAAACATAAGATTATTTTCTCACAAATATTAAACTAACATTAAAACTACTTTTTAAAAAAATGTTCTTTTCGACAAAATATTGGATTTTCTTCGATCGTTTCCCGTTTTAAGAATAAAAGTAAGTCTTCCTGCTCATCAAATGACGATCTCTAAAACAAAAGATAACCCTTCGAAAACGCATATCACTGCTACAATTACGAAGAAAGCGAGGAATTCCCGCCAAAAATAAATAATGAACAAAAGAATCGAAATTCTCGTTAAAATCTTGCTAACGAACAAAACCCGTGTCGGTGCTGTTGCCAACTACCGGAGACATAAAACCGGGCCGGAACATGGCTCGGAAATAACACAATCGCGATTCGGGAAAGTGATTCCTTTATTTATGAAGGTGGGGCATTTATTAATTCACTTTTATTTTTCCGGGGAAATGTGCTAATGGCGTGAGGAAGCCCGAGCCCTCTGGAAGCACAGAAGGACCTCTCCATTCTGCTTCCTCTTTCTTTTTGTTGAGTCATTCGCCGATTCACACCTGATTGAGTCGCGTTATAGATGGCAGGTCTGCCAGAAAGGTTTTAAAAAGACGCTAAGTGCTTGGGACTTGGCATTCTTGATGGATAGCAAAGCACAAATTTCCTGCACAGTTTCACGAATCTTAATTGCTCCTGTCTGCCCTCTCAGTTGGATATGCATTCGAAATGAATTCTCGGTCAATGAATGGGACACAAGTCTGCCAGCTGTAATTAGACTTGTGATATGCTATGTTATATTTTATTTCTGCAAAGTTGAAGACTCAATTGAAAGTGAGATGTGTTTATTCTCAGATTGTATAAATACACTAATTTTTTATATATAAGCAAACACCATAAGTATAACACAAAGAGCGCTAACTGTTTAAAATTCTGTCAATAGATTTGACATCTATATTTTAGACGCCTATCATATTGCGAGCCAAATTCGATAAGTGGTGGTACATTTGTCGGTTTGTATTTTCAGAAGCTTATAAAAGATATGACATAATGACGAAGATATATGAAATTTCTTACTACAATAGAAACTCTGTGTTAAATTTTGGTTTCAGTTGTATGGGGAAAATGCGTCTGAAGCGCAAATTTGATTTTTGAATGCCATTAATCGCATGCCTTGAGTTAATCATCAAAAAACGCCAAGGATAACACAAATTATAAAAAGTTATTGCATGCCAAAAATTAATATTTTGTAACTATTATTCACCATTATCATCCAAGGCACTCTTTTCCTTACTCAAGGTCCAAAATTTTTTGGGAGGAATAAATTTTTTTTAATAATTATTAAAAGTTTAGGGGGATTACTCCTGATTGTTCACTATACCTATCACTTTATTGATAACTACTTAATATGGCTTAACTGCAGATTTTTAATATTTTAATCTTTAAAGTATATCTAACTATGTATTCTCAAATATTACCTTTTATTTTTTAAAAACGACCCTCTTTACTAAAATCGAATTTAATCTACTTGACATCAAGTTACATAACAAACGTTATAACCGTCATTTTCTCTTCTGAAATATGCACGAGGGATTTAAAAAATTAAACTGGAGTGACACTTTTGACATGAATCTACTACAATGCTACTCGACATGAAATGATTCCCTTCACATGTAAAAATATTTCAATCACATTTTGGTTCACACCAAATGTTACTAAAATATTAAAACTGGACTATGATTTTACTTTGAATTATTATTTAAAGCAAAATCATAGTCCAGATAAGAAAATAGCATTGATGCGAAAGTCACTCACATCAAAGATATTTTTAATACCTTAAATATGTTTTGGTATTATAGAAGAAAATAATATATATTTTTATTACCAATACTTATTACGCTATATTGGGAGCTACTTTTTAAGTAATACTCTTTGCAACTTCTGTACAAAATTTGGAAATGCAATTGTGGCAGCCATATAAGTACAGTTGTTAAGACATTAATGCATTTGTGATGAAACTTCTAGCCTTTAAATGAAGTCGCCAACATGTTTTACAGCTTGTTTCTAGTTTTACACAGTGCACAATCTCTAGAGAAGCAACAAATCTTTTGATTAGTCGAATGGGATATATTTTTACGTAAGAATTTCTGGAATAGTTCGGTTTCAATCTGTAGGTTTTCTCTCTCATTGAAGCTGGACGCTATTTAACTCGAATTTAAGTCGCAATGTAAGCAATTTGATTTTGGAAAGAAGAACTTTCTTCTTAATACTCGTTACTAAAATATTTCAAATATTCTTAAGTCAATCGGTTGTTATATTTGCTGCTATGTTCAATGTTGGAAGGGTGATCCACTGTACACAAGAAGGTTGTTCTATTTGATTCACCAACAGATCAGATATTGCTTAAAGTATTTAACTATTGTGCTAGAAACAAGTTGTTCACAATGCTGGTAACTTTGTCAAAGTGCAATCGTGAAATAAATATTTATAATTAATTCCAGTTTCGTTCAATTGTAACTGTTAAATTTCCAATCTTTTAATTCCTATCAACAATATTTCGAATACTGATTCTATAATTACTTTGAACTATTCAACACCCTAAAAATAAATAATAACATTTTAATTTTAATTAAAACTTTAAGTGCCAAGTTCACGCACTTGCAGCTTAATCATTCATATTCTTAGCATTGTGGTTTTTTTCGCCAGATTCCTAGTCTCTTTGATACTCGGCTTGACGTATCAAGAAGGAAAGACCACGCAGACACTCAAGGAATATGTCGCTTGGTGTCTAGACCGACGGAGCGAGTTTTTGATTTTTGCTAGTCCTTAGTTCGAGTCTAATAAGAATAAATTTCTTAGAGGGAGAATATTTCGAACAAAATTAGATCATTTTGCGTGAAAGAAAGCTACAAGAATTAGCATTATAAATTGATTGTGACTTTTTCTACTCCGGTTAGGACACATCCATTATTTTGAAGGGAGTTTTGGGTAATTTTAAAACAAATAAAATATTTCTTTTGCTAAAAACCATTTTTCTTTTAATTTTTTTCATAAATTTCTCATTTCTTACTTATTTTTCTCATAACAACTATTTGCCGACAGAAAAGATGCACAACTCTACTTGCTTACTTAATCCTTTTTCGTAATCCCGAAAATATTCCAGATTTCAGTTAATTAATGCATCGAATTTATTAAATCAAAATGGCTTTGTGAAGTATTATTTTCTAACGATCGTTAAAGGATCTGGTAGAAACAATAATTGTGAATATTTTATGACCTCTCTAGTGGTGAAAAAAACAATTTAAACTCTCTCATCTGTTTTAACTTGACGCGTTTTGAGTTATCGTATTCACACGAACAAAAATACTGTAAATGATAATTATCGTTCAACTTAGAGTGCATGTAACATAAAACACTCCAGACTCCGCATCACTAACTATGGCCTATTAATTATTGGACATCATTGAATCCAGTAAAATGTCTTTGCGTAAGAGATACGCACTATAATTTGGGAATGGAGTCAATATAGTCTCTTCACCATTACTAAACCAAAAATAGAAACGAAAAACTCTCTATAAATCTGGTGAATTTTGCTTGCCACATTTGAAGTTGCTTTTTAAGGGATATTCAGGAGGATATAATGCCGAAAAAAAAATTGAGTCAAGAAGATCAAATGTGGTGAACCTTCAAAATATAAAAATAAATTCTGTACGAATACAGAGCTTTATCTTTCTATATTTCATATATGTAAAAGACAAAATTAAAACTAATAAAAGTATGGAAGTTTACATAAAATTAGTCCATGTTACTCTGCAGCGCAGTTGAACATTTTACAAAATCATAAGCAAGATAGAGAAGTAAACAGTTATGGTTCCGACAGGAATGAATGTGTAAAAAAAATCTTACAATGAAGGCCAAATTGAGTCAAGTACCTTGATATTTTAAAACTATTATCGAATTTCAGCAACTTTAAAATAATATTTGATAAAAAAAAATACAAACAATAATAAGTCAATCTTCAAAGAATAATTGTCAATAAGAATAATTAATAAAATTTTAATTGGTTTTTTCTTACTAAATCATAAATAATCCTGAAATATGTTGCCCTTTTCTTTTCTTTTGATATGATAAAAATATAACAGATTTTATCCCACTTATTACCAATCGATTAATATTACCAAAATGTTTAAGTTCCAAAGGGCAATAATATTCTAAAATTGAATGCTCGATAATAATTTCAATAAAGAATTTATCGCTTTGGTTGGGTTAGTTGGTGGAAGAAATCCTCTATTTTTTTTTTTTTTTTTTTTTTTTTTTTTCATACACAGAGCTCTGATGTGGTTTAATTTTATTTGAAAGTCCACTACGTAACGTACATTTTTATAATGAAGCTAAGTCAAGTTTTTAACTCAAGTTTTCAAAGTCACTTTGAGTAAGTGAAAATGGCACTCTCTCCTTTCCTCTAAGCTATTAACTCTCGGTCATAGTTATAAGCGTTAGATTAAATGGGAATAAAACAATCACTAATTATTAGTATTTAAAACGAAATTGGCTTCAAATGCATCAGTAGAATTTAAATTTATGAAGATTATGTTCAAAATTATTTAACAAAATGCAAGAACACACCACATAACTTTTCTTAGATTGTTACTTTCAGTTATCATTTGTTATAATTCAATTCCTATCTTCTGCTAAGTGGTCATAGGAAGACTAAATAGCCAAATATAGAATGGCAACAATCAACTCATTAGTGAGTATTCCATGCAATTCAATATAATTTCCTGCATCCATGAATAAGAGCATCACTCCTTATTTGACCTCGCCTCTTTCCCAGCAATACAACTACGACAACAACAAAAACAAAATCTTAACTTCTCTAAACAAAAGCTCGGAAAAAGCGCACAATAGCCAAAATACCTCGCGTTTTCTGTCGAAGTCCAAAAGGGAAAAAAATTCTAAGAGAGAAAGATAGATTTGTGGGGGAAAAAGTGACGATCACAAAGTAGAGAAGAGAAGAGATAAAAAAAATTAAAAAAAGGATTGGAACTCGAATGATTGATGAGAATATGCTTCTTCGGCTCCATTTCCCGCAGTTCCTGTCTGCCGCGATCCCGAATTTCCGGGAGAATCACCCACCGAGCTGCTAGGGGTCCCTCTACCCCATTATTCACTCTCGTCCCCCCTCTCGGCACCACCCCCGATTATCCATCTCCTCCCTTTTTCGTCTTCCTTCCCCTCCTCCTCCATCATTGTTATTATTTTTGTTATGAAGATGATGATACTCCCTTCCACCGCCTCGCTTTTGGCGGGAATTGAAGTTGGCGTGGAGAAAAATTTATGGTTCTCTCTCCGCTTGGCGAGAAAGGAGTGCTTGGCCCGTTTATGTTTCCATGGTTTTCATTTAGCTCAAGACACATAAACAAATGAGAAGTTGTGGTACATCATTTCTGTTTAGTTGCAAAATTAAATAAATATTTATCACCATGGATCTTACTATTTTTGATATCATATTCAGTATGATCTGATTAGTAATTTATCTATGATAATTCGAAAGCATAAATAACCTTTTTTCCTTAAGGCGACAGTGGACTCTATTAAACACGTTTGGGAATTATTCAATTATGGTTATGAAATTTTTTATGCATCTGTATTAAAAAATAAAAACGTCAAATTTCTTAAAAAATTTTAAAACGAATAAATTATTTTTTTAATTTAAAAGATAGATAATTTTATAAAATTTCAAAATATACCAGATGATTTAATTTCTTTTTTTTCCTATTAGTACATGTAAATTTAATTAGAACAAAACTACATATGATTTTGTTATTCCAATTAAATGACTAATTTTTTAGAAATAGTTTTATGGATATTTATTGAATTTTCATTGGAATTTTATGTTTTCTTGAACTTAAATTGACTATTAACTAGCTAAAAAAATTTCGAAACATAAAATTGCTAAACTATTTTTTAAAAATTTTTGGCCGAAATCTTTATTATCAATTTGATTAAATTTCTTCAAAAACTATGACACCTGAGATATTTTATAGATATTTAAATTTTATTACAATATTATTTTAAGAAAAATCATTAGATGTACTTTTTTCTCTTAATCTTTCAAATATTTTTTTTACTGAACAATACATTTTATAACACTATTTAGTTGAATATAAATATATATTTTGGTGATGAAATGATAAAAATAAAATTGCATGTTGTCGTTTCGTTTTTCTTTTCTAATTTCAATGTCAACTGTCCCCTTAAAAATTTTAGAAAAAAGATATGAATTTCAAGGAGATTTTTAATTTAATTAAAGTAACTGGCGGATGAAATCTCGGAGCACTATCTTTACACAGAGAGCAAACGAAAAAAATTCACACTAATCCCGAGCTTTTTTAAAAATTCATTTGAACAGCGAATCAGTTTTGGACTTTAAATGAACAAAATGCTCTCCCATCACTTTAGTTAGAAATTATAAAAGGTGTAATTATTAATAGAGTTATTAAATCTACCCATATATTCACTTCCAAAGAGATGTGAAATTCTCATAGTTCTATTGCATGATAGGATTTCTGGTCTATTTACAAAAGAAAAAATTTCTTCTGATACATTATCTATAAAAAAAAGCTATAAATTTAAGAAAAAAATAATTTAGATACATTGAATAGTCATGCATTATTTGCGAAATGGGAGGCGAATTGACAGCCTACAATAAATAGCATGTGTTTCTTAAGCGACTAGGATTCTTTTCTGATTTTTTTAATCAGATTTAAAATACCAGATGGTCCTTATAGCTGCAGTGGAAAGCGAAGACATTGACCACTCTTTAATCGAATATACAGAATGATCAGTTAAGTTATTTATATTCAAAACGACATCTCATCTGTCTAAAGTGTAACGTGTATATAATACCTACTATATAAAATTGAATCCTCAAATCTGCCTTCCCCCTCTCCCGTCAAATGAACTTTTCCAATTTTAAAAAAATTATTTTTGTTGACTTTCTTTATTAATTAAATTTCGCTTTGCCATTGTTTAACTCGGAAAGCTACATGAGAATACTGGTGAATGCATTTTTCAATTTCAGAATGAATCCTTTTTCAAGTCTCTGAAAATTCCTTATTTTAATCGCAAATTTCTCTCCAGTTTTTTTATTAAGGTACACCGTGCATTTTGGCCTGTCTCCTTTTTTTTTAATTATTTCGTTTAATTTCCATATTTTGTTACCTAAGGCGCTGTAACCTGTTTCAATAAATTTGGCATAGTCGCTTTACTATGGGTACAAATTGCTCCCTTGACGATATGGGACGCTGTTTTGAATTTAAAGGGCTAAAAAAGATTTTGCAGATCTCCCTGTATTTACAGAAAGATACATATATCATCTTAAGAAGCTACATTTCCAGAAACAAGAAAAAATTTGAAAATTTACTCTAACACTTTGTGTCTTTGGGAATATTTCAGTGATTTTTAAAATTAACGAAGCAATCTACTTTTTAAAATGCTGTTAACACATTTGAATCACAAATTAACGTATACCAACAGTAAATTCACGTATTGAAGAGAGCATTACTAAATATTTGAATTTCCTATGCATCGAACTTTAAGTTCTACTGTTATATTTGACTCCTTTATGGTTTTTTTAAAACAAAAAATGTATATATTTGTTACTACTATTAATTTATAACACATTTTATTCAATATTATTTTAGAAAGTAGTATTTTAAGACACAATAAATTCAGTCATATACAATCTTTTATTAACTTGTCGAGATAAAGATAGGTACCAGTAGCGTCTCACAAAAGTGACTGATCAGTCGGGTTATAAAAGTGATTGAAAGAAGTATTTGTATGCATTACATTATCGGAGCTCATCGTTCTTAATATATTAAACTCTAGTTTATTTTCATAATATTTCCTTATTTTATATTTTTAATGTTTTATCTCAAAAGCTGTTAATATTGATATACTTTTAATCATAAACCTGCTTAATTTTTTCTCACATAATGTTATGTGCAGTTTCTAAATTTCCTGTAAAGTTATCAACGGTTCACAATTATATGTTTATATTGAAAAGTCGTGCTTTGTTAAAGTTTAAATATGTAATATTGCATCCATGCTCTAGGATTTGTTTATATTTTTACTGACTGTATGTATTTGGCTAAATGACATAATAATTGTCTATATGTCCCATATGCCCACATGTATTCAATGCGCCTTCCTGAAACGTAGCAAAATTCAGACTTTCAAATATTCATTTCATGTTTTTAGAATAAAGAAATGATATTATTAAAATAAAATGATCGAAACACACCACTGTAATAGTTTTTTATAATCCATTGTCATAGTTTGTTTATGCGGTAGGAGCATGTTCCTTGCATTGCTGTGATTGCAATATAAGAGAACAGGAGGTCAGATTTGTAGAAAAAATTGCATAAATGCGAACCTTGAAAAGTTAGAGTCTATTACCGTTCTGGAATTGATCAGATAAGCTGAAAGTTGAATATTACCCCATTCATTAACTGATTAATGAAGAATACGAAAACTTTATTCTCTTTGATTTGGAGCCTTTAAATGCTTTATCACTGATATTTTCTAGTTTGGAAAATTTTTCAATATATGATATTTTAAAAAAATACAGAAAAAAGACATACATTACGGAATAATAATTGTAGGTAAATATTATTTTCCATTGTTCGGAATAAAAGTCTTGATTTTAATTATTGGATTCTGCAAATATCTCTATAGCTACTGGCTCAGGAATCTTGTACAGATGTTTCTGATGAAATACGTGGAAAACAGATTGATACTATCAAACCCTTAGTATAAAAATGGATCGTTCCAATTACACGATCCTAATTTTCTCCGAACATTCAAATTTCAATTTCAGCATCATTAGGAGCATCTTCAAAACAACCGTTTGCTTCCTTCTTGGAAACTTTCGATTTCCTTTTTTAAAAGCTCTTCAATGACAAATAAAAATTGGACAAAACAGGATCCGGGGAATGAAAAAAAAAATGAGAGACACAGAAGCGGGCATTATCAAAACTCGAGAAAGAGGCAAACTAAAAATAATCTGTGTTCTGCAACTCAAACAAATGTCAAAATGAAATCTAACGAGCGACATTATTATGCAACGTTCCAGGGATCGCATCATTAATCTCTTAAAAAACACACAAGAATTGGACAGAAGGAAAAAAGAAAGAAGCAAAAGAAAACGTTCTGTATCCCTGCTCCGAAGGAAAAGCACAACATACTTACAAAGGCCGGTAATTAATTGCATCGACAAAACGAGAAAAAGCGAATGATTTTTAAAAGAGGATTCATCACATTAATGATGTTGAACTTCGTCGCGGGCTCTTTGTGTATCCTTTGGGAAGATCCATTCGTTCTATGTATATACATATTTCAGTACAAAACCACTTTTGGTGTATCTGAATACTTTTTTTACATTTTTAATGTATCTGTAATGCCTTTTTAATGAGTGCCTCAATTTTCTTAGGACTATAATATGCATGTTTTATCAGCATTTATATTAGATAAATAAATGTGGGTAAAAATTGTGCATGATTTTCTTTATTTTGAGGGTGCTTTTGGTTGAATACTTCTACCCAGATCGGCAACAGACAATGTATCCTAGGCAGTACATATTATTTGTTACTTAAATCTCTTTTTCTCAATTAATAGAAACCCCATACCAGTGAATAATGTATGGTATCCATAGCAATTTTTTAAAAAAACCTTTTGCCTTTGCATATCAGTTTACATTAACTCCCATAGCGTTTAACCTCTCAGTTATTAACCCAATAGCGATTAATTACATATGGTATTTGTAGAAATTATTTCTTAAAGCCTCTAGCCCTTGCATAGTCAGTTTACATTAAATCTCAGAGCGATTAACCTTGTAGTTATTAAACCCCCAGCCATGAATAATGCATGACATCCTTAGAAATTACTTTTTAAAGCCTTTTGCTGTTGCATAATCAACATTAAACTTCATAGCGACTAACCCCATAGTTAATAAAACCATAGCAATTAATAATGTGTTTTACTTTAGAAATTATTTTTAACGCTTTTTGTGGTTACATATTCGATTTACATGAAAGCATATGGTTTAATATTTAAATTTTAAAAACTTAAGACATTTTAATTGCGTGAATTTGCAGCTTCTGTATACTTTATTTTCAGTTTTAAGAAAAGTTTAACACAAGGCCAAGTGTTGGGTCAATGGAAGTCACTTCTATTTCAAGAAGATCACTTAACGCCAACAATGGCAAATAATTGTCTTATTGGGGCAACTATTTGTTATTGTCTGATTGAAATCCCGTGATCTTCCTGAAGTAGGTAGAACCTTCTATTGTGCTCAATAATTTGCCTAGTGTGAGCCCCGCTTTAAAGAGCTAAACGGTACAACTCAAACAATTCGTGTAAACTGTTCAAGACTCATAAATCTAATAATACTGTTACGAATCAGTAATATTGAGCAAAAGTCTCAAAGTATGGAAGAAAATTTTTCAAATATTTTCAATGGCTATTGAATGAATGTCAAATCAATTACCCCCTCCCCCCCCCACACACACATACTTTGCCAACCATTTGGCAATTTGATTCAAATAATTATTCTCTTTAATGCAAGAATTTTGATAATAATTCTGTTAGTATCGAGATTAGTAGTTTCTTCTCAAAAAGTATATATTGAATCCCGAAAAATTCTACATTTTATCACATATTCATCAAAATTCTATATTTTATCACATATTCATCAAAATTCTATATTTTATCACATATTCATCAAAATTCTATATTTATCACAGCCATAAAGAAGCGAAAGAACCAAGGCAAACCTATGAAGTCAGTTCTCATTTTGGATTATTGATCACGGCACAAGGTCTATCTTAGTACGATTGTTAAATAGCGATTTGCTGCTTCTGTTCAATCAATTTCTGATTTGTGGGAGTTCTATTTTGGTAAAACTTTGTCTATTTTTTATAACGTGTGTTTTCGACTTTATATATCAAAACATCACATGTTGGGTTTCTCACCTCACACCCGACATGAAGATTTTCCGTAATAATTACAAAAAATAAAAATAATTAATTATTACATTTTGATAGTATTGTTTACGGAAAGGTGCTGTAAATATAATCACATCGATAAGCTATTTTTACTTTTTTTTATATACATACTTCAATGAATATATAATTTCAACAACCCAACAAAGAGCAGCATCATTTAAGTAGGAGGGGAAGGTGAATGTGAGAAATGTTTCACTGATCTGTTGCTGTACAATGTTATTTGATAATATGATAAATTTGAGATTTCAGTGGTGTAGCGAAGGGGGACAAGGTGGAGTACTGGGCGAATGTTTAAGAGGTGTGTCAAGAAAAGACCTACTAATGCTTTTTTACACGCAAATTTAGCTTATTTCCTGCTTGGCACTTGACATTTCACTCACTTCCTTGAGTAGTAGAGCTCTGAAACTTTGAGTATTTACAATACGATATTTTAATATTTTTAGAATTTGATTATCAGTTTATCGTTTTATTTAAATGAAACTTTTATCCCATGTAAAGGCAGCATCTACCTTTAAATACGAGAAAATTAGTGCAAATGGTCGTTTTTAAACTTTCTCATATGCTCTCTAATAATTGCATTTGTTTATAATAAGTGATATATCATTGTCGAATAACAATAATCTTTGGTGCGTAATCACTGGAATGCTTTTGATGCAAAAGTACCTGAAAACCGTATATATATTTTTTGGATAACTTTTTTCTGATTAATTGAAACCAAAACTTGACTAAGCATAGAATAAAATTGCAATCACAAAACCTCATACCAAATCTAATATATTTTAGTCCCTTCGTTTTTGAGTTATTGTATTTACATGCAAGCAAAATATAGACGGTCAATACTTTCACGAATTTGGGTCCAAATTCGACACGGGTCATCACTTTAGGCGTTAAATCTGTGTACAACTATTTTTTATCCTTATAGCTCTCTTCATTTTATAATTATCATGTTAATTTGTATATGGAATAACCCAACTGAAGACTTCCTCTGAAAAGATTTCGTTCAAATTTCAACTAAAATCTACAAGTCTAGAATTAAAATTATTAAACAAATTTTATCTATCTAGTTCAAAATGTTTTTAAGTTATTTTGTTGAGACAGCCAGATAAAATGACAGGAAATTCCAAAAATGTGGCTTCAAGGAGATGTGAAAAATGGAGATTCACCAAAATTTCATGTTGCAGTGCTTTTTTTTTTTTACGATTACAATATTTTCTCTTTGCATACTTCATACACAAAATAATAATAATAATAAAAATAATCAGGTTTGCAATATTTTTAATGATTAGTTATTTATCACAAATATTGTAAATTAATGGATATTAAATTAAAGAATAAATAAGCAGTGAATAATTTTTAACCAAAAATAATGAATATAAAAACCAAGACTCATTTAGAATCTTTAGAAAATTCCCGAGTATTTATCTATGCATACCATGAAAATGGTTGAAATTCCAATTCTTGCAGCCTCTTAAGCTTTTATGATTTTATTTTGATACTCAATTTTATACAAAATTATTTTTCACTTTTTTTACACGAATAAAAGCGTGTTTGAAAACATTTTTTATTTTTATAACTTTACTACTTAAAATAAAGGATAAAAATGGATGAAAAAAAAATGTACTGTGTCATTAATCTTGTTTATATCTTTTAGAAATCATCAGCGTTTTAATATTTGCACAAACTTATCACCTTTTTTTAATCATACTTTATTTTATGAAATTTAAAGTGTTAAATATTAGATTATTCAGGAAGCATTTACCAAAATATGTTTTAAAAAAATTTATTTTATTTTTGTTACTAACGAAATTTATCCGCCAACACGTCGATTTTATTTTATAATATTTTGTCATTTTACAAGAAGTGTAATTCTTCCATTCTCATAAAATGCTCCAGGCGTATTTCTAAAACTCTCATGATGATGCTTGCATCATCCACAGAATTTAAATTACTTCATTTAGCTAATTTTGGAAAAAGAAAGGGAAATTGGAAGGGGGTACTGTATCATGATTATATAAAGAATGGCATGAGGCATCCAAACCGAGCTTTCGTAACTTCCATTATATGCTCCATCGGCGTCCTGACTTAGGGGTAGCGATTTGGGCTTCCCGGATTTGAGTCCTGGTTCAGACATAGTTGTTCTCTGCCCTGTGTTCGATCTGTGAGTTTTGTGAAAGAGCCCTCCTGTATAAAGGGATTGTGCAAGTGAGTGTCATCATATGAACTAGAAAGTAGACTTCTGCCCTCCGATGCTCAGGTGTCTTTACCCTCAGAGACTCCATGCTCTAACATGCATCTAACATTATTCTTGTGAAAAATTACATCTTTACGATTAAGTACTAATTTAATAAATTCAAATAATCAAACTCTCCATCTTACTACCATGTTTAAGCGAATTAATTATTTAATTCCGCTGGAGGAAGTCGTAATAATCAATATCTTTCTAATCTCGCCAACAATTACCTTTCTAGAACTTTACATTGATTTTTAAGATGATTGATACTTGCTTATTCGAATAGTTCTTTGCTCGCTGTCCCTCAATATTACTGTACACGAAGCGTTTTTCATCGTCAGTTTTAAAAATTGCCTATTGAATAATTATGATGTAAGTACTTGCATAGAAAATTACAAAATACGAAAGAATATATTTAAGGTATGTTATGAAACTCTGAAATAGCAGTCTGTTAAAAATCAATGCAAGTAGAGTAATTTATATATTTAATTTAGTTTAATTAGGGTTATGAATTTGTATAAACCATTTTGAACAAATTTCATCAAAATTTGCTACAAAATTTCCTGTTTCGCAAAAATATTATATTTATCTATCTATACTTATAATAAAGCTCAATGTGTGTGTGTGTGTGTGCGTGTGTGTGTGTGTTGGCGCTCTACAGGCCAGACCGTTGGACCTACAGTTAGCAAATTTGGTACATGTATACCTTGGAGGTCCGGAATGTGCACCTCGGAGCCGTTTTTTCGAATTTTTAATTAGAATTTGAATTAATTAAAATTTAAGCGAAATTTCGACGTTTTTCCGCTATAACTTCCGAAAATATTATTGCACAAGTATGATTTTTATATCAATTTAAAGATTAAAAAAATTAGCTTTCTAACGGTATTAGGGTTTTTAATTTATAACGTAAGCTTCTATTTTTAAAGAATTTTTAAAGAAATATTTTAACCATGTTTTTATCACGTGACTGGATAAAATAAAAGAATGCCAGAAGTTCAAATAAAAAAAAACTATCATCGCAAAATAAATCTAAAGAAATGCAACTTTCAGCACGTGACTGGATAAAATAAAATAAATATAAAATGTGATATTTTCTTTAAAAAATAAATGCAAAGCAAAGGTTTCTACAATCGTTTGCAATATCTATATCATTAACTCAATAAATCTTCTTTATTTACGGTAAACCTGATTGAATTTAGACAGGATATGCATTGAAATCCCGACTTAATGGCATATTTATGTAATCGTTTGCAATATCTGTATCATTAATTTAATATTTTTTTTCCCTTTCTCGCTTTCTTTAAAAAAACATATTTAATATTTTGGCAACATCATCGAAATTTTTTTTTAATATTTTGGAAGCATAACCGATGGTTTAAACTGACTGATTTATAAAATTAAAGAATATTATTAGGAAAAGGTGTACTTTTAGAACTTTCCGTCCATCATCTTAAAGAAAATATTTATTTCAGCTCAATACATGACCGGAATTACTTCAAGGCTTATGAATATGTGATTTAATTGAAAATTTTAGAACGAATTACTCATGACGAACCAGCTGGTCGCCAAAGGCGGCTAGTACTTATAATAAAGCCCAATGTGTGTGTGTGTGTGTTGGCGCTCTACAGGCCAGACCGTTGGACCTACAGCTACCAAATTTGGTACATGCATATCTTGGAGGTCCGGAATGTGCACCTCGGAGCCCTTTTTTTGAATTTTTTATTAGAATTTGAATTAATTAAAATTTAAGCGAAATTTAAACGTTTTTCCGCTATAACTTCCGAAATTATTATCGGACAAACATGATTTTAACATCAATTTAAAGATAAAAAAATTAGCTTTCTAATGGTATCAGTGTTTTAATGTATAACTCAAGCTTCCATTTTTAACGAATTTTTATAGAAATATTTTAACCATGTTTTTTTAGCACGTGACTGGATAAAATAAAATAAAACAATGCCAGAAGTTCAAATGAAAAAACAACAACTATCATCGTAAATCAAATCTAAAGAAATACAACTTTCAGCACGTGACTGGATAAAATAACATAAATATAAAATGTGATATCTTCTATAAAAATAAATGCAAGGCAAAGGATTCAAGAAATCGTTTGCAATATTTATATCATTAATTCCATAAATTATCTTTATTTACAGTAAACCTGATTAAATTTAGACAGGATATGCATTGAGATCCCGAGTTAATGGCATATTTCTATAATCGTTTGCAATATCTGTATCATTAATTCAATAATTTTTTCCCTTTTTCGCTTTCTTTAAAAAACATATTTAACATTTTGGCAACATCACCGAAAAAAACATTTTTAATATTTTGGAAGCATAATCGATAGTTAAAAGACTGATTTATAAAATTAATGAATATTATCAGGAAATGGTGTACTTTTAGAACTTTCCGTCCATCATCTTAAAGAAAATATTATTTTCAGGCCAATCAATGCCCGGAATTACTTCAAGGCTAATGAATATGTGATTTAATTGAAAATTTTATAACGCTTTACTCATGGCGAACCAGCTGGTCGCCAAAGGCAGCTAGTAAAAAATAAAAGAAAGAATCGTCGTTTTTGTGTATAGGATTGACAATAAATCTAAAAATAATCAAAAATCCTTAAAAATGAAATTTTTCAACCACTTTTCTCCGAATTTAGTAGATTTGGTAGACAAATAATTGGAAATGCTGCAATTTTAACTTTTACTATCAATTTTATTGTGCTATAAGTATTGAGTAAAGAAAAAATTTAAATTTTTATCCAAATATTGAAAATATTTGTAGTATCAGGGCTATTTAAATAAAATATATTTCTTTCGCAAATAGCCAAAAAAAAAAAAAGCCAAAATATTTTAAATAATTATGGACATCCAAGAATCAGTCCCACATTCCAAATCATTGGTCAGTTTTTATTTCAAGTGAAAGTTAATGACCACCATCAGATATCGACTATCCCTCTCCTCTCTAAATTATAGAGAAAAATCGTAAAAACGCCATTTATTTTTACCTTTTGTATGGGGGAAAACCATCAATGCTCACCATCCAAACCACTGATTCAAATTTATTTTTATTTCTTATAAAATTTCATGACTCTTGCATAAATCATCACTTTTTTTTGCCATCTTGCACTCACATTCCATTTTAGAGGGATGGATAAATTTTCATTGTATATTCGATATTAGAAGAAATTATGACAAAGACGGCTCTATACTGATCTCTCCAGTTTCTTTTCTTTTTTTTTTTTTTTTTTTTTCATTTGAAAATTAATGGCATTTAAATACATCACCAATGAACGTCTGTTCTCTCCACCCTAATCCTTTTTCGAGAGAAATAAAAGAAAGTCTCTATTTTATTATACTTTTCCTACAAGGTGAAATAGCAAAAAAGTTCTCCAAACCAATCATGGCACCGAATTCGCCAACTTTTATTTCTTATGAAAGTTTAGGACTCTTACATAAACAATGATAATTTCTGTCCCCCATTCCTATTCCATTTAAGAGAAGAAGAAAAAAAACTTTTCATAATACATGCTCGATTGGAAAAAAGCACCATGAATTAAGCCAAATTAATTTGCCAATTTTCACTTCATTAGAAAATTTAAGATATTCAAATACGTCATCAGCGATTGCATGCTTTTTCCTATCCCATATTTTCTAGATATACCACAAAAGAACACCTTTACATACTCTTCAACTCAATAACTAAATTGATTTCACTTATTTCATTTGCCAACAATTTCGCCGCTTTACATGTATATTTAATTAATCAGAATATTCCTTATTTATATTCAAATATAATTTAAAATAATATTTCCTTTGGTCTGATTAGTTATTCTGTATGAAAGTTGAGTGACATAACTAAAAGATTGCTATCAATATTGGTAAACAACTGCTAGGTATTACTGTATGCAATTTTTAAATATAAATCAAAATTAATTATTACAGCAGATGAATATTGTAAATCATTAAACGGTACAACCGAAATGAAACTAACTCTAATTTCTTGAAAGGATTTTGTGACAATCATTCTTGTATCACATGGATAATGAAAAATTAATATACAGCCATCAATTAGTTTCATTTTTATTATATACGTAATGCTAAGAAAATAATATTTCATTTTTAAGTTTTGAATATCGATGACTTTGCTCAAAAGAAATGAAACTAATATTAATACTTCAAAGGAAAAATAAATAGATCAGAAACCGCCACTTTATTTAAGGGCAATATTCTTTGAAAATTTCAATATGTTAAGGGTAAAGGTAAATTAATAGATGTATTTGTTTCTGATACTCTAAGAAACCACTTCATAGGATCTGTATAAATTTCAATTCCCTTTGAAAAGTAAAGTCAAAAGATAACAATGAGAAGCAAAATGTAAGTAAAAACGAGTTAAATACACGAAAAAAAAAACATTCATACAGAAAAAAGAGAAAGCAAAAAGCAAAAGGAAGACAGTGTTTGTAAATATGGTGTTTTAAAGGATGTTATATAATCTAAGAATGAATCTGTTTAATCATGTATTTCGTGACAGAATTTCAAATGTTTATCTAATGTAAGATGACTAGAAGAAAAATACTTAGGGTCATTCCCGCGAGGTAAAACTTATTTATGAAAAATCCCCTTTCTTAACACGAACGAGCATGTAAAGAACAGCTGTCTGTCATATTCACAAGTATATGTACTTTGATTTGTTGTTAAATTATAAGACATCTTACAATAGCTGTGATATTATAGCAAGATGGCTTATTAATTTCTATAGCATACTATTAATATTATTTATAAGAATATTTACAAACGTCAGCTTGAAAATAGCTAAGAAAGGTAATTCTCTCAATTACATTAGGATATAATTGGCATACTGATGTTTGCTCTTTGCTGATGAAGATTTAAGTAATATCACGGGATAGATTTTGTAACCGTTTTTATAGTGGCGCCATCTATTATGAGAGGTAAGAATAATTTTCATAACTAATTAGCTAATTTTCATAACCACTCTGTTGTGTCGGAAAGTAATGGTCTTACTTCATCATTTCAGAAATAATAACATTCTTTTTTATACAGAAGAGCAGATATAGTTGAAATATACAATAAAAGAGCTATTTAAAAAGTGTGAAACTTGAAATATGAAAAGAAGTAGGAGGTTGGGATTCGTAGTATCAATGGATGTTATCCCCTGTTTCCAGATGAAATTTGTCAGTTAACAGCAAAGCAGTTACGATGATGAGATTTAGTCTAGAAAAATCTAGAAAAAAGAAGTACAATACGGCGGACAGTTCTCGCAACACAGAATGAGGAAGAAAGAGACAAGAACAGACCACAACAGAATGTGGTTAAAATAATAATAATAATAAATAGAAGGTGAAGTGCTTCAGTGCTTAAAGAGAAACTTGCAGCCTGGTTTTGTAAACATTTTTTTTATTCAAAATATTTTTGAAAGATATATCTTGTTTATCTAACTGTAGAAAAATCCCACAACTTTTCTCTATAATTTTATACTTTGCACGAGAGAATTATTAATTGAATATCATTAATACTATTACATTCATGACAAAGAGGATCATTTTGGAGATTAAAACGATTCGACAGTTCTGACGTTATAATTGTTTTGTTGATTAGGCTGACCAAAACAACATCTTCCCTCCGATATTTGGACCAAGAAGATAATGCTTCAATGCCAGCGATGTCTCCTAAGGCAATGAAATATTTATTGTTTCTATAATTATAGTTTGTGATCTGATGCGACGCTATTTTGAGGCTTTTCAGGAGAAATCCATTCAATCCAAGGCATATTTTCTGTAATTTCTTTGGCTTCTGAGTCAGAAGTTCTTTCATTTAATTCATTTATTGACATGTTGCACGAGATTGAAAATATATATTATAAAGTGAATAAAAACGATGTTTTAGACAAGATTTTGCTATAACACTCAATAAACAATATTTTATATGATTCCTCCTCTCTTACCCGAAGATGTATCAGCTGATTTATATACATTTCAATAACAGTTTCAGTCTATTGAATGGCAACAGTTTCATTTCCTGTGATGGTCTAATCGTGTGATTTGTTTGGTTCGTGAGGTGTGAGACTTGTTTATCTTTTTTTTTATCAATAGAATAAGTTTCTCTTTTACGTTTTCCGTCCTGATGAGTCATATTTCCATGTGCTTTTACTCAATTGTTATTTTTATCGGTTGTTGGCAATGATTAATTCAATAAACAAAATGTGACAATTAAAATCAATTCTTCTTTTAGTCTTAAAAAGGTGAATTGATTTATAAAGTTGGTTTTAAAATATACAAAACTATAATTACAAAGAATACTTTATTATTATTAAAATATTTAAAATGTTTCGGCGTCTTTTGACAAATGAAGATGATGATAAAAGTTCCTCAATTGACGAAGAATTTGAGGATTCTAGTGTCTCAGAAATCGTTGGAGGTAAATTGTCTTTCAACGAAACTGAAAATGCAAGTTCTTCAGTGGATAAATACCGTGAGTTTTTTCATTTAAATATTCATATTTATGATGTAAGCTTTTTATTTGATTCGTATGAAGTAAAACGATTTATATGTCATTGCGCTTCGTTTAATTAGATATAATAGGACGTAATGTATATTAAAAATTTAAAAAGCAAGTCGAAATACGTTGTAACAAGCTATTCAAAAATTTTAACACACCAAAAAATATGTATTTAATACACTTTGAGTACTTTAATATATTTCAGTACACTTATATTTGGAGATGTTACATGTTGCCATTTGTTAAAGATTTTTTTAAAACTAAGAACTGGACAGAATTAAATAATTATTCTTTATACATTATTTGATTAGTTTCACAATGATCTCATTTTATATTTTTTCTTTAATCATATTATCAATTAAGGTGTAGATCAATAGAAATAGCCTTCCACCAAAGGAAAAACTATACATATATATGAATTTCAATGCTAAATTATAATAATTTAGTAATTTCTTACAACACATAAAAATATAATTATGTAACACATTAATTCAATGTAAATTATTTTTACATCAGTATTATGTAATTTGTACTAGAATTAGTAAGATTCAATCAGCTGTTAATATAGAGACATTATTTATCAGTAATTTTTCTTTATCATCTTATTTTTGCTCTTAAAGTATAAGTGATCTAAACATAGAAAGTATTTTTGAAACTTGCTTCTTTGAATTCTTGTGTCATAGCCATTTAATGTTTTTCATAAAAATTTATATGATGACAAGCTTCTTCTAAAAGCTTTTCCTTTTTTCATGTGTATGTATCTAATAATGATCTGTTGAAATATTTTCAATCTATATTCACTATCTTTGTTTAAAAAGAACCTTAAATTAATCTAAATGTGTCCCTTTATTTAAAAAATTATTTTGTTGCGAGTTTTTTTATTCCATTTTTGAACCATTAGTTATATACTGAATAAGCCCAATAAATAGGAAAAATCTTTATTTATTTAATTAAAATAAATTAATTGATTTAATTAAAAATGAAATATTTTTAATTTTTGACTTTATCCGATATCTATTGTTTGCTGTGAGTTGTACTTTTCATGTCCTATTGAATTCTGTCAGAAAGAACAGTCATGTTACAAAGATGTGAAAGATATATATTGTAAGTGACATTAATAAATAAAAGGTTTAGTAAAAACATCGTTTGAGGACTGAAACATTAAAAGTAAATATTTGCAATCAGAAGCACTTATGTATAAATAGAATGACAGTTATTTTGAATAGAGTTTGCTTGTTACTTTTCATTTCTTATTGGTTTGAGTTTTTGATTTTCTTGATAAAAGATCCAATTCTAATGTCAGGTCATAACCATGGTTCATGTCATAAGTTACTTTTCATCTTTTATGAAGGATGATAAAAGAAGCTTTGAGTGTATATTGAATACTCATTCATCTGCAGCTGTTGTGTTGTCAGACTATGTAATATATTTGGTACTTTTGAAAATATTTGCTTTCAAATTAAAGTAGCCTTCTGAATTAACTATGGAATTATTTTACTTAAAGAATAAATATTATGCTATTCCTTTAGGATCAGCGAAGAAATACATTTTTGAAGGTAATATAGAACTTTATAAATTTCTAGTTGTCTATTATGAAAAAAACATTGCTTATTCTTTTCTTTCACATAACTTTAAAAACAAATATTGGTTATATCATTGTAATATCTGCTTGTTGAACGTCATTGATTCCTTCTTTTTATGGCAGTTTTAAATAGTAAATTTATAAGAACTACTCTATAATAAGACTTAGCACAGTTTTTATATAAAGAGGGGCAGGGGGGGAATAACACCACTAGAACCATTTTTCTCTCTGTGTATATGTTTATTTGTTTGTGATTATATGTAAAAGGTTTGCTGAATTTATGAGGTGAGAATTACTTTTGTGTCGTAAATTTTTTTGCATTTTATTGTTTATTCAGTCTAAAAGATCAAAGATGTGAAGTAATATAGGTAAAAAGTAGTTATTTTTCCCAATGAAAAAAATTGGGATTTGATCAGTGCAGTATATGCAGTATTTATAAAAAAATGTTTGGGCTAAATTATTAATAGTACTCCATAAAAAGAATTTTATACTTAAAATATTTATAAATCAAAAGTACTAAATATAAATATAAAAAAATATGTATTTGAAATACTATAAAAGTATAAAAGGAATTTTTTTAAAATTGAATAGCTGTTAAGGAGTGGATGTGTTAATATTTTTATTAATTCAAAACTTTGTTCTTTTTTTCTAGTGTTTTTACATGATTTTTAATATTTTGAAACTATTCTACAGATGATATTGTCATAATAACATACTTTAATTGTAACTTTTGTTTTATTTATTAGATTCAAATTTTGCAGTATCTGATTTTTTTATTATTATCAGGCTCTTGGTCAGGGATATCAGGAACAGAGATTTCATCTGGATTATCACCCAGGAAATCATCTCAACGTGTAGCATTTGAGATAGTGTCAGCAAAGACTAACAGTGACTCTAAAAAGAAATTTGTTGTGAGTCATCTGGCATTTTTATGTCATTTCTAAAATAAGAACTGAGATAAAATCTTTATTAGTTCAAAGGAACAATTCATTTTTTTATTAGTTTGGAAAAAATTTATGAAAGTAACCTGATGTATTGCATTTAAACTAAGATTTTCAGTTTCTTTTAATATTCTCTATCTTTTTTGTTGTTGTTGCTGTTAGTGTAAAGATATTATATGTCTGAAAAAGCAAGCAATTAAAATAATTTTATGGAATGTTACTGAGGTGCCAACTATTATCAGTTGATAATATTATTGAATAATTACTATCACTTATATGAAAGATACATCATATAATTAATGTAATTCACTTTATTAATTAAAATAATACTAAGTATCAGTCAATAGTATTACTTTATAAGTATGCAATACTTGGTTAGAGTTTTAACTACATAAAAAAATTTCATTCTATACCAAAAATTTTTTTAAAAAATTAAAGAATCAGTGGTAATGTAATTTCACTGTATATATAAATATTGAATAGAATTTACTAACTTAAAAATTATTTTATTGTTTACTTTTTTTAAAAAATAAAATGTTTGATAAATGTCTTACATCAAATTCTGTAATAAAATACTTTTTATTCTTCCATTCAAGTTCAAATACATTTTTTTAAACTTGTACTGAATGACACTTGATATTTATACAGTTTTTTTCAAATATGAATTTAATAATTAAATTTAATTAATGTTTAATACTTTAAATAGAGTTTCAGCAGTTTGAAAGGAAAACTGAAATCAGCAGGCAGTAGTTCAGACGGTAAAATGCAAAGATTTCATTATTATTCATGTGAAAATGGAGAATGCGAGTAATTCTTGCTAAACTCAATAATTTTTTTGACAATTATTTAGTAAAATGTAACTAAAATAAAAATGTTCTTTGTTGACCTAAGTTGGAATTGAATTTTTAAAAATAATTTATATTGCTTGTTTATAATAAGCATCATTAAGGAAATATATATATTTTTTTGCAAACTGCATTTTTTTATAGTAACTGGAAAAAGTCATTTTTACTTAAGAAATGATTAAAATGATTTTTATTATAATATATTTTCAACTTATTAGCATATATATATATATAGTTACTAGTATATAAAATAATGTCACTAATACTCAGTGTATTTTTAAAATGTTGCAAAAAAAATTTCATGTATATATATATATATATATATATATATATATCTTGCAAACATGTTGTATAAAGTAATAACAGACCCATTTTAAACATGAATAATTAAACTTCAATTAAAAGTAAACTAATTGTACTTTTATTTAAAAAAAGATTTCACTTTGAGTTCGGTCCTGCAAGAGAAAATTAAATCATATTTTCAATGAAACTGCTTTGTAACAATATTGTATCACAGTCTTTAAAAAATTAGTTTAAACCCATTACATTGTCTCAATAAAAATGAATTGACTTGTATTGCAGATACAGTGTTAAACTTTTTCGAAAAATATTTGGATTTTGCCAATGCACCAAAAAACTGTAAAATTTTAAATTTAGCAGAGTTTCCCTACCCTTACAGAAAATTGCCTATAATTTAGTGAGAAATTTTCAATTAATTTGAACATTATATGCTTTTTGAAACATTATTTTTCTTATAAAAATGCAAGAAGCAATGCATTTCAATCTCTGAATATATTTTAATTTTTGGAATATGAAGTAAGTCATTTTTAATGTTATTTATGTGTTTGAAACTTGATTTGTCTTGAAAAGAACTTTAGTTCAAAAGGAGAAAGTGAGAATGTATTAGAGTGCTTATAAATTCTTTTCAATTATCAACAATCAGCAGCTTATTCATAAATATTTGTGGAAATGAAAAGCTTCTGTTATGGGAGTAGAATATAGTAGCTATTTTTAGTGTTGATCTATAGTAATATGAATTTAATACTCTTCTACAATTTAAAATAATTTTACCATAATTTTTTTTTTTTTTCAGAGTTACACAGTATTGATAAAAAGATCACCTGGACTGGAAACCCAACCTGGTGTGCTTGAACGACGCTACTCTGATTTCTTGAGCTTATATCAGACTCTAAAAAAATTATATCCAATGCTTTTAAATAGCTTTCCTTTTCCTAAAAAGGCTATTTTGGGGAACTTCACAGCTGACATAATTGCTGAGCGAAGTGTCGCTTTCCAACATTTCCTAGCATACGCCTATTCTGTCAAAGAACTGAGGCAGTCAGCCGAGCTTGCGGAGTTTTTATACAATAGAGAGATACAAGAAGCTCATGCTATGATGAAACTTGCGCAGTTTGAAGACTCTGCAGTGTTGTTGGAAAATGTATATTTCATTCAGGAAAAAATATTAGATGAAGGCCACTTTTCAACCTATTACACCCTGTGTGTTCTCGTTGCTTGTTTGAATGCTGTGGACAATGTTGCTGAAGCTCAAAAGTATGCAGAGATAGCTTTGTCTTTTGCTGCTGAACATGAAAAGAATGTACTTACAGTGCCTTTGTTGGTGTTGTCTGTAAGATTGTGGTGGGCTGTTGGTAAAGATAAAAAAATTTTAGAGAGACGATTACAAGAACTTAAACAGTCAGGTACTAATATAGATAAGCAACCTACACTGCTAGAGCTAGTTTTGCATCATGAATGCCCCCTGAAACCAATTTAAAATTAACTTTAAAGCCAAAGTTATTGAGAAAAAAAAATAATGTTAATAGATTAGTAGAGTTAGAATATCTGTATCTAATACAAAGTACTAAACTGTTATTTCTCACTTGTTGGTTTGCTGTATGCTGCAGTTTGTATACAGTTTTCAGTGGTTGATTTTCAAATTAATATACTTTATTGAAGATCTGATAGACATGGAGAGCATATCCATTACTTTAGTTTTATACATACTCACACATGTATTTACTATTTATTTAAAAATATTGACTTGATAATTCATTTTTATAATTTTAGCTTTATATGTATATCAATTCTTTGAAATTAAAGTAATTTCTAAATTACGGTTTTAGACAAAAAAAGATATTTAACATTTTTTAAATCAGATTTTGAAAATCTAAAGAATACATTTTTTTTATTTATTACTAACATTTTATTTTAATAGCTGTATGATATTTAATATACAAAATTTTTATTAGCAATAATTAAGTTGTTTTCATAATGAATTTTTAATTAAGTTTCATTATGAATTTATAATTAATTTTTGTGATTGATAACTTTTATAGCTTCATTAAATCAATTATTTATATAGTATTATACAAAAAAGTAAACATAATATTGAATGTATAAACAATATATAGAATGCTAAACATTTGGGAACAGAATGTAATATAATTAAATTTCATATTTGTGGTATTCTATACAGAGTCAAAAAAAAAAAAAACCTAATTAAATATGAAATTATTGTACTGCAGATGTTTCTAATGTCATGCAACAAGATATGAATTTCCAATTCTTCTTTCTAATGGAGAATTCCCCATTTGTATTATTAGTCTTTATTTAAAAGATGCTACTTTGAAATTTTGCAAAGTGCATTGTATATTTTTTTATACTTTTAAAAAAATATTTATACAGCATTTCTTACATAATACCTGTTTTACCTACATGGCCTTGGAAATCATTATCATATAAATTATTCATATTTTGTCAAAAAATGTCAGGCATTCTATATATTGCCTAGATATTTTAAATTATGACTGCTTTTCGTTCATTATATCTAATATTATATATGGTGAGGGGAGGATGACTTTTTTTAATCAAGAATTCCTATTGAAAAGAATATATATCAAAATTTCTAATGAATTCATAGGATTTTTAGTTTTGCATTAATTACTTGTAAATAACACAAATGTAAAACTAATTCATTTTCAAATTTCTGGTATTGTATATTTATTACAAAAATTATCTTAATTTTTAAAAATATGTTAAAATTATTACCATTTGTATTAATACAATATACTTTTTTAAAATCATATCAGTAACTGTAAATCTATTAATCTTTGTTTTAATTATTTCTTTTATTGTAGTGTTTAATTTTTAGTATTTTCAGAAAATTTGTTTTTAATCTAATTTTCTTGATTTTAGGTTGTGACTCAAATGACTTTAGAAAATCTGTTGATATTTTTCACGTAATAAAGCTTCAAGGTTCTCTCTCTATCATATAGAAAATATATTTTAAAAATACCTTTTCAGTTGTAGAGCTTATGTAGAAATAAGAAATTACTGCAGACAATCAATTATATTTTCCTTATAATTCATATGTGCCATTCCATTCATTTATAACTTTATGATAAATGGGAAGAAAGGATATAAAAGTTCGTAACTTCAAAACAATTTTCAGTCTGCTATAAATTTATTTATATAATTAAAAAAAAAAACATACTTTTTCAGTTGGGTGTCCCCCAAAGCTATTAAATTATATAATGTTTTGATATTATTATTTATCACTCAAAACTTTTGTTTATAAAAAATAATTTTTATTTTATCTTATACTTCTTTTTAAGAATATTTGGAAAATATGTGTTCAGAAAGGAATATTTGAAAATCTCCAAACACTACATAATTGGACTTTTCTAATTGGACTGAATTTCTAATTGGAATTTCGATCTATTGTAGATTTTTTTTTTGTATAAAATCCTTGTTGCTATAATTTAATGACTAGAATGTCATTGATTAAATATTAATATTAAAAATTCTTTGACATTTTATATTTTGAAATATATGACTTAGTTGATTCTTCAATTTCTATATAAAATGTTTAAAAATTATGTATGACAAATAATACCAAATATATATCTATGAATGATCAAATTCTAATTAATTTTAATATTTATTCATGGTAAGATGTGTTCTATCTCTGCTGTAATATAATTACAAAGCAATGTTCTTATTTTTTGAAAAAAAAATTTTTTTTTTTTCATTTCCAACTAATATGTTGGCTTAGCGGATCATATTGTTGAAATTTATTTAACCTCAAGTGTAATTTGCATATGGGGACGAAATTGAGGTTTCTTTTGAACCAGAATATAAGAGCAATTGTGACAAATTTTTCACTTTTGTAATTTTTCCGAGAGATTTTGATAAGGATTACTTTGAAATTTTGAGTTAAGAAAGAGAATATTTGAAAGAATGTCAAAAGCATGGGTTTTTATCGCTTTACTTAGGCCTGAAATTTCCCAACTTATCATTTTTTTTAGATTGTGTGTTAGAAATAATGGAATAGCAAAGTAAAAATTAGATCAGGAAATAAGAGAACATCTTAGAATAAAATTATATAAATTAATTTATAATAAAATTTAAGAAATAAATCCAGATTTAAATTAAGTGATATCATTATTAATATATATTGTAGGTAAGAATTCTTTATAGCTGAAATTTGGGATATTTTAGAAATGGTGTAAAGAATGAAGTTTGCATAATACAGAGGGAGAAAAAAAATTCATTTACCAACTTAGATTTTACATACGAGAAATGTTATATATTTAAAATATTTACTTACTAAAGGAGTTTTTTTATATCCAGGATATCCCCCCAAAATTTGATAGGCGCTCATTTCTTTAAATAATGCTATTATCTTTTACAGAATTTCAAGCAGGTAAATGGAGATATAATTGCTTCTGAAGAGAATGATAGTAAAAAGTTAAATTAATTATATGGCTCCCATACTGAAAAGATGTCAATAAGTATAAGTGTAAAACTTCATGCTCCTGTCTGCAAAAGTTATTGAATTATTAAAAAGAAATTTATTAGCTTGGAACACTTTTTTCTCACTTGACATTTTATCTGAGCTTTCTTTCAATCTCAGTCTTTCCTTGTACATTACATATATTATAAGTGGGTTATGAAAATTGGAAAATAATAATGCATTTATTGAATAAATGGCCAAATGATATAAAAAAAAAGATGTTCAAATTAGATATACATGATCTAATTGAACATTTAAGCAGGCTTCTGAAGTTGGTCAACAAAATTTGCTACATCTGCTGAAGGCATGTTAAATACAGAAGAATATAAGTAAACTCCATAAATAAAAATCAAGTGTCTATTCAGGTAATCTACAATAGAATTCAACTGGTCCTTTTAGATTAACTCACCTGTCTGGGATCTCATATTCAGCCATTTTACAGCTGTCATGTAGTGATGAGTTCTATCTAAGGCAACTCATGCATTACTTCAGATATAATGCCATTGAAAAACTGAATACAAGAAGTTGAGTCACCATTCAGTTTACTCTTGTGCCAATTCATATCAATCAATAAGTTTCCAAAATGTACACCTCTTTATAGAAATTTGATATTGATGGTGGGACCTTTCATATAAGGAATAGATTTTTATTGCAAAAATAGTTCTTTGAGATTGATATTCCCAGCTTGATTGAAACATTTTTCAGTTTAATTAATATTTATCTGGGGTAGGGGGGATTTAATTCTACCAGGAATTGAATTTTGTTTTAAAATTAGAAATCAATCATGATCTGATTGTAGCTGACCATAAATGTTGTTGAAATATTCTCTGTGCTGCTATTTTCAAAATGTTGATTTTTAAATTGGGTCTTCATTTATTGGCATAATAGAAGAGGGGGATCAAAATTCTGTTCTAGCATAAGGTCCCATATTGCCAGAGAAAATAAAGATTGCAACCACTACAACATTTGGTAAATACTCTATGTAGAAGGATGCTGAAAATTTGAAACTTGACTTTGGAAATCTTTTTCATATAGTCATTATTATCCCCAATAATAATAAAAATGAAGGTGCATCTGGATAGACATTCTACAAATCGAAATGTTTGATCTAGAGCTACCAAACTTGATATGAATACACTTTGGTGGGTGGAAATGTGCATGTTGGAACATTTTTCTAAAAGTTTTATTAATTGAAATGTAAGCAAAATTTTGATATATTTGAATGATAACTTCCAAAAATTTTACAGTAAAAAAAAGAATTTGCTGCAAAATTTTAAAATCCAAAAAATTATCTTTTTGGTGATATAAATTTTTTTGCCATTCTATTTTTAATTCATTTTCATAAAATATATTTTCGTAGTTGTAGTGAAACCTAGAGTTATATTCCACTGTAGTTATCAAGATATGAATATTCATCTTATTTTTTCTTGTTGAGTAAGTTTCAATGTAAGGCATGCATTAAACAAATTCTTTGATATTTTGTTATACTTAAAATAAAGTTTAAGTTGTAAAAAAAATTTTAAGCGTGCTTATTTTTTAAGTATCACTGTTCATATAAAAACTGGAAAGCATAGTGAACAACAGTATAAGGCTTTTGAAATAGTGTGAATTATATGGCTTTGAAATTTAATGGAAGATTTTTTTTAGTAATGTTGGTGGATCAATTGGTTGCTAAATACGACTGGTGATAATGTTCCGCATTCCTCATGACTGAAATACATCATTCTTAAAGGAAAACTTATATCATGAATACAATTGAGAACTAATGATTTTATTTTCTTATTCAGTACTCCATATTTTTTTGATAACTTAAGTGTTCATATTTTGATTTAAATTATTAATCAATCAAGGTGAACAATAGTATACTTGTTTTGCAAATTTCATTCATAATACTATATTAAATATTCATTTTTTTAAATTATATCAAAATTCCAAATTCTTCACTTAAATTTATGATAAGTTCTTCTAAATTTGAAAATAACCATATTTTGTAGACAGGAGTATGAAAATTGGTTGTGGAAGAATATTAGAAGTGTTTTATTAATTGATACTTTTATATAAAGGTAGCCATGTAAAAACTTCATTTCGAATTTTATACAAATACCCATCTTGCTTAATGAATCTTGTTGGAAGCATATGGCTAAGTTAAACATTAAGGAAAATAAATACTTGTTGTACTCGTTTGCTATACTGTATCTATATAACATTAAAACTTCACAATATTTTTCAAATTAAATGTAGAGGCACCATTTCTGAAAGTTTCGTTTTATGTGGGGATGATACAATGTACTGCGAAAGTATCTTTAATTTTTTAAAAAATTTTCGAGGCTGATTATTTATTGTGTGATTTCTCTAAGATATCTATATTATTTAAATAATTAATGTTATTCATATATTTTAAGATGATTTTGACACTGCCATTTTTTCCTGTTTTGATAATTTTAAAGCATGACTTTTTTTGTAAGATAATCCACAATGCTGATTTATGGGATAAAAATTGGAAAATTTTTTGTTATTGAATGTTGCTAGCTGTGATAATGTAGAGATCATGTTATATTTACATGTATTTATTTAAAAACAATTTTTGTTGTTCTCTCTTTTAACATATCTATAAGCAATTGTGAAATACTTTTATGTAAAGATTATTATTGTATATTCAATTTAAGATTGAATCTCATTATTGATTGATTGTTATTTATACCTAGTAGGAGATAGCTAGATTTTTTTAAGGCTAAACCACTTTCTTTGTGTAAGAAATTAAGCACAGAACATTTTCCTTGTAGGATCTGGAATATATATTTATCTGCTATAGTATTAGATTAGTGTAAATATAATTTATATTTTACTGAATGATTACGCAGAATAATATGAATTTAGGCATAGATTGTGTTTTGTTTTTTAATTAGTCATGAAAATAACATCTTTTTGTCCTCATTTTGTAAAAAAATTCATTGCTTTTCTAGTGCATGCCAATTTTCAAGAATAAAAATTTACAAATAAGGTACCATATATTTAGAATATTTATTTTACTGATTAATAAGTGTGAAACTAAGGTGCCTTTAGAAACATTTCCTACTAAAATCAACTTTTAAAAATATTAATTTTTTTTTATTAAGGACTAGATTCAATTATTGCAAATTTCATTCATACCATTTCTTTTTATATATAAAAAAATTTCAAATTAAAGTAGCTCTTGGATTGTTAAAATTATGAAATGCGGAAGTTATGCAGAAAAATATCTACATCAAAAATACATATTTTCTGTGCAAAACATACCCTCTTACATAAATTTTAAAAGAATTAGATATGGTTGATATTTATTTTACCCTCAAATTCATTGGTTGTTTCATTCAAGTGCTATAAATGTCAAGAGAAATTACTTTTGTATTAGCATGTTATGAAATGTTTTAATATACCTTTAGCTTCATGTTGATGCATATACAAGACAAGATTGATTTAAATTTCATTTGAATTTACAATAAATATTTTTTAGAACTAACATGTATCCACTTATTATAAAAGCTGGAAAAGAAACACTTTTTTTTGTTTATTAACAAATATTTGACATTATGTACATGTGTATACTAAAATAAAGAAATACAGTTGAATATAGCTCCATGCTGAATAGCATTTGTGAAAAGAATCTGAATCAGCAGTAGCTTGTTCATAAATTAAATAACATTTCATGATGTTTTGACCTTTATCATAAAACTTTAACAATGACAAGTAGTTGCTTTTTCATATACAAAGCTATTAAATAATTTAGTCCTTATATATCCATACTGTTGGTTCAAACAGATGTACAAATCCACTTCAGTCTTAATAGTTTTGCAGTTTATCACAGACATGCCTATGCTGGTTTCTATGCCCATGGTTTTCTTATATACAAGCCTGAAAAGATATGTATGCATATTTTGTAACATTTCTTTGTGAAAAAAATTATTAATACAATATATCATTTTAATTATATACTTGTAAATATTCATAATTCCATCTTAAAATTTTCAAGCAACAATTCATATAGAGCTGGATTTTCTAAAAGTCTCGATCCCCTGAACATTTAACAAAAATATGTATTATTCTGTTTAATGCTTATCTAATATATTTTGCTGATAATTTTCTTTCTTAACATCATGTTTAGAATAGATTAAAAAAATATTTTACTTGAGATACATTGCCTCCCGTCCCCCAAAAACATTTCTTAGTTATTAATGTATTTCCATATCTCAGTAACACAGATATGTTAAACTGCATTATGTTTAGCATTTTTCATACAGAAATAACAATAACTGAGGTTAAACCTTTTTTTTTTTTCCAAAGCTAATTAAAAGGCTTAGTTCTCTATTTAAATCAAACTAAAAATTTATATGTGCAGTATATTAATAATAAAAATAAAACTTTTATAACAAATACCAGAATTTTTTTATGTGTATGCATTGTTTAGTTACTGATGAAGGGGGAGGAGATATTTCACCTGTTTGAAATGTGAAGCCAGCAAAAGTCATTTAGAATATATTCTAGTAAGTTATTATTGATTTAAACACAAATTTTTAAATCTGTTTACTTCATTTAAATATCGATTTATGTTTTGAAAAGATCATTTTATGAATATATGGAATGATTAAATCAGATTGGATAAATGTATAAGTTGCTAATTGGTAATAAATACAGATTTAAAAAAAATTATACCTTAATAATAATGCAACTGAAAATTACTGCCCAGAAAAAGTAAAAATTTGAATTGAAAAACTTATTAAAGAATAACATTCATTTCTAATGAAAATAATTTATAAGAAATTTACCTTCATATTAAAATATTCAATGGAATAAATTTTAATGTTGTGACCACTGAATTGATTTAATATCAATTCCTGTCTGGAACATTTCCCACAGAGGGCTCATCTCTCTTAATCTCGTTGCATGGTGTATGCACTTCTCAATAGTATAATCCACTTCTTCTTCAGTTGTAAATCTCCCAATTCCAAATCTAAAAGTAGAGTTATAATAAAAATTATGAATTTCATTATAAAATTTAATTCTATAGATTAAAAAAAGAAAATGATCAGACATCTCAGATTAACCAAGAACATTCAAATATATACATGTATATATCATTAAAAATAATTCACCAAAACTTTTCGAAAATTAATAGGATTTATATATTAAAAGCTGGCATTAAAAAAATTCCTAACTTTTAAATGTAGATAATTTCAAATTATTTTACATATATGGTAAATTCTATCCATATCTATTCTTGGAACAGACTCATGCAAACATTAGTATGCACAGTAAAATGATCAAACACTCATGCTTTAAAAAGCTTTTTTTTTCAATAATGAAATTTTATTACCATGCCTTTTAATAAAAGTTTGCACTCTTATACTGTAAAGGTAAGAGACACTTACATTGTATCAAAAATTAAACAAACAATTTTTTTATAACTTTCTCAGCAAGGACATTAATTATTATAGAGTAACAGAACAAAGTGATCATCCTCACAACTTAATATCTTTATTATTTTTTCAGAGAGCCACTGCCCCTTGTAACAGGAATAACAAACTTCCAATATGGTACCCCTCCCCTTTCTTGATGAGTATATAAAAATGGTGTAGTCAAGTTACATCCATTCCAATGATGGGATGTATTTCCTAGGAAAGGGTTAGTACCATGGCTAATGATGACCATTAGGATTCAGCTTAGTTATTGTTTCAGTGCTATCACAATGATGATTATTTAATTTATTTTGAGTACATAGTAAAACATGCATTTTGGTAGAGTAGGAGTAACTGTTGTGGTTATTATTTCTTTGGAAATAAACCCCTTTTAGATCAGCTTATTTTCTGAATTTAGCTAAGTCATAAATTAATCATGTAGTAAAGAAAGATATGCATACGTAAAACAACAGATATGTCTTTAGCCAATTAATCATGGCACAGTTGAATTGTTTTCTTGGGCAGCAGATATTTATACTTCATAAAAAATATTTTAATATTTTTTAACCAAATAATTTTTCGGACAATGAGAGAAACAATTTATTTAAATTAAATACAAATCTGAATAATTCAAGATAATAATTCAATTTTATGTAATAAAAATCAAAATATCAATACAAAATAAATTGAGCATTTCAAACAAACCTTATAGAGGAATGAGCTAAATCCTCATCACTGCCAATTGCTCTTAAAACATACGAAGGTTCTAAAGAAGCAGATGTGCATGCACTAAAAAGAGATTATAAAAAGATAATAGCATATAATAAATTTCTAATCAAAAGATTACATTTACAATCAGTTATCAATAATATGGAGACACTATTTATAATTTTCAATATATTCCATATTTAAAAACTAAAGTAAATTTTTATTACATTCATTGGAAAGGGGAAGCAAAAAAACATAATTAAGTAGTAAAAAGGTGCAAGTTTAAACATTGTCCTTTTTAAAATTAACTAAGGAAATTTAAAATAATTCATACTTATAAAGTTAAATGTGTGTGTGTTAGTGCCCTACAGACCATACTGATAGACCTACAGCTATCAAGTTTGGTACATATGTACAGGACCGGCCATATGGGGGTTGCAATGCACCCGGGCCACCGCGTCTCAGGGGGGCCCTACCACGATTCAAAATTAAAATGTTCTGCACAATGATAGATTTTACACGCACGCACTAAAAGTATACGTTTGATCCCATTAGGCTGGCTAAACGTCGACTCTCTTGTTAGGCAACGGTTGCGATGAAATCTATTAAGGGGGGTGGGAAGGATTGATTTATGAATAAAGAAATCCACTTCAGACATGTTAAGACAGAGCGGCGCGACTTCTGGACACTGTGGCTGGGTTCAAAAGGATTTGTAAGTAATTATATACTTGTTTTTTCTGCATTTAATGTAATAGTTTTTTATGCGTGCATCCATGTATGTTTGTTTATATTAAGTGGTTCAAACAAAAAGTAAAATGATAAACGATCAACTCCTAGCAATACATATTGCAATACAGCTTAACCGGCCATGACTTGAATGAAAAGAATTAAGGAAAAAGTTTGAATTTCGCAGTCGTTGGTTTTGGATATATACGAAGTTCATAATAAATATTATTGTCTTGTGAAAGTATGCAAAATATTGTTAATAAACGGTAAATACGGTTTACAATCACTTACCTCATCTATTAGTTAATATAGTTATAGCTTAAAATAATTTGATAATTTATTCTATAAACTACTTAATGTCAGATATAACGATTTGGAAAGGAAATATTCTGGGTGTCAAAAACGAAAATTATCAGAAAAGAAAAAAGAAGAAAAGCTACACTTCGAAACGTCACAAGTAAATCTGTTTTCTTGGCTACAAAATAATTCTGGCAAACGAATTCCTCCAGCTTCAAAATTTGCAATTCAAACATCAACTGGGGAAGAAAGTTCTACACAAAGAACACAGTCCAGCAATAAAACAGCTGGAATGGTGAAATCTGTTGAAGAATTCAGTGTTTATACAATTGTGACTGAATCACAAAATAATGCAGAAAATGACAATAACAAATATGATCAAGAGAGTATAAATGATCCTGGTTTATGGCCACATAATATAACTAATAAATTTAGAATGTTGTGCGTTAAAAACGGGCCTGTGCAACATAAAGGAATTTTTGATAAAAAGGCTGAACGAAGATCATTTTCTATTATATACTACTTATACAGACATACCGACATTACTAGCTTAAGGCATTTATGACTGCATGAGTGAATTATATGACTATCAAAATTCGAACCTTAAAATTTTTTTTGATGAAGTAGCTATCAAAAGACAAGTTACATAAAGTATTTAATTGACAATGACAAATCACAAAATATTTAACTGACAATTTAAAGAGCATTAAGACTGGCAAACCGGCTGATCGTCAAAGGTGGCTAGTTTAATATGAAGATTGCACACACAATTCAGATATTCCATGGATTTTAATCTTTGTTCTAATCTATTCTTTGATTCTAATCTACACATAATCTTTAAATAATTTTTTTTTTCATTCAATCTGACAGTGGGGAAAATTCAATAATCACAAAATAAAACCACTGCGTTAATGTAAACACTCAGCATTCATATTATTATGCATAGTGAAGGTAGCATTTCACATGGAATTCTAATGATTCCCAAAAATCACAGCACTAAGTATGACAGTATATTAAATCTTATTAATAAATAAGATTTCAATTATAGGAAAATTAGTATTTTGTTTCTCCAAGTTTTAATATGGCACTCAAAATCGATTCAAATTTTAATTCTTTCATTTATTATTACTTACTGTCACTAAAAAAATTACAACAATTACAAAATCTATGATTTTGCATCTATTGACCAGTTAACTGTTTTATTTTCTTTACTATCTAATAAGATGACACCTTCTATTTTGGGAATACTTGCTTATTTTGATTCAAATGGAAATCCATTGAATACTTGACTAGGGATTGTAATACCAGATACTGATTACTAGTATTTTGAGCCATTTGTACAATTTTGTAATGTCAGTATTCACAAGTTTAAATACTTTTTTTCTTGTATTTACAAGAAATTTTAAAAATTATATCCACTATATGTTCAGGGATCGCCAAAATAGTACACATTTTTGTTTTTATGTCGCCCTAATGGGCAAAATTAATTACACTGTGAATATAAAGCTGCAACGTACAATCAAGAAAAGTAGTAAAATACTCTTTGAAAATGGACTGTAAACACTCTGCATTTCTGTGCATGCATTAGGATGGGTTTAATTCAACAAAAAGGTGAGATGAAGGATGAAAAGAGATGTTTACATTTAACAATGAAAACATGTGGTTTTATGAGATATAAACATTACAGATAATTAATAATACGGGGGGAAAAGATATCAATACAGTAAAATATTTGTAAAAATTAAGAAGAAAAGAGACTAACCAATTCAAATCTGTTCAAGTTTATAGTAAATTTTCTTATTTTTTTTTACTCACAAACCTATATTCATTAAGAAGAAGCTCTTCTACCAATAAAACTGGCTGTTGAGGCATTATGTCAGATAGATTCTAATTTATGAACAGTTAATGCAACAATAAATTTCATGTGACAGTCATTGAAAAAACAGCATAGATCACAATCTGAATAATTATAAATTACGTTGAAAAAAAATTGAACAGAAGAAAGGCATACTGAAATAGAAAATGTCTTATGATACTTACATAATTATAATGATTTTAAAAATGAACATAAAAAAGAATAAAAGACATTAACCAATTCAAATCTGATCAAGTGTACAGTAAATGTTCTTAAATTTTTCACTCACAATCCACACTCAGAAGAATTCAGTTCAGTTATTGAAGATTATGATGACACTAATGTCAATAGTGAAAAGGAATTGTCTCTTGAACAAAAATTAGAATTAGAAATAAATTCAACAAACCAAAGTACAAAACAGAAATCAGCTATATCTAAAACCTCTAGGAAGAAATCGATTAAGTTGGATATGAGAGATTTAGAGGTAAATACTTGGCAAAAGTATATTAAGCATTGCTGACAGTATCCACTACTAGCAGAGATGCCAAAAAAGTGTTTTCAACAGCTGGTAATTTTTGCACAAAATTATGTTCCAGGCTTAATGACAGTAAAATTGATGCATATATTTTTTTAAGATCACATTTCCAAAAATTTGTAATAGTACCACTGACTTAATAGTGATTTAAATAAATAATTTTCTCTCTTTTTTGTGATTCCTTGTATAATGTTATAATTTATATTACAAATTATTTTTTGTTATTTTTACATTCTTTAATAAAATGGCAAATAAAACAAAGAAAAAACTGTGTTTTCTTTCTTTTTCTAAAATTTCAACAACCAGCATTAAAAACAAGTAATTGATTAAAACATATCCCAGTATTGAGATCTAAAAAATACAGAATGCCTGTCTTGAACTTTTGGTCTGATATTGCAATCCCTATACTTGACTTATCTATGTATTTGAAGTAATTTTAATATTGAATTATAATCATTATGAATGGTTTATTTTTTACTTAAAACTATCAAAATTCCATAAGTCGATGCATATATTCATACAGGCGAAACAGTTAAGTGGTTAATGCTAAATATAATGAAACTATAAAAAATATCCACAACATGAGCCCTTTTCTTTATTTGTCAATATAGATATTTATTATTTATTTTAGGATTAAAAATTTTCATTTGTAAACCAAAAAGATGAAAGTGATATAAATCTTAACTGTTACTAAGGATAAGAATATTGCTGCCCATAACAAAAAAGATGTACACATTGCAAAAGTAACCCTACCTACCATTCAATCCAAAACTACATAGAAATTAAAATTAATTTAAAGGAATTTTGATACAGCAGGGAAGAAATGGCTGCCAGTTATTCCTCAACACCTACAAACCAACAGATGCTTTCAATGCCAAACATAGAGTTCTTTGAGTAATTACCATGGATAATCGAACTATTTTTTAGTCCAGAGTAATTCCAGCCTTTATAAAACTGTGTATTATAATAACTGATAGCAAAATTTTACAATCTTCAAACAAGCCAAGTGATGAGATAGGATGCTTTAACAAAATTCTAGCTAATAGGTTGTCCATGTATGTAAATATGGAATAAAAAATTAGAATGAAATCTTGGCAACTGTAATATTTGCTTATATTATTCCTGAGAACACAGCAGTCCTATTTATGCTATGGGTGAAAGCTGAGCACTATGTTCCCATTTTGCTCTGATGAAATGGAAATAAATACATTCACAAAAATAATTTCCAGAACCAAGAAGCCCATATAGTTAAGTAATGAAATAAAAAGTTCATGGTAAATATAATTAAGGTTATGAAGTTACCGCGAATGGTGTTCTATGCTTCTGACAGTATAGCAAGGATAAATATTTCTATTGAAAATTGGTCTTTTTGGAAAGTTTTTAAGAAGGCAATTTGATACTTAAGATAAAGATCCAAATAATGAGTTAAACTATTTATCAGATGTGACTTACTAAATTAATACATTACCCCCCAGAAAGAGGGTGAAGTATTACATATGAATCAATGCATGATCCTGATAAGCAAATTGTAACAGAAGACAATCATGAATAGATTATGCTCTTCTTAAAAAAACAAGATATTTATAAAAGATCGATGACATATTTCAGAAGAAGAAAAATTATTAACACAAAAAGATCCAAAAGTGAGATACTGTTATTTCAAGATAAGGAGGAATACCACATGAAGAAATTTTTATAAGCAATTTCTATGGGTCGAATGGTAAAACAATAAATGATTTATCTATTTTTCTATGCTTGAATTCTAATCATAATATATTAATCTAAAAATTATTTTTAACTCAAATTGTTTATTTATATTCAAAACAATTTGACCATTCTTTAAATTTGTTTTACATATAGAAAATTTTAGAATATCTTCTACATGAATCATTTCTGAATTTGACAAATTGTAAGCAACTTCTCTTATGTAACAAGTTCGGTCACACTAATAATCAGCTAAATTGCACTCTACAATTCCTTACATCTTCATAACAATATTTATGGAAAGATGTAATATTAAATTACAGTCAATAAGATCAAAACAAAAAATTTTAAAGAAATTCTACAAGAGAAGTAATGAAGTACTTTAACATTTTTTTTCAAGTTCACTAAAATCTAATAGTTATCTATACTTTTTGATCACACATAGAGGAGATCTCTGAAAATTCCATAGATATCCTCCATATGTTATATCATGTATTTAGCTGTCAAGAAAAGGAAAAGTTTAAAAGGAGGGGGAAAAAATGATTTTAAGGAAAATGTTAAAATAAAAATATACCTTCCTGATGACAAAGCAATGTCCTTCAAAGCCATTAAGAGACTTTCACCTTCAATATATGCAAAGGACAGATTAACACAACCTATGAAATTACAAGAAAAATATTTGTAAATAATAAGAAACACCAAAATTGACTTCTAGTTACATTTAATACACATATAAATGAATTTATTTTTTTCAATATAATGTATACCTGGATACGACATCTCTGGATCACCATTTCGTATAACTTCAGGTATCTGTGACATTATTCCGTTAACCAATCTTTTAGATAGTTTTTCAATCCTTTTTGAATCATACTATTAACCAAAGAGAATTTAAAATTAAAAATAAAGATTATAATTCAAACTCTGCACTAAAAATATTTTTAGACAAATTACACAGAAAAACCAAAATTAAAAGGAATTTGAAGCTTTTTATATTTTATTTTTAAAAAAAGAAGAAATTAGCCTTAAAGAAATCTTATTATGAAATATTCTTTTTTGAATTGATCACCAATCATAAATTAAAATAGTATTAGTAATTTTCGTTACTGATTCTTGCTTCATTATCTATATCTAGGTAGCTGTGCAGTTATTGATGCAAAAGACTCTAAGTCAATTAGTAACTCCAATTCTGCCAAACTTTCATGCACAAATATAACATAAGGAAATAAAGGAGAAAAAAAAAAGACATTAACAAAACACACGTTTTGGCCAATTGAATGCCTTTTAGAAACTTCCCTTTAAAAATGGGTAATTTAAATTATGGAATTAGTACAGTTTAAATATGCAACTCACTAATAAGTTCCGAATAGTGTTTGTTTCAATAATATCATTGTTAAAAGCATGCAAACAAAACATATCTATTAAGGGAATTTTGCTAGTAAATTTTACTGGTGAATTAATTAAAACTGTCATCAACTCATTAAATATGGAAGTCAGCTTTCTACTTCATTAAAGAAAATGTTCTGTAATTATTTATTTGATTATAAATAGATGATATATCTAATTTGAAATACACCAGTCTAAAAAGAAGATTTAATACCATGGTTTGAGAAAACCATGATACATGTAAACTTATGATTCATTACTTCTTTTTGGTGGTATAATTTTTACCCAAGATATTGTAAAAACATATTGACTTTCTTAAGGTTTTATATTAATTTTCTTATTCGCTGACATATTTGTATTTTGCTTCATTATTTAAATAGGCATTTATAGCAGCAACAATGTGCTAGATTCAGTAAGCAGCTCTTGCAGGAAAAACTTAAGAATGCTACCAATTGGTATTTTGTGAAACATTTTTTTAAATTCCAAATGTGTACATTCATTAAAAATTGACAAAGGAAACCAAAAAAAAATGTATTTTATTTACAGAATATAACACTAAATTTTTAAATGATTAACCTGCAAATTATACATATAAGTAGACATTAGATAAATAAGAATTTTATAGAAATCATATATTTTGTTTTTTGAAATCTAATGACCTTTTTGTAACAGTCTGAAATTTGATTTGATTTACTTTCTTTGACTTTTATATATATTATGAAATTCATTTTTATAAATCATAAACTTTTACCCCTTATAAAATAATCCCTAACTGAGAAAGTAAAGAATTTCAATATAAAATCATCTAAAATATTAACCATTTCAAGTAATAAATGATTATCTTATCTCATAGAACTGAAACAATACTTCATTCTTTTGGGGGGTTAGGGGATGAATCAATAAATCTTATCAAAAACCATTAAATTATTTTTACTTATTGAAATTCTAGTTTCAGTAAATATTCTGATTTCATTCTCTTTCTCTTTTGTACGCCATATTTGTATTTCAAATTATATATTTATGTATGTAATCAATTCTGTAGTGAAGAAAAATAAACATGCAAAGTCATCATAATCTTTTGATCGATTTTGGTTTCATAAGCCTATTTTAGGTTATTGTGGTTTAATTGCACTGACTTTCACTGGTCAAAGGTAACACCTGTCTAGTAATAATCCTGAATGTGCATATATACATTTTTTAATTACTTAGGAGAAGGAGATAAGAAATTTTATACAACAGTTGTTAAACACCCCCTTTTATTTTACTCTCATATAGTAAATAATTATTTCCCGCAGATATAAAATCCACTTTACTAAAGATTTATCACATGCTACTTGTCTAAAAATTGAAAGAAAAATTAAAACATTTAAACAAAAGTTATTATTTTTGAGTGGTGCTTTAATTAAGCATATCATTAACTGTTTATGATATGCTCAGAGAAATGCAGTTTATTAAAATTCTTTATATAAGTTTTAGATTACTTTTTTTTAAAGAAAAAGTATTGTTTGCATTATGAAACTTTCTAAAATAGTCATCACAAAATGTAATATTAATATACATGTATATTTAGATTTCACAATTGTTTGGAAAAATACAAGTGTTAAGACCTTTCATCACAAAAAAAAATATTTTTTATTAAAACACAAATTATTTTAAAATATGTTCCACGTTTAAATTTACTCAAGAAAGCTAAATCTGGTAATTTTTATAACAAAATGTAATTTTAGAAAGGTTCTTAAAATTTACCTCCATTTCCATTCCAGACACTTCACAAGCAGTACCAAAACCAACCACTAAAGGTGTTGGAACAGTTCCACTTCGCATTCCTCGTTCCTGCCCACCCCCACTCTGAATAGGCTGAACCCTTACACGGGGTCTGCGTCTTACATATAATGCACCAACGCCTATATATTAAAAAGAAAATACATTTAAAAATATGATTAAATTAGATTAAATTCCCCCCTCCACTCTAACTTATTAGATGACATTTAATATATAAAAAACATCGTGTTTATCAAATTTAAATACTGAAACTTCCTTAACTTTTGTGGTATTACTTCAATTTGCTAACTATGATTGTTTTAACATAATCCTAGAATTTAATAAATAGTAGAATATCACTTCAAAATATCTTAATCAGATACAGCTTAAAGTTTAAGATATAATCAGATATTGACTATGTCAGATGTAATTATTCAAAAATTAAAGGCATAATAGCTGTTCATTAGTTTCAAATTACTATAAATCATATTATCATAGTTACATCATATGAATTATCAGATTATAGAAAACTATACAAATATAAGGTTTCCAAAAATTATACTACAGTGTGTGTAATTTGCATATCAAATTTAAACAAATTACAATTCAGTACAAAAGAGCATACAATGCAATGATAAATTTAAAACAATATGGCATCAGAATTATTTTGCAAAAAGATATATTTTAAAATATCTTTTCTGAGTTTATTTCATTATTGTACAACTATTTTGACTTACAAATTGAAAGACAATCTTAACAAATAAAAATAGCAATTGCATAGGCACATAATAAAAACACTATATGGCATGGAATTTTTTTAACGATGCTTATAATCAAATTTTCTCCTTACAATGTTGATATTCTAACTTTCTTATTTTAATTAATCAAATTTTTTACAAACTTTTTGAATTAAACTCACAAAAATCTTAATTAATGTACCTGATATGTTACTGAAGGATTACAAAGCTAATATTTATTAATATTATTTTATAAATTTCTTTCAATCAGCTAGCCTATCAATTCTTATGTTCTAGATATTTTCATTTAAATAAGGTGTGCCAAACTATTTCAATATTTGGTGTAACTGAACATTTCACAAAAAAGATAAAGAGTATGTATATATAATACAGCACACAATAAGATATGGACAATTACATTTTCCAAGCAATTCAAATGTTTTGTGACATGACTTCATCAGAGATCTTTACATAAATAATAAACAGAATAGGAGCCAGGGTTCTAAACAAACAGCTTAAATGTTCAGCACAATTTAAAAACCTTTAATTGAGGGAGCTATGAATATGATTTGTGCATTAGAGATTAAAATAAATCAAACATAACCAGTGTACTCATGCAAACTATTTGGTTATAAAAATCATTTACTAAATAAATGTTAGAAAATTAGTATATTTCCTCAGAAATTTACGTATTTTATTTAATTATTTTCAAACAATTATCATTTTACTAAACATGCAAATACATATGTAAATGCATTTTATTCTTTTATTACATATTAAATAAATCACAAATTGTTTTATTTCTATAATAGGATGAGAATAGTTTAAAATATTTTTTGCTTAGCTATGGTGCATATTTTTTTAAATACAAAATTTACAATATTGTATATTGTCGACAAAATATGCATTTTAGTAATTGTTGCCATTCAACTAAAATTTACAAGATATTCTTTTGAGTGTGCATTATTATGACTTAAATTAAAAATAAAACAATAAAATATAGTAAAAATAAGAAGAAAAAAATAGCATTGCATCTAAATATCTTTAAATCAATAATATAGCAAAAAAATCTCTTGATACTACTCAAGAGCATCTAAATTACAACTCAATAATAACAATGACAAACTGTTAATGCAAAAAGTTATTTCATATATTTACTTATATTACAATTTAAAAAATGTAGTATGTAAGACAGTTTTTACTAAATTAAATATCTTTATTAAGAAGTAAATCAGAAAACTGAAGAAATGTTACTTTTTTTTCTTGTCTTTTAGTTCAGAATTCTAATGAAAAAGCTGTTTCACTTTAATTAAAGAATTTACAGAGTATATATCTCTTTAAAACACAAAATAAGAAAACCTCAAATATTTATAAAAATAATATTTTATTTCAATATCATTAGAATTTTTTAAGCAGACACAAGAGGCGGATATATGTAAGGCGACAATATGAAGTAGTAATTAATTTTAATTTAGAAAATGCCAAATATTAATTCTTAATAATATTTCCTTAATAATTTCTTGTTAATTCTTAAACAATAATTCTTACCTTTAGGGCCATAAATCTTATGAGCACTGATAGACATCAAATCAATGTTCATATCATCTACATTTACAGGAATTTTCCCTACAGCTTGAGCAGCATCTGTATGAAAGAATATTTTTTTCTTCCTGCACAAAGCACCTAAAAAAATAAGTATTTTAATAAACATGAAAAAGTTAATAATTTAAATACAGCAAGAAACAAAAATAATATTATCATAAGAAAAATAATTAATAAAAGGTAGAACTCAAATTTTTAGAGCATTTTAATTATTTATCAGAATAAAACCAAAATGCTCACAGGAAAGTGTTTCATTGCATCTCAATAACAATAATAATTTTTTCAAACTGTTATGAACTTCAACTATGCAAAGTTATAAAAGAAAAATGATAAAATTCAGTAAGGTAGAAAAAGGGATGGGATCATATGCAAACTACAAGAAATTTTAAGAATTTTTGCATTATATATTTTAAACATTATTTTGAAATAAAATATTATTAAAATATATAACAAATCCTAATGTTGAAAAAAAATTTAACATATTTGCTCATAAGCAAATAAATCCATTAAATATACTAGGATATTTAAAGAAACAAAGCTAACCTAGATTTTACAAACTATTTCTATACATTTACATGAAATGACAAATTTAGTTTCAGCTACATCTAAGATCTGATTAGAAGCAAAACTACATAGAGAAGAGCTTTATAATTTTGAGTCTTGATCAGATGATGAGAATGATAACCAATTTAGAGTTTCAATTTCAAAGTTCTGCATGGTAGTAAAAGAAACACATTTCATTTTTAATGTGAGTTCAATTGACACTATTCCTACATGCAGATGAAACTTCAAAAGAATTGGATTTTTAGCTTGGTACAAGTTCAAACTCACCAGGACAGAAATAGAGACCTTATAAAAAGTCACATAACTAATTAAAACTAGAAACTAATTAGCTAACAAATTCTTTCAACATAACATTTTTATATCAGAATAATATGCATCACACATAACAAATACAAGAAGAGGTAATATTATGCATAAGAATTTTAAAACTGCATTTTATTACTCTTGAATGATGCTAGTAGAAAAAAGGTGAACAGTTGATTGAAAGATAACTATAAAATCAATATAACAATAAAATCACCATATGAGCTAAGGTATAATGACCATGAAACAAAGGATGTATAGAAGCCCCTAACTTAAGTCTTAGGGAATATTATAAAGAATAAACATTAGTGAGAATATTATACTTTTTAAAGAAATATGAGATGAAAGAGTGGGGAAATGATCCCATTTTTTGAGTACAATACAAGTGAGCGTAAAAATAAAAAAGGCAAAGTTTTATATACTAGTTAAGGATTTCTAGTGGAACAAATTATGATAATTGTATGCATACGATTTTTGTGCCCTTAGTAGTTGATTTTATTTTAAAATTTTGTTAGAGTTTTTCTAAATTTTATATTAAAAACAGATATTATATGGACTAAAATGAGAGCATTATAATTATTCATAACAGAAACTAAAAAGGTGTAGTATTTTTGTTAGGAATAAACAAACAAAAGAAATTGCACATCTTTTTCATTTATTTTTCCATCTAATGGCTGTTATCATTCATTCATTGAGCAAAATACTAAACAAATATAAATAATCAACTGAAGATAATTCATACTTAAATTTATCAGCAAGACAGAAATTTAGCTCACCAATTTCTTTAACTGGTTGCTTAACTCCGATTTCATTATTTACCATCATCACTGAGACTAAAGATGTATCAGGACGAATAGCTGCTTCAAGTGTCTATAAAATAATTTTATAATTAAAAATTACAGAAATTGTAACATGTTGAAATTCATCTATTTATACACATGAAAATAGTAAATAGCACTCAAGCTGCTTACATTCCTTTGCAAATACCTTAATGGAAAAATATAAAATGATTTTTGAGAATTTACATGCTTGATTAATCTAATTATAATAGCAAAAAATAATATACTTATAAATCTTACTGCCAATCAGTAAATATTTCTAGCGGTCAAGTTAACTCATTTGTAAAAAGAGAAAATATCAATTTCATGTTTCATTAATAAAAGTGAAACAAAATAAAATAAATAGTTGCATTCTTTTAACACAATTTCAAACTCATTCTAAACAGACATACATTATTTTCAAGATTTCTTTTCAATCAACGACAATATATTTAATGTGTATGTATAAATATATATATTTACCTCCATATTTAGGATACCATTCTGTTGTACAGGCAAATAAGTAACATCAAATCCTTCAGTTTCTAAAACTCTACAAGAATCTAGTACACACTTGTGTTCCTAAAAAAAGACAGTTATAAAAATCAAGTTCTAATTATGTAAATAACAATATGCTTCATTAAGTAAAATTTGAAAATTATTATATATTTCAATTTTTTCCATAACTGATTGAACTATCAATTTGTATTTGGATGTAATGAATTAAATATGCCAATGAAAAAGATAACATGTAATTAATTTCAAAAAATGCAATTGCTTTTTTTGAATGGTAAGAAAGTAAAAAATTAGTCACAATATCTATGATGCTCTTTGAAATAAATATAAACAATTAATAATAAAGCAAACAATTGGATATAATTTGTAGTAATACCTAGAGAGTACTTTTCACTGTCTAATAAAATATTTAATGTACATATTTCATATTCTTTTAAGTATGCCATCCCTTCTATAACTCATTAAAGGGGGGGGGGGATGCTAACAATAACATTACAAATTAGTGACTCTGAGTTTATCTAATAAATACAGAGTCACATTCTGTCATTTAATATTTAACAATAGTATGCCAAAAGCTGTATTATAAAATATACATCAAATATAAATACAATTTTAAAATTCACTTTTCTAACAAATGCTAACTAAAACCGACAAAATAATAAATCAAAAACTGTATATTATGATTTTAAAATAATAATTCATAAAAGTTTCTCTTAGAAATAAAAGAATTATGAATAGGCCTCCAAAAGATAGAAGAATATATATATATCCTGATATGATTTTTGATTAAAAAAACAATTTGATACAATATAAAGTATTAAGAGCCTAAATAAATTTTCTAGCAATTATAAAGTGAAAACGAGACAATAATATGGAAAAATGACTTACAATCTGAGTAGTAATAATGTGCTTTTTTCTTTCTGCATAAAAATGTGCAACACCTTTTACTGCTATGTTATTTGATTCTGTTGCTCCACTTGTAAATATGACATCTTTTGGATCAGCACCAATTAAATCAGCAACTTGCTGTAAAAAGAGAAGAAATTTCACATTTTCATTTCCCATTGTAAAAATAGTTAATTAAAAAGTTTATAAATGTTTAAATGGAAAAAAAAGTTTTGTGAAAGTAAAAAGTATTAACTCATTTATAATCTAACAAATAGCAAAACTGTCCAGGAATATAATTTATAAAGTAAAATAATCATTTGTCATAGGGGAAATTTATAAAGATAGAAAACAACAATATTAATTGAGCTCACATTATAATTAACAGATTAAACAAATGTATCACCTTATTACACATATTATTATAATGAGGGGAAAAAATAAATTTTTCTTCTTATATATAAAAACAATATGATAAAAATAGGTACAAGATGGTAATTTTATAACCTATCAATAAATGAAAACATTTGCATAAAATACTGCAGAAAATTGTAACTTATTTAACTAAAAGAAATTTTTGTATAGTAAATAATACATTGTGTTGTATTTCTATATTATAATAATTTAAGGTATTGTAAATCAAATCTTTTTTTTTAAGCAAAAAGTATACCTCCAGTCATTTGATAGAATAGAAATGTGTTCTTATGAAGCAAAAGATATATCTTATACTTTGTATAACAGAACACGTTTTGGCAATTTTTAAATAGGCATTTCAGAATGAATGTCATCTAACAAACTTATTTCTTAGATATAATCAGTATGAAGTTAAACAAAAAGAATGCCAATTCTTAGATATTGCAAACAATAATGAGATTGAAATTCATAAAATTAAGTTATTTCCCTACTGCACTCAAATAATTACTTAAAAAAAAGTCTACATGCTTTGAGGATGAATGATAAAAAATTGCCCTTTTTATTTATTTAGGATTTATGACAACTATATATTAGGACTATGATGAGAGGCCATGTACCTATAATTATAAACAATTAAGTAACAAAAAATCATCAATGAGGATTAAGCTTGTTTTAAACACAGATAGTTAGAAAAAATACCATAAAAATAAATATGATAGGAATTATCATTTATGCTGTTCTATATTCAAATGAATACTTTTTTTGTAGCATGCTGTTATTAAAAGGAAATAACACACCAACAAAACCATTAAATTAGAACCCTTAAAAGGAACAGGTATTGAACTCAATAACACAGAAAATGATAAAAAAATGAAGGGGTGGAGGGGGGGGAGAGAATGTTAAAGTATGTGGCAGCAAAAGCAAGAGGTTAATTCTATGTTGCTTGTGATGATGATCTGTTTGCTTTCAATATAAAAACAATAGTCACTTCAAAGGAATAAAAATAAAAAGCGTAGTCTGTTTCTATACTCAATTTGATAGGAAATTTTTTTACACAAAATAATGACTTTATGATGAAAGAATTTCTGAAAATTTCTTACAATATACATAGGAAAAAAGTAACATGCAAATGAAATATTGAATGAAATAATTCAAGCATCATTAGAATGAAGCATATAGACTAAAACAAACCAAAGGTCATTCTAATAAATAAAAAAATAGATGGAAGTTAATAAAAGGAAACTAGATTTGTATATTCATGTGCAAGTAAAAAATTAACATTCTTATAACTGATAATAGAACAGTTTTTCAATGTATATTTATTTAAGATGAGTAGATTTCTCGATAAAATTCCTAATCATTTAGTTTCTAATAAATAATAATTATTCCTAATTAATTTTACTATATATATATATATATATGCTAACTTTATTATCAATAACTTTAATAATTATAAAAATTTTAAGTATTAAAGTTATTGATAATAAAGTTCACAAATATAAATATATATTTAAAAAAGAAGAAAATATATTATTGTGCATTATAATATGTATTAAAATAATTCTTAAATTTTTTTAAAATGCAGTTTACCTTTCTGGCCTTTTCAACTGCAGCTTCACTCTCCCATCCATAAGCATGAGTCCTTGAATGAGGGTTTCCATAATTTGAAACCAGGTATGGTAGCATTTCATCCAAGACTCTAGGATCCTTTGAATAAAATATAATGATAAATAGCAAGACCGACTGAAAAAACCTAAAGAAATTTCAGCTTTTTCACCAACAAGAATTTTCAAGAAATAGATTAAAATTATTAAAAAAATAATTATAATATCCTAATTTAGATTAAACCTCTATATATAGTATATGAAAATAATATATCTGAATTGAAATCAAAATTAATCCACTCATGGCACTATTTGAAATATATAAATTTTCATCACATAGAAACAAGTAAAAAAAAAAAAAAAAAAAAAAAACCCTCGCAACATTAATTCAAAAAATATTATTCTAAGAAAAATAATATTTGCTTTAATATCATTAATTTCCAGCTGTAAAATCAATGACATTTTGCAGTTGAGCATCTACCATAAAATTTAAAAATAGATAGATGTAATTTTTTAAATACCTTATATATATATTTCACACTTAGATTATAAACTTTGCAAATTCAAAAGTAAAAATCAAAACTTTTTATTGAAAGATTCAAATGTTTCTTTATATTGACAGCAGTACTGCGTGTCCACCAGAACACTCCCAGCCAAAAGTCTATGTTTATGGCAGTCACTAAAGAATTTACTTACAGTAGGAAGAGTTCATTTTGAGTAGATAAAAGCTCATTCAAGTTTCATACATTGGCACATTTAACACCAAATTGGATAATTATTACTTTTGATTTTTGAAAAGAAATTTTAAAAATAATTCAAAATTATTTGATCTAATATTATGTATAATATTAAAATATCTAATACTCATTTAATATACATGAGTATATAATTCATGTAATCTTTAATCTTCATATCATTATAGTGGTGGATAATATTTGGCAGTAAATATTTAATAGAATTACTTCTGAACAATTGTAAGCATTGAATTCCAGAAAAGAAGTAAAATTATATTAGCCTTTAAACATTATAATATATTAGAATATAATTGCAATTTTGAATTTCAAATTTTTCTTCTTCTTCTTTTAAAGGTATAAGTTCGATTTCTTATGATTATTATTTAACATTAAGAGCAGAAGCTTAAATAAATGTTTTTATTCTCTCT
>JAPMOQ010025180.1:1503633-1523197 GCA_026543055.1 Argiope trifasciata | reverse complement strand
TCATAACTTTGAAAATAAATAGAAGGAAGAAATTTCATTTGGCAAATAATTTTCCAAACTCGTATATTAGTAAAAGTATCCTTAATCCAGGATACAGATATAAATGTGTATATACACATATACGTCGATTGTCCTGGTTCAAGAACAAGAATAACAGAATCGTGAACTCGAGCTGCAGCCCTCTGATTCAGAAAGGCAAGTTTCTGCCACTATGATCCGATATTATTTCAAATTTGTATATATTACATGATAAAGAAAAATATTAGATACGTGTTGAAAACTCTATATACCGAACTTTTTCAGGAACAGAATTTTACAATTTTGAGTTATCACGGTTGCATGTTTCTGCAATTTCAAGTGGATAGATAATCAACCCGTTTCTTCTTTTTGTAGTTAACTTTTATTCGGATAACTGGACAGATAGACTTCCTCTGAATTAACGATGAGCCGTGGTGGCTTGGTGGTAAGGTCTCGGCTTCGGAACCGGAGGGTTTCAGGTTCGAGTCTCGATTCCATCGAAGAGCCGTCGTGTGAGGGGGTCTCTTGCATGTTAAATCTGTCAGACCAAATGTCCTCCCGCTGGTGTGGCGTTGTGTGAAGAGGGGGTGCCAGTTCAGATGTCGTCCTCGTCATCTGACAGTGGTTCAAAATTACGTGCTCCGTTTCAAATAGCCCACGTGTTGCTTTAAAATGGAACGTTAATCTAACTAAACTAAACTAATCTGAATTAACGATGTAGTATGGAAATCTTTGAATTCAATCTGAAGAACATAAACTTAATTTTGTCCGTCTAGCTCAAAATGTTTTTGAGTTATCATTGTCACAAACAAACTGATATTTTTCTAAAATGTGTTTTTCGAGCTCAAGGAGTTTTAAAATATGGAAATACTTCAAAATCTGAAGTTAGAATTTTTTGACGATTACTATACTTTGTAAACGAGAAAATGAAACTTGCTTTACTTTTTATCTTGAGAAATCACTTTTATTAAAATAATGAAAGGTGGGAAGAGAGAAATACTTTGTAGCATAACATTTTGTGTGTGTGATTTGTGCCTGAAATTGGCTGTAATTGTAATGCTACTTTATTTTCAATAAAGGCAATGAGCATAGCTTAAAAATCTTTGAATTCACGAATTCTGTTTCCACAAATCAAAAATCATTCTTCAGGATAGACTGAACAAACAAAATTGTCTATAGTTATTTCTTGGATAGTGTATATTCACAAATATCTTTTAAATTTTAATTGTTTGGTTGAAAATGTAATTAAAATTTGATTTCATTTTTGATTGATTAGAAATGGATTGACAGTTCAAAGTTTTCTCAGTAATTTCGGAACATACAAAGATAAGAAATTCATTTATACACTAATTTCTGATTTAAAAAATTACACTTTTAAGAGTGCCAGTTTTATTCCCAACTTTTAGAAACGTTTTATGCTTATGTGTGTTTAAGTATAATTTATAGTAATGCTGTTCAATTTTTTAATAATTTTGTTTCCACCTCTACTTTTTTTCACAATATCGAACACAGATTTTGTGTGCACATTACCACTGCTATAATTAAGGGTAAAAAATAAAAAAAAGATAATCTAAAATAAATTAAAATTATTTAAATAAATAAAAATAATCTAAACAAGATGAATCAAGCCTAAAATATTATCAAGCAGGAATCTCGTTTAACTATTTTTTAAAATTCAGGCATTTTATAAGATTTCCTCATTTTATTAATCCTTTTTTACAGATAAGATATAAAAATCTTTTTTAAAATGTTATAACGTTTCCCTCTCCCATCCATAAGAAGAGGCATTTCCAGACAGCTACTCACAATCTGTTAACGCCCTCCATCGTTAAAAACTCCTAGATTGCTGGTTTGGTGGTCTTCAGAGTTTGGGTTGCCTTTGGTCATTAGTAATTCAGCTGAAGACCGCATGTGGAGCTAATTGTGGGGAAGAAACTGTCGCAACTTCAAAGGAAAGGAGTATCCAACATCTGGATACCGGGTGATCCCTTTGTGGAGGAATATCATTGACCCGTGTTCCAGAGTGGTCAATTGCTCGGACGCGTCATTGATGGACAATCCCACGCCACGAAGACTGGTGCCACAATTGAGTGAAATTTTGGCTGGGCGATTGGCAGATGGAAAGCTGACGTGGATGAATGGAAATCGAGGAGGCAGAGTTTGGACCGAGATAAAGCGTGGGTTTGAAGGAGGAAGAGAAAGTTTTGGATTGCGGACTTTGCATTTTGACGTTCCACCCTGGAACCGTTCTGGCTAAATAATACCCTCTTAGCGTATTGTGGTGTTTTTCTCCGAATTGATTTATAACTCTTTCCTTGAACTTTTTTCACCATCAACCTTCAAAGGGTGTAAATAGCACATATTTAACCTAGATTAGAACAAATTGCTCTTCTGTATATGTATATGGCTGTAAATAAAATATCTGTCTGAAACTCTATTCTCTTATTTGATTGGTTGAGATCGTCATTGCAGTGTATAGAATCAATCAGGGATTTTGAAACGTCTCAATATGAATTACTTCAGGACATATCATAAAACAAATTCTCAATATAATGTGAAAAATGGGCCACCTTTCAATTGACAATGTTCAACACTAGTTGAACACTAATTCAACGCTAGTTGGTTTTCTAAAGATTATAATTAAATACTTTCTGTAATTATCTCATTAGTTTCCTTAACAAAATACCACTAATTTTAAATTTTAATGAATGTCTAACTTGTACTGTTTCAGAAACTTATACTATTTTGTTCATTTTACAATGTGCATTTCTCTAATTTTCTTTCCGCTATCTGTATAATCAAATTTTATCAAGAGCAATAATATTTGAACTGCGCGTTTTTTCTTCCTTTTGCAAATCTTATTAAAAGAATTTTTAATGCTGAAAAATACGCAATATGGAAAAAAATCAATCGAATTTTCAAATCTTGGTGAAAAATAATGGGAGGGGGGGGGGGAAGGAGAGAGAAAAAAAAGTTAAATGAAATATTAATAGTAACAATAAGTTTAAAATAAGTAGCAAAATAAGCTTAAAATATTTTTTTTTGAAAAAGGATTAAAAATAGAAAATAAACTTTAAAGCAAAATGTTGCTACATTTTCAGAAGCTAAGAAAATATCAAAACTCCATTTAATGTTTAAAAACTGTAATTTCAAAAAAAAAAAAAAAAAAACCCCTTGAGTTTTACATTTTTTATCTTTAAAGTATATATCCACTAAATTTGATGCCCTAGATCAAACGGTTTGCCCTGAAGAGCGATACACATTAGCAAATGCTCATTTTCCCTCATTAGCAAAGACAGCCAGTGCAATTTGCATACATTCAGTGTTAAATAAAATTTAAGTATTTCATAGATTTTTTAAAAAAAATTTTGGCCTTGCATTAATAACTTTGGGAGAAAGTGATAATTGATTTTGGTGTTTTAATACAAATATGATCCTGTGTTTAGTAATTTGTTTACACAACTACTTCGCATTTATAGGAAAATAAAAGAAATGAAAATAAGATAGTAAGCTAATATGAAAGTAATTTGTATTTCATGGTCCCCCCCTCTTTCTTCATTAAATGCCTCGATTTCTGTAATAAATGATTTTTTTTTTCTGAACAATTGATCTTGCATTTGGTTTTATTTGTTTAACTTTGCCGTCTGAAACTTTAAAGTTCTTATTTTTAATGCCTTTTTTAATTTTTTATTTCGAGATTTTTCGTCAATTTGCCATAAAGTGAACGATTTAATTCAAATATCAAAATTAATTATGAAGTTTAGAAAAATATTTAATCAATACCCATTAGTTCAAAAGTGCATGCATTGTTTAAAAAAACTATAGTTTTTAATTAACTTCCTGTGGTGTTTCTCATTCATTTCTTGAGACTTTTGAAACATTACTGGAAGAAGATGAAAATTCACAAAAGTAATTAAAAAAAAATCTGTCAAAGATTTGCAATTATTTAAAATTTTTAAAAGACCAACCATACCCCAATTTTATTTATTTACTTTTGTTTAAAAAAACCGACAAAAATATTTCATTCTAAAATATGATAAATTTTCGAAATTTTTTTAAAACAATAAAATAAGACTGATAGTGATTACCCATGTATTTCGTAGTAAATAATTCTAACTTTTATAATGGACTTTAATTTAACAAGAAAGCGAATATTTGTTCGTTTTCATCGTTAGTACTTCCATTGCATTGCTTTCTAAAATTTATCTTAACCTTATTAAAATGCAATCATCAAATATTATTAAAATGGCATTTATGATATATTATTAAAATGCATTATGCATAAAATAATTCTATTATTAAAATGTCGTCATCGAGTTATATGTACATGCACGGCTTATTATTTTTAATTAATGTATTTATTTTTATGGTTTAGAAGCGTAACTATTCTCTGTGGAAACCAAAAATAGTTATATTTGCAAGATGTTTACTTTACTATTTCATTCTGTGGTACTATGATACGTATGATACGTGTTGAAGGTTTGTTTATTCTTAAGAACAAAAAATTGAGTTATTTTGTTAAAATACGAATTTTCCCCAATTGAGAAAAAGAATTTTTCTCTTAATATAAAGATACAAAATTATTTCTACAGGCATAAATTTATCAAAAGGAAAACAATCATTATCGGCGCTCTACATAAATGCTCCACAAGTTGGCGAGAATATTGTGTATTTAGGCAACCCTACATCTGGAACAAGGCTCTCTTGTTTGGATTCGAAATATTTCCTGATGATAACGATTTGGCAAATTGTGTTGCTACGAAACATAAGCAAACCGTAATTTAACAGTGCAGTTATGTAACAGTTAAAACTTGCATAATTTAAGCAGAAGAGATTTTTATGGATAATTGAATTATATATATATAACAGCAAATTTTTTATGTTTGAAAATCAATTAATTATATAATGACAAATTTTCAAATTTTTTTTAACATATGGAAAAGCTTACCCCTCTTTCCAATTCCAATATTTGGATGTGTTATATTTATGTCCAAAAATTGATTTTATGTGCTTTTCTATGCTGAATGATTTTCGAAATTTAAAATTGTTGATAATCATAGTAAAAGCTATGATAATTCACATCAGAACTTTAATAACTGTAACTGCGAATATGGCTTTTGTTTTGTTGAGGGAAATTTAAAAATCCAAATTATCCATGTATTATTATTAAAATGATATTGATTACTCTTTTGCATTAATTTTAATAAGTACTGCGCGCTTTTTGTATACTTTCAGATTTTTTTCTTTGTACTGAAATATATATTTACTTTGCGATTGAAAATTTCTTATTTTTATTATCATATAGCTTGGAATAAAAATTTGACATGTCTGAATCAGAAGAAGATATTTCACTCCTTTGCTTCCTTAAAATCTGTTATTTAGATAACAAAGGAAATGTTTCGCGACAAATTTCTAATCCAAAAAGTTACCTACAACTTGGAAGAAATGAGTTCCGAGACATAGTTTTGAAAATTGAGTGTGGGAAAATCCATTGTAATTATAAAATAAGAGACATGACTTTACATACCAGATTTGTGAAAGAAGGAAAATCCACTATTACTTTAAAACAACCTTCTTTGCAGATGTTTATTTCAAACTGCCCCGTTGGTAAATTAAGTATGTTCTTGAAAGTTTTAATGGCTAAAGCTCACAAAGCGAAAGATGCGACGCCTGTGAGTGCTAAGGATCGATTACAAGCCTTGAAGCCTCCAAGTTTCCAGGAAATAAGTCCTCTAACAGCTTTAGATGTTAATATATTAAATAATAAAGCGTCTGCTGCAATGACAAAGAAATCAGCCTTTCCTCAAACTCCCAAGTCAACAAAAAGAAAACGAGAGCATGGCCCGCAAGAAAATACTACTCCCACTCGGGTAAGTTTAATTTGATTCAAATTTTTTTATTTTGTTTATCTAGGTAACTTTTGTTTGCATTTAATGTTTCATCAGACATGATCATTTTATGCCTCATATTAGATGTGGTGCTCACTCAGCTCATCCATTTGTTTCTTTATCTAAAATATCTTTGTTTTAGCATTAAATACTAAAATTATTTTTATTACCTTATTTAGTTACTATAAACTTGCAAAAAAAAAAAAAAAAAAAAAAAAGAGAGAGAGAGAGAGAGAGAGAAACTGGACTGATGAATAAGTCTGCTATTAGAGAAATAAAATATTATAATATAAATTATGCTACACATCTATTGGTTGTGTATATGCATGTATATTTACAGTTAATATTTGTTTAATATTTTTCTTTTGCTATTTTCTAATTCTGTCTTTCTTCATATGAATCATTCTCTGCTTCCCACTTTCAGTTTGAGTTATAATATTTTTATGCTTGTTTTATTAGATGCATTTATATCACTTCTAGGATTGTTACTAATCTACTTCCATAGTAGTAACTGATATTTTTCCTAAGTTTTGGTTTCTCAGTGTTTCACCTTCTATAGCAGCTGAAGAGTTTTCGTGGTAATTTCTTTTATTTCATCTTGATAATACTAATGTTCATACATAGTCCATCATAAAGTTCCATAAATTACATGCTATGTATTTACTCATTTATAATTTGCATGGCCCTGCATACCAGAAGGTTGTTGTGTAATAATAGGAACAATGAAACTCAGATTTCAGTTTTTAAAAAAATCTAAATTCTTGAATTTGTATAATTTTTAAATCTTTTTAGTATGAATGTTCTGTACTAAAGAGTTTTTTGGAGGCTGATTTCAATTTTAAACTAGTGGTATAAATGCAAAGTAAGTTATCGCACAGAATGCCCTCATTTCGCAACTTGAATTCTTCATTTGAAAAAGATATAAATCCAAACCAATCTATTAATATACAACCTCCAAGGCTAAGTTAATAATGAGAGGTTTAAAGCAAATATGTTGAGAGTGGGGGTGATAATATTTTGTCTAGATCATTATTTAGACTAGCTAAGCTACTGATTATAAATGAGTAGAAAAGAAAAAGAATGCCCATATAATTCTCAAGGTTATATGCCCATATAACTTTGCTGCATTATTGAAATAAATATGTGATATTTGGAGGAAGTTAATTGGGAGATATACATTTTGGATAGTTTTATAGACCTGAGATTTAATTCCAATTTTGAATAGGAAAAATGTAAAATGTTTCAAATTCAAGCTTTATCAAAAATTATTAGTAGTTTTAATGTCAAATTAAAGCATGAAAGTGTTGGTTGACAGAGACTAAAAGGAGTGGGGGCTAAATATTAGTGCCTAATAACAGCATTTCTATCACTAGTAAGGAAAAGTGTTGAAATGCCTTTTTTATTTTCTATTTTTAAAAAGACTATTTTTTTAATATTGAATGATAATAAATATGAAACTTATAGATCTTTTTTTGAAACAATAACTTTAATCTATCATAGAAAATTGTTGCTGTTTCTCGTCCTATTGCACCTCGCCTGTTGACGACAGAACAGAAGAATGTAATGAGTGCTGTCATGAGTGGGAAAAATGTGTTTTTCACTGGAAGTGCAGGAACAGGAAAATCTTTCCTTTTAAAACGAATTCTTGGTGCTTTAGCTCCAGAAAATACTTTTGCTACAGCTAGTACTGGAGTAGCTGCTTGTCAAATTGGAGGTATCACTTTACATTCTTTTGCAGGTTAGTTAGTAGTATCAATGTAAGTATAATCAATCATTCTTAAATTTAATTGATATATTTGTATGATTGGCATTTTTGTTGGATTGTTTGATTTAATTTTTATAGGTAAATCTGTTTCAGTCTATAGACTATATTTTTGTTAAGATAAAATTTATAAAATTGAAATTATTTATTCAAAAACTTTAAATATCCATATCTTTTTCTTTCAAATTTCTTTTAAGTATATGAATGTATTCCATATTTAAAAAAATACATACTTATTAAAATATCACATTTCTTTTGTATTTTACAAGCAATCTGTAAGGAAAAATATTTTGGAGCAATCTTTTAAATATAGGCTTATTTTGGTTGGAAAATTTTATTAATTACAGAGCCCTCCCCCAACCCCCAATTTTCTATTAAAGTAAAAGTTGGTTTTATTACTTTCATTCATCGTTAATGTGTTTTAAGCAAGTTTTGTAGCAATTGTATGTGTAAGTTAATCAGAAAATTTTGATTTTATTTCTGAAAAGGTAAAATTCTGTGGTGCTTGCTATGACATTGACTTTATTTTTGATAAGCTCGATGTCAAGTGGCATGTCATTAATATTGTTAGCTGCTATAACTAAGTTTTTATGATTACATATATATTGTGGACCAATATGGACTAAGAGATACTAAATTTGATCAAGTAATTTTATAAAAATAAGAAAAGTAATCTTATTTTTTTTATTAATAGTGTTTTTCATAATTTTCAATGTGAGAAAGGATTTTTTGTAAATTTAACTTACAAGGCCACATTGCAAAGAGCAAATGTACAGTCCTGCACTATTTAAAGAAATATGTTTTGACATTTCAATTAAATCTACTGAATTTATGCCATGCTTAAAATTTTATACTACTTAATGGCAATGTCCCTGTTCAGCAATATCATGTCATTAATGATATCTGATTGACTGTAATTTAATTCATTTTCTACATCTTCTTTACCTAACTAACCTTTAACCTTTTTATCAAGATTTTGACTATAATATTCAATATGATAAACCCAGTTTTCCAAAAGTTACAAATATACTGGAATTTGCCTATTATTTATTTGCCTATTTTTTATAAAAATTAATTATCCAAAATTAGTAATGAAATTACTTTTTAAGAACAGATCTAGACAAAAGAAATTTTTAGTTTCCATTTGCACATTTTTTGTGAAACATTATTGTAAAGTAAAATAAAATTCAATTGTAAGATAATGAATGATAAAAGTTAATTTGTAAATGTTTTTTTTTTCCTTTCAGAAATTATGTGAAAATACTATATATATGTATGGAAATAAAATATATGAAAATACCAAATTTTTATATTATCAGTTGACTTATTAGATTAAATAATTAAAATCTTGAACTTCTAATCATTGCAAAATTTATTGTTTATAGTTATTTTAAAATCAATAGCAATTATTTAACATAATTTTTTAAAAGAATAGTTAAAGAATTAAACTGGATCTTACATTTTTCATGTTTATCAATTTTTAATTTCCATTTTATTTAAAAACTGCAATTTATTTTAAGGAATTGTATTGCATTTTTCATAAAAAAGGAATTCATACTGTTATACAATTTATTTTACGATAGTTACATGCCTTACTATGATCATTTTATATGATATATAACATCTTAAAATGCAAAGGAGGAAAAAAATTAAAAATACAGAAAATGTAATGACCGCTAAGATATTTAAGTGAAAAGAAAATTTCATTCTCACTTTAAAAGAGCAACTAAAGGAAGAAGATTGTTATCTTTAATTACATTTTGTCTCATTTTTATATTTGAAAATGCATTCCATTTGCAAATTAAGGAATTGGTACTGGCAGTGCATCTACTCAGAAGTGCATTCAACTGGCCCAGCAAAAGGGAAAATCTACATGGAAACAGTGTCAGCATTTGATTGTGGATGAAATTTCAATGGTGGATGGAGAATTCTTTGAGAAATTAGAAAAAGTTGCTCGGATTGTTAGAAACAGTGATAAGCCTTTTGGAGGAATTCAACTCATTCTTAGTGGAGACTTTTTGCAGCTGCCACCTGTGACAAAGAAGGGACAGAATAGAACATTCTGCTTTCAGGTAGGAAGAGAAAACTAAGTAAAATAATTACTCTATCTTTTTATGTTTTAGCCACGGCCTTGGAGATTATTTATTCCTCATTTTCTTCATACTATTAATAGTTTTTCCTGTTAATACTTTCCTCCTGCTATTTATATATTAGCTGGATAATTATTTGTTCGATTTATATTTTATGTATCAGTATTTATTAATTATACAACCTTCTATATGGCTGGAAAGTAGAAAGCTGCCCTAATGAGTCTCTAATGAATGAATATAGAAAGTCTTTCTTTTAATGTTCAAGTGTCATCAGCGTAAATTCGAACGCTGAATAATTGCTGGTCAATGAGCTAATGAAATCTAATCATATTTTTTCTCTACACTTTTTTAAATATATAAGCTACAAATATAAATATATAATGTTATAATGAATTAGATCTGATTGTTTCATTCAAAATATATTTTATTCTAGTATCATTCCAAGGCTACAAGATAAAGGAAATCTACTTATTTACATAATAGTGTGTTTCATCTTCCCTTCCCTTTTTGCTTTTGTGTTTACAGTTTTTATTCATTTTCTCATATAAGGTTTGGATGGAGACCAAATTGCTATGAACATGCAGCATTCATCAGTCTTTTAGAATATTCAAAAATTCTTGGTCTTTGTTTTAAATTTTAACACAGTCTGTTTTATTTTTCTAAAATTGCTTTGACTGGGAACACTCATAACCCCCGATAAACAAGCTTGTGTGGGCATCCATGATGTCACAATGAGGCATAACACTTCATTCTTTTAACATTAAGTCTGTGCATGCTAGTCAGTCAGGTGAAATTGCTTTTCACTAGTTAATATCATTTCATATCATGCAATCATCAATTCATCACAATTATACTGTAGAATTGATTAATAATTGAAATGCAGCTGCTTTCTGTGGCATTTGTATGACATTTGATAGTATTACCTTTCTTGCATTATTTGCAAGGCAAGTTTCCCAATAGGTGTATCACCCTTCAATTTAAAACTATTTATGAAAAAAGGAATGAAAAAAAATAATTGATGAATTTCAAAACAACTCCAATAAAAATGTTTTTATAAATATTTACTGCAGCATCAAGTCCAATGTTTGCAATAAAAATAATATCCAATTCTACTGACATTTCAAAAAAATATGAAATAAATCTTTGCAACATTTAAGTAACTTTCTTTGGTTGCCATTTAACTGTATCATTTATCATTATTTGCTATTATAAATGGCTTTACTAAATTTGCCAAGCTTTCTTTTCTTTCCAGCTTTAGAAAAGCTTTTCAAACTATCATTTTTTTTTTTACATTAATTATTCAATAATGTATTTACTGTAGTCAAAATTGCCACTCTATAAAAATTTTCTGGTTTATTGCCTGAAATGCATTCACCATATTCATGCACTTGTTTCTCATTCACTAAAGTATTAAAAATTATCTCTGCTGATAAATACTTTTTATATCAAAAATTCCTCTTCATATTCTTCTGTGGTACATAATTTCTAAATTTTTTATATAAGAATATCATATTATATTTACAATGTTTTTGTTAAAAAATTTCAAAACAACTCCATATAAAAATAGTTTTATGAATATTTACAATGGCATCAACTCCAAGTAAGCAATAAAAATAATATTCAATTCTATTGACATAAAAAATACAAAATAAATGTTTGAAACAATTGAAGAATTTTCTTTGACTGCCCTTTAACTATATAGAAAGGAAGGAATGAAGGTATGTTCTCCGGCGTATGCTCCAGAAACGAAGTTCTTAGCTTTTGTCGGGCTAACAAAGATCAAAATTTCGCGAATACCACAAAAGTAGCTTAAACTGTATCTGATGCCACCGAAGTACCATCTTATCAAAACATGGTGGAAAACAACAACCTCGAGTACCACAAACACTATTTAGAATCTATCCGAAGCCAGAATAGACTTCAATTTAAGAGGCCCTTCAAAAGAAAAGTCGCAAATCCAATCATACGAAAGCGGTATATAGTCCAACTTTGCACGTAGAGAGTCCCTGCTGTTGCATACAAAGGACAAGAAAGAACGATATGTTCACAGTTCTCTGGAACCTTGCAGTGAGCACAATTAGGAGGATTAATTAGACCACATTAAAAAATAATAGCGTTGATTGGAAGAGTTTTAGAAATTAGTCACAAAATAAAAACTTCATTTCGTCCAGATAAGTTGATTGTTTTTAGGTTAAAATTTTTCAACCACTTATAGTTTTTGTTGTATTTAGAATTTCCCCATTCTTTGTTTTGTTTCAGTCGGACTGCTTTGTAACAGACCGATCTAACGTCTTCAAGCGAAATCCAGTCACAAATTTTCGGGGAAGTCAGAGCTTGTTCGGTAGAGGAATCTGCCCACTCATTTTCAGCAATTCCCTCGTAGGCGGGGAATTGTATACCAGTAACAAAGAAGAACACAGTTTTAGAGCATCAGCAATAATCTGAGCTACAAAAAGTGAAACCCTCGGTGAATGAAAATTAAGGCCCCGCAGGGCCTTCAGGTTATACAAGCTGTCCGTCAGAATTACGTAGTCCTTAAGTTCTTTAATAAAGTTAAGGAAGTAAAGGCCAAGGCGAAACACTCCCCTGAAAACACTGAATTTATATTATGAATTGTTCCCATGATACTTGTGTTCGTGGGACAGTTGATGGTCGCTTTTGCTGTTGAATGTTCATTTTTGGAAGCATCTGTGGCCAAAATAGTACTATTCGAAGAGATAGTGGCTTGAACTCAGTATATAACATCCTGATGGTGTTCTGATCAAAACTTCTACACCGAAATCCGAATTCGTGAGTCTTAATATCGAAGTTTGGATATTCTTCCCAATCAACAGGGACCTTTGTCGATGCGATTTTGTCAAGTGACAAATTTTTAAACTGGGAAAAAGCCTCCAATATGGTTCCACAAGGAAGTCTATTATAGAAGTGGTTTGAAATAATAGAATTGACCTCGATAACAGATTTTGATACATGCGTGAAATCGCGGGCAGAAAATTGATTGACGAAAAGTGCAGTATTTTTCCTCTCATGGCGCAATTTCATAGTAATCTCAATGGAAATTTTGCAAAGAATTGGAAGAGGTGTCCATCTGGGGAGCCCGAGAGCGAAACGAAGGAGGTTGTTCTGGATTTTTTACAGAGTTCCGAACCTTGCTTTGTTCGTCATGCCAACCGAGTGCACACCAAATTCGATTGCTTGAATGATGAAAGCATTGCAGAATTTTAGTAAATTAAATGCGAATGTTCCCCACTTTAGAGCCGCCAAGGCCTTGATTACATTTAGTTTCTTAAAGGCTTTGTTTTTAAGTTGCTCGATGTGTGAATGGAAAGAAAAATTTGCTGCGAGCTGAATGCCAAGGAACCTGATGTTATTAGTCCAAGAAATATTACAGTCTCGAAAGAGGACTTCGAATTCATCTGGCGAACGCCGAGAAGAACAGTTAATTATTTTGCTCTTCTATGGAGCAATATCCATGAGCCATTCTTTACACCAATCTTCTAATCTGGAGACACAAAATCTTAACCTATTTTTAGCCTCTCTATATTTGATTCTTCCACCAATATACAAATGTCATCCGCATAAGTAAAACAATTGACCTCATTGGGTAAAATATTATAGATGTCACTCATGAAAATTGTAAAGATTAATGGGGAAAGAGCACTACCCTGAGGGACGCCTCTTTCTTGCCTAAAAAGCGAAGAGGAGACTCTTCTCCAAGACACAAAAGCTTTGCGATCTTGCAAAAAATGCGCAATCCACAAGGCTAGCTTTCCCTTTATACCAGATTGTAAGATATTGAGTTACAGGCCATCATGCCAATCGTTATCATAAGCAGACTTTATGTCAAAGGAAATGCCATTCACAAAAGTTTTTGCGGACTCTGGCTATCAAGATTTTGTTAAGTGGGACGGCTGAAAGGCTGTCACTTCCTTTGTATGGTAAAAACCCAGAATGAAATGGGGAAACGAATTTATTATTTAAGTAAAACCGTGAAAACCGATACAAAATTATCCGTTCGGAAATTTTTCCTATAACAGATGTTAATGCTATGGGTCTGTATTATATGACCTCTGATGGATTTTTTCCAGGTTTCAGGACTGGAATAATCTTTGCTGTTCTCCAGGATTCAGGGACCGTGTTGTTAGCCCATAAGTTATTTAACACTTCAAGTAGTATCGTTGTGTTTTCCTCGGAAAGGCATGACAACATTTTCTTATTCACCTGGTCTAAACCTGGAGATTTATTTCGCGTTTTCGAGAGAGCGAATTGAAGTTCTCTAATGGAAAAAGAGCAGTTCAATCTTTTATATTCAGCTGCCTCGGCGAGCTCAACTGAGAAATCCAAGGGAAGTCGTTCGTTTGGTGCTCTCTTGAATAAGCTAAAAGCGAGAGCATTAGCATGAGCGAGTGGCGTTGTAAGAGTGACGCCCGAGTTAAGTATAAGATTATTTATGCATGGGGACCCATCCTTGTTCAGCAGACTTTTAATGATTCTAAAAGCGCAATGTGAGGAGGCAACTTCCTGCGATGTTCTCGCCCAAAAATTGAGCTTTCGCCTTTTCACGTATTTTTTGAGTCGAAGCCATGTTCCTATAGGCAACTCAATTCGAAATGGAAGGGCATGATTTTGCTTTTCTAAGAGGTTTTCTTTTCACCGCCTTGAGAAAGTTGCACTTTACATCTCACCAAGGAGAGTGAGAGTGACTGGACCAAGAAAAGGAATAAGAGGATGCAGTAACACTTTTTTCTTGAAAAATTTGAGTGAGACTGTCGAAGAATGGAAGTTGGCCCTATCTTTGAAAAAGCTCATTAACTTTTGTAGAAATTTTTTTCCAATTTATGAACTTTCGGGTTTGAAGGGACTTCATGCAGATGTCACAAACCGAGATGGAAATGGGGCGGTGATTACTATCGTAAAAGTCATGGGAGACCTCTAACCTAATTTTATTTGTTAAACAGGTTGAACAGATTGACAAGTCTAATAAAGAGGGGTTTTGGATCCCCTGAAATCTGGTGAATTTACTCGTATTGAGTAAGCACATTTGGTTAGAGCTAATCCAATCTAACACCAAATTAGCGTCGGAGGAAGTGTGAAAGCTCCCGAGAGCCGGGTGATGTAAATTGAAATCGCCCAGGTACATGAAAGGAACATGATCTGAGAGGCAAGAGAATCCAGCCAGTCGGCTTCAAACTTGCCACCAGGAGAATAAAGGTTGATAACTGTGAGGAAAAACGTATCATCACTATGAGTTATGGATCCAAATTTGGCGTAAATATCTGTTGGCTTTACCCATGGGGACGAGTCTGTCTTGCTGTCTATAATCAGTTTTACAATAAAACAGCCTTTTTGAAATGCTATCGTAGCTTTTTCTACAATTGGGAACTCATTTGTCAATGTATAGCTTATTCTTCTATCTTTGCTGCAGCTCTCGGACACAGGGTCATCGTCATACCCGACACGTACACTGACTGGAATCAACCAGACAGAAACAAAACATTTAACACAATCAAATAAATTAATAAAAATATATATGTATAAAAAAAGACTTGCCTTTAAGTACTCAGAAAGAAAGAGGGGAAAAATTAACTGTTGCAAAGCCACTTCACCACTAGTTAAAATGGCATTGAACAAGAGAAGAAAGCAACACCAGAAGTAGGAAAAACGTCTACCCCTGTTTTCTTGGGAGAAAAGAAAAAATCCTGCAAAAACAAGTGATGATTACTCTATCCACAGTAACATGATGAAAGAAATACCCTGAACAACAAGAAAAAAACCTAAGTTACACCAACAGAAAAACCTTCCTTCACTTTCAGCAGCTTTCTCCGAACACTAGCTCAAAAGCAAAATGAATTTCTGCTTTAACTATTTATTTTATCATTAATTTTTTGTTACAAATAAAAAAATGTTGTACAAAATTGTCAAATTGTGCTTCTAAATTTAAGGTAATTTTGAGGCAACAAAATATAGCCTGACTTATTGACAAATTTATAAGCATGCAAGCCATTGAATAAAATAATGGGTAGAATATCATTTCAGTGAAATATCTTTTAATGTTTTCATTTTGAATAATCAAGGCAGATTTCTCTTTAACCAATTTGATAACATTGGTTAAATTTTCTTAGACTGTATTTAAATTATCCATGAATCTGGGAAATAATGCCTGAATTCAGAAATGAATTATTTGTGTTCATTTCTGATAGCTGCTCTAATATTTCATTTAAATTGATGTTATTAACTTTTATTGATAAATAATAAATACTTGAAATATTTGACGGGCTTGTTTTTCCAACAAAAGCTGACACCTGTAATAAATCATTTATTATGGCAGTTAATTTTTGGACCAAAAAATTCAATATTCACAAATAATATTTTGTTTTTTTTATGGTTGATATTCCAGAAATTTTTCAAATTTACTAACAAAATGCACTGTTACAGGACTTTAAAATTATTTTGTTTTATCATATTTCTTTTTTTTTTCTCTCTTTCAGTTATGCTTTCCCGGAGAGTATTTACCGAGTTATTGCTCTAATTTAATCTTTTTTTTTTATATCTGGATTTTCCATCTGAAATATTGAAGATGATATGTAAGAGGCACAATTTGGCATGATTGGAGATGCAATTGTTCCAGTGACTAGTTTGAAATATTTAAGAGGGGCCCAACTTCAAATAAAATAGATTAACTTCTCTTTCAGTATCATTTGTTCTGAAATGTAATTCAAAGACCTACAGCAAAGGAAATTATTTGTAAATATTGCATTATTTTCATGTTTAATTTAAATGCAATAATAAATATACAACATGAAACAATATATAATCATAAGTACGGAGAGTTTTTATTTTGTTTACTCAGAGGTATTTATCATTATGTTATATAAAAAATGTAACAATATAAATATAATTATAGAATGTCTATATAATTGTAAATAAAACATGTAAACATAATTTTAGCATATGTTATAATCATTATTAACTGCCATTATTATTAATCATTATTATGTTATAAACATTATAACATTATGAAGTAATTTTTTTTGTAATGCACTTGATTAAAATCACGAATAATGGATATTATCAAGCAGATAAACTTCTAAAGTGAAAAAAAAAATGATTTTTCATTTTGAAACTTTAGCCTTACTTTAAAACATCTAAATGAATTTAACCTGCTATGCCACATTGGATAAAATCCATCATGATGTATGGCACTTAACTATTTCTTTTCAAGTTCTTCCTCTTTATCGAAGGAAAAAGCCCTGACTCTGGCCATTCCTTTAATTTCCATTACAGTTTGAAACACAGCAGATTAGAGGCATTTATATTCTTTATTTTTTGTGAACTTCAACTTAATTTTCTTGTAAACAATAAAACATGCTTCCTGCCTCCTCAAATATGTGAATAACCACAAGTTAAAAAATGACCTGGGAAGGGGGGAGTTTGTTTCTTATCAGTTAACTTTATGAGGGTGAAATTCTGTCCTGTCCCCTCAGAAGTTATATACATACTTGTGTCACTGTTCGGTGTTATGTCATGACTTTCTGTGATGTGAGTGTTCTGGCCTAGTCTATTGGGGGCTGTGAAACATTTCACTGGATTGGATTTATTGTGATTCTGTTTTGTTGTATCAATACCTTGTCCCAAAAACTGAGGATTTTCCTTTTTATTCTGTATGTCTCCTTTAAATCAAAATTTTGTCTTTTGGGATCTTTCTAATCTAGAGGAAAGATGTGAAAATTAACTGTTATTTAATAATATAGTTGGGTAAGATGCAATTTCTGAAGTTTTATTTATTTTCCTTATATATTAATGCAGAAATGTCTTATTACAGCATTTTGAATTCCTAATACATTCATGCATGTGTACGTCTACATGCATGTAAGTATGTATATACATTACTGACTTACAATAACTCTCCAGCTTCCTCTTTCTATGGTTTTTAACTTCAAAAGTGAGTAATAATGAAAAAATTTTTGTTGTGCGAAAAAAATGTAAGTAATAAAGAAAAAAAAAATTAGTTCATATACTTTTTCAACACAGTAAATTTTAGCATGGATCTTGTATTATGTACTTTCATAAAAAATGTATAAATTTTAATTCCCTTTTCTGTGTAGATGAAGGTGATACTATTTTAATATCAGTTAAAATGAAGAAAGGCTATTTGCAAGTTTCTATGCAAGCTATGATAAACTTTATTTTTAGACTGATAACATTATTTTGAAATTATGCATTTTTTTTCATTCTTGAATGAAATTTTTATTATGAGTAGTAATTAAGTATAATTAACAGTATTATTATCATAATTTTTTTTTATGTAACATGCTTTAAAAAACATTTTAGAGTGCAGCATGGAGGAATTCTATTGATATCAATATAGAACTCCAAATGGTAAAAAGGCAAGATGATAAGAATTTTATTAATATTTTGCAAGATGTGAGAAGAGGAAGGTAAGACCATTTGCAGTTGATTTAGTTTTAGTTGAAATGTATCTATTTTCATTTTAATGATAAATTTATAAGTTTAATGATGACTGAATCATTGTATCATAAACTATATTGTATTAATTATCCATTAGTTAGTTAACAGCTAAGCTGCTTCTTTTTAAGCTATATTAAGTGATAGGTAAAAATAAAAGATAGTAAATTATTGTTGTATTTTTGTTTAATCTCTTAGAGATATTTTATTATTCATTAAGTGTTTTTTATGGCTCTTAAATGGATTTTTTTTATAAAAAAGTAAATAAAAATTGAATGCACCTTAAATTTATAATCATATATAATTTTTTAAAAACCATAGCATTCATTGGCGAAGAGGCTTAAAAATAATATTTATATGATAAAATTAAAAAAAAAAACTTGTCTTCTTATATTTACATGTTTTATTTTTGTTTTGGGAACATTAGATTAATAACTCAGTTTATGTAAAACAGGCATTTTTATACAAAAAATCCCTAACTTATTTTTAAATATACTAATTCCATAATTATCGAACACACTTTAATTTTCTTTTGAGATTTCACAGTTCATTTTAAAATTTAGTAATGCAAGCATGTTCTTGCACATATTAAATTAAAATGACATGGCTTTTATTGGTATGTGGGATTTAAAAGATGTAATAGTGGTATTTTATGATGGCAAATAATACCAAAAATGTTACTTCAAATTTTGGTTAGCAATAATAAATAACTTTTTATAGACCAGATGTTTTATATTTATCTTTATACATTATAAAAAAAAAACCTTTTAAATTAAAATATGTTTTTATTCATCCATTACTTAATAATTTTTTTCTTTGTACATTAAAGCCGATTTAATGTGCTTTCAAATTTTAAAACAACTTTTAAGTTATTTTAGATGTTCTGAAAGATTGGTCCTTCATTGTTTTAAATGGTACACATATATTATTCATAATAAAGTTATTTTATCTTCAGGTGCACGAGAGATGTTATTGAAAAACTGAAAGCAACAAACAGCCATAGAATTGATAAAGATGGAATAATGGCTACAAAACTCAGCACTCATAAGGATGATGTTGATATTATAAATAACTCCCATCTGGAAAAACTTCCTGGTATTTTAATGAATTTTTTATATTTGTTGTAAAAAAATTTCTGTTAAAGGATTTTGTAAAGCTTTACAGTGCAGACATTTTTTAATGCCTAATGAATTTAAAAATAGTTTATAATTATTCTAAGATATTATTCTATAAATAAAATATCATTAATTACACAAATTAGCACAGATATTTTTTAAATTCCTACTATTAGTACACACACACACTGTATGTATATATATATATATATATATATATATAAA
>JAPMOQ010025180.1:1477090-1503533 GCA_026543055.1 Argiope trifasciata | reverse complement strand
ATATATATATATATATATATATATATATATAAACTTGTTCAAATTTTCAGTCGTTAATGAAATACTTTTTATTCATCTACTGAAATTCAAATATATTTCTAAAAAAATTTGTTGTGAATGGCATTTAAAGATAATTTATAATTATTCTAAGATACTATTCTATAAATAAAATATCAGTCATTACACAGGTTAGTCCATATATTTTTTAAATTCCTACTATTAGTACACACACACTATATATATATAACTTGTTCAAATTTTCAGTTGTTAATTAAATACTTTTTATTCATCCACTCAAATTCAAATATATATTTTTAAAAATTTGTAGTGAATGGCTCTTGATGTTTATACATTTTTTTCCAAATATTAAATCATTAATTAAATTTAATTAATTTAAATATTTTAAGCAGAGTTTTAGCAGTTTATAATGAAAATTGAAATCAACAGAGTACCTCAGTCAATAAAATGCTGGAATTTCAGTATTTTTCACGTGAAGGGGAAAAGTACAAATTCAGTTCTTGTAAAAAACTATAATTTTTTGATAATAATTTTTTTGATGATTAGTTAATAAAAAGTAATTGAAATAAAACTTTTCTTTGTTGACCTAAATAGGAATTGAATTAATTATTTTTTAAATGTTACTTGTTTGAGTGAATTTATGTGTATTTCATATGCTGAAAATAAATATAACTTAAATTTCCCTGTATCAGCTCTTGATTGTAAGATAATAATATTATCTAAGAATAAACTGAATAAAGTTTAAGGTATAAACATTAATTAAAAACTCTTTTTCCTGTTAAGTTATTTAAAGCGATTGATCTGATTGAGAAAAATACAATACTCTTGTAATTTTACATTAGTTTAATTTATAAGTAGAGGAATAAAGTAACTACAAGAGAATAAATTATTTTATCCCATTCCAAATGATTATTTTATTTGATATTCTTCAATAAATTTTGTTTATTCATTTTTTCTATGGACTCTAATAGTAATCTACAATCAGATGAACATCCCATCTACTAATATTAGTACACACTATTTTCTATCATTCGAAAAGCACTCATTTCACCTTCTGATAATGCCAAGAATTTTAGGAAAACAACCAAATGATTCTGCATAGTTTAATGGTATTAAAAAACTCTTTTCCTTAATAAATTTTAATGAGAAGAAATACAATGTACTTTAGTACACAATGCACTCTGAATGCATTTTTATTTATCGTAAGATTTTTTGAGCAAAAATAAATATTTCTATTCCCTCTTTTCATGTGACTTTCCTTTATAGGAAATAGAATTTTTAAGGTTATATATATTTTATAATTAAATTATACTATTTTTTAAATATAAATCAATGATGTGGAAGCCTAGTTTTCATATTTTAAAATCAAAACCCCAAAGTTAGTTAAAATCAATTAAATGATAAGCTTGAAAGCACCAGTGCATATTCATGCATGTACATGCACACATTCATTCATATTTATTATTAAAATAGATATGAAAGGACTTATTTGTATCTGAGGCTTTACTGTAAATAAGCACTATATAGGTAAAAATATTAATTTATCTACTGTTTATTTTAAGTTATTATATTTCTTGGCTACAAATAATTTTAGTATTGAATCTAGAATTCTAATTTCAAAATTATATCTGCCCATACAATTTTCTGTCATTTCAGTGAGAAATGACAGAAAAGAGTTGAGAAACAGAAAAGAGTAGAAAAACAAAGTTGCAATTAAAAATGCTGATACTTTCTTTTTATTTTGCTAGGTCATACACAGACCTACTTTGCTACAGATAACTATCCTGAATTGTCACGATTTATTAATAATCACTCCCATGTTCTGGATAAGATTGATTTGAAAATAGGTGCTCAAGTAATGCTCACAAAGAATCTAGATCTGCAAAGAGGATTGGTGAATGGTGCAAGAGGTGTTGTTACTGGCTTTGATGCTGGACAACAAAGTAAGATATTGAAAATGCTTAATGAAAGTTGTTTATACAAAATAAATCATTTAAATCATGGTATTTTTTGAGCATCCTAAGTAATTTTAATATTTAAATTTACAATATAGTGATTGGTTTTATTATTCAATTCATTGAAACCATATTTTCTTATGCAGCCATTATTGAAGGACATTTTTAGTTACTTTTTTCATTTTTTTTCTCTAACTCTTTAGCTTTTTCTTTCTTCAAATTAAATGCTGGATGACATTATATGTGTGCTTCAGTAGTAAAGATGTAATGTTGCTTATTTCACCTTTATTGAAGTCCTAATAATATCAAAATGCAAATATTTAATAATGCAATTAATTTATTAATCTGCAGTATTAAGCAATAGTATGTAGGTACAGAGTGGACATGGTGTTCTTTCTCAAATTTTATCTGTGAAAATATGTAGATAGCTGATTTTTTTTTTTCACATGACAAATTAATTCTCATGTCTTATTATGATTATTTAAGGAATGTACTGAAATGGTGATATTGACATCATGTAGCATAAATCTTTAATAATATGTTTATTTATTGCATATTTGAGGTTTATAAACTGTTTTTAAAATTCTCTTTGAATACTTGTAGTCGTAGATGAATGATTGATTATCCAATATGAAGAAATTCAATCAATCCATAGCAGATATAAAAGTAAATGATTGATGATGTTAAGAGTTGGAAATTACTTTCAAAACCAATCTTCTTGTTCTTCATTTAATAGCTTCACAAATGTTATATTCAGTAATTCAAAGAATTAGATTTAAATCAAGCCATTGTGTGTGTTTGCATTTCAGCAGGTGATAAGAAGATTTAAAAATATTTTTATAAAACATTGCATAAATTTTATAAAATAAATTAATAATATTTTTGGGATTCATTTCAGATTAATTATTGATGTTGGGTTCATAGTTACTTATACAAAAAATTGTCAATACTTGCTCCATTTGTATAGTTTCTAGTTGTTGAAAATGCAGTTTCAATTTTAAAAATCCCCAATAACTTTTTAAATATATCATATTTTAGTGCAAATGTGAAACGAGCAAACAATACCCACTTCCACTTGCAACAAATTTAGCAAGCACTTGCAAAAAAATAAATCATATCATTCTTTATAAAATGTTCTTAGTCAAAACTTTTGAGATTAATTAAACCAGCCATTTCCTTTCAAGAACTTATGTCACTTTTATTACCTATTTAATGAATTATTATTATTTTTTTGTTTGAATCGATTATAAAAGGATAAAATAAATGTATTATTAATAATAAAAAGCATTTTTACTATCTTGAAAATAGAACTACCTGTTGTAAAGTTTGTGTGTGGCATTCAGGAAGTTGTAGATTATGAAAAGTGGACAGTTAAAACTCCCGGTGGATTGGTTCTTGTAAGGAAAATGCTACCACTTCAGCTAGCATGGGCAATGTCAATTCATAAATCTCAGGTATTATTTAATATTTTTTATATTTTCAGTATACTTAATTCAAGCTAATATTCTAAGAAACTTATTATTTTTTAAAACAGTATATTAAAAGATTTAATAATAGTTTTTCAAAAAGTAATGTATATATGTATAATATTATATGAATGGTTTTGTATTTGCAAGAAAATTTTTGTTTTCCTTTTGAATTATATCATACAATAAAGGTTATTCAGCATTCATTTTGCTGAAAATTACAAACTCGGTAATATTTCTCTTTGTTTTTCCCACATTCATTTTTATTTATTTACATGATATGTAAATGCTATGTGACACTTATCCATTTTAGGAGATAAACATATAAATCTCATTAAACAGCTGATATTGATGATAATTGCATTTTTAAAGAAAAATTAATTTATTTCAATAAGTCAAACTAGATTGAGATAATGAGCCTTTAAAGTGCAGAAGTACTGATAATTGCAGAATTATGGGAATATGTTCTATAGCATGTAAAGGTTGCAAAAAGAAAACTGCTGCCCTTTTAATTTAATAGTTTTTAGTTAATTTATAATACTTGATAAATCTATAGAAGAATTGACTACTACAAGACTGAATGCAAAGTCTCAAAAATTTTCAAACTTGATCAGGTGTTTGTCAGATTCAACTCAGACTGTTTAATTCAGAGCTAACTAACGAGGCACATATATTTTTCGGGTAGTAAAAATGTGCCTCTTGGAGTGATTTTAAAATTAGATTTTTAAAAAAAATGTGGCAATTTAGCAGTTTTGTCTGTGATAACTTCCAAAAATATAATTATATAAAAATGTTTTATACACATTTAAATTTTTTAAAAATTTATTTTTAATTATATTAATTAAATAGTTATGTGATTTTTTCCCCTAAATTTTGGCATTTTTTAAAAAATGAATAAGTATATTTGCCTAATTTTCAACTATAGATTACACTGTTGCCTTGAAAATTCAAACTCTTCATTGTTTCATTGAATAGTTAAATTGATATATTGAATAAATATTGGTTCTTTTGATTGTTGAAAACTAAAGAAAACTATATCTATGTATTTTGCAAGATGAATGAAAAAGTAGAATTTTAAAATCCTGAAATTTGGAAGTTAGGTGAATAGCATGTTTACATTTTTAACAGTACTATAATGACAGAGTCTTCATCTTAAAGTTCTTTGCCCAGAAAGAATGGAACATATAACACACAATTAAAGTAATGCAGCTTTACTATCTGATAGTTTATTATAGCTAAAAGATTTAATTGAAATTAAATATATCTGATATTCATTGCAGATCAGCTGGTCACTAAAGACCACTAATTATTATCATCTTTGGCGGAATAATATTTTTACAATTATTAAACTGAGATAATTGAAAAGACCACTTTCTAAATTTTCTAACAAAGTAAAATTTGTTTTTGATGTCTTTAAAATTTATTAACAAAAAAAAAAAAAAAAAAAAAAAAAAAAAAAAAAAAAATTCAGCTATATTTTTAATGAATAGAAATTAAAAAAAAATCACTTGAATGATGCACATTTCCACCCTCTAAGGTATATGTGTATTAAAGTTTACAAACGTGGATCAGATGGTTGGACTTGTAAAAGCCAATACACAACACATTACTTTTTAGCATTAGTAGATATGTTTCCAAATATTGAAAATGTTTTGTGTATAATAGCAGTTGCTGAAATGAATTAATTTTAAACTGAACTAAAGAAAATACTTACCACTACATTAAATAATATTTGCCTGTGAGTCATAAATATTTTTCATTTGAATTATTTTATGCAAAATTTATTCAAGTTGTCCAAAATGTTAATTTTATTAATTCATTTGTTGTGCCTAAGATCAGTGATTGAATCTAGCTTATTTAAATTGACAGTATCTAATGTTTTTATATATTTTTCTATGAAAGCATAAATTAAATATTATCCCCAGGTAAAACTTTTTTAGCACATGTATTGGTATCCAAAGAATTTATGTTTGGTTAATCTTTATATTGCATTATTCATTTGAATATTGATTTAATTTTATAATAAAAGATAGGCAATTTAAAATATTCGTCATCAATTATATGCTTATTTATTTTTGTTTACATTATTAATTTTATTTAAAAGCCATTATCTATCCAACTTTTGCTTTCACAGGGAATGACTTTGGATTGTGTGGAAGTGTCTTTAGGTCGAGTATTTGAATGTGGTCAAGCATATGTTGCTCTTTCCCGAGCTCGTAGTTTACAAGGCCTGAAAGTGCTTGACATTGAACCCTCTAGTATTCGAGCAGATCCTCGAGTGTTAAAATTTTACTCTGAATTAGATTGTATGAATACATATCAAACAGAAATGGATGATTACTTAGGTTAACACTAAAAATTATTAGGTGGTTTAAAATAATTTGATTATGCTTGAGATATCAATTTTACAATGACAGTTTTTAGAGCTTTTACTGACAATATATCTTTGATTTGTGTTTTTTTTCTTTTGTTTATTGTTTTAAAGCAATCATTGAATTTTTGTCTTATTGATTCAAAAACCATTTTCAAAACTTTTTCTATCTGTCTTATATTTTTATAAATATTGTTATGAAGTGTTGATTCAGATTAAGACAAAAGAAAAGAAATTTCTTACATTTTTATCAAATTAATAAAAATATTTTTGTAATTCATTGAAAAAAATCTTAGCTTTAGAAGTAGTTAACTTTAAAAGTATCTTACTTGGTAAGATAAAATATACTCACACATTAGTTTCATTCATAAAGAAATATTCACTGATTTGTCAATGTACAGTTGATATTATCTTTAAAAAAAAAGTGGCTCTTCAATTGTTTATTTTTTAATTTCATGGCTTATTTTTTTAAGTAGCTGGAAAATATTTATGTTAAATATAATTTTCTTGATAACACTTTCATGAAACAATAATTAATAGTAGTTATGACACATTTTTATGTGGTATTTTCATGAAATTGTTTTTTAGTAGAAAAAAAAATCAAGGACAAGGATGGGATATATCTTAAACTTATTTTGAATTTTTAAAATTAACACTATAATTAAATTTAAGAAAAATATATAATCCATTCTCTGTTTATTTCAGTTTAAATTTTTAATTAATAATGCCTTTAAAACTATGACAGTATCTGCTACTTAGTTATAAAGGTACTCAGCCAATTTTTCCAAATTTTCTAATTATTATTATTAATTTTTAAATTACTTTTTTACAAATCAGTGATTTCAGAATTTGCTGTAACCTAATCAATTCAGAAAACTATTTCATTCTAATGGTAGCAAAATATTTTCTGTTTGCCTAATTATTAGTTCAATTCTTTTCTGCTCAGCATTATAATTATTTTCAAAACAGAAATGTTACATCAATGCCTAATTTTTCTAAAATTATATTTAAAAAAAATCTAGATTATTTTCAGTTTTATTTGAGCCATATTTTTTAAAAGAGTTATTCTATTTGTCCCCACCAAAATCCTCTGTAATCCCTTAAGGAACGAAAATATTGTATTCTGAGTGCTTTAGATTTTCTGTGGATTATCTTCAGAACTGCCAAAATGTATTAGCTGGAATTGTGTGCAGTGATATTTTATTTGTTGTGTTTTTGATTGCATGTAGAATTTTTATATCCTTATTTAATAATTTTTAGAATATAAAAATTATGAAAATTTTTTTAAAATTAAAAATGCAAATGTTTGACTTTTAAACTGCTGCTATCTAAGTCAAACATTTGCATTTTTAATTAAAAAAAATTTTTCATAATTTTTATATTCTAGTACTAGTATTCTAGTACTAGTATTTTATATTCTAGTACTACTCTAGATAGCAGCAGTTTAATACAAAGTAAGAATTATTGTTATCTTATATTCTGTTTGAGATAATTATAAAACGATGCAACATTAATTAAACATCCTCTTCTTTGAAGCGATGAAGTTTTATATATCTACAAAAAAATTTAATCTTGAAATTTTGAATTTACATCCCTTTGGCATTTGAAAAAATCATTATAATTTGAAGACCATCTATTGCATAATAAAGAGTTGTATAAACTTTTAGGAAACACCTTTCTAGAGTACTAGAAAGGTGTAACTTTTGATTTTTATATGTGACAATTACCTCTTGAATAATACACAGCAATGTTTATTTGTGACATACTGTTTACATTACTGTTACATTAATTCTCAAATTGTTGGAATTCAGGTTTATTAAATTATGTACTCCAATTTTTATGTGCTGGTTTGTAGTTTAATGCCTAACAAGGAAGATAAAAATCAAAGTATTATTTGTATTTATAAAATTAGTGTAAAAGAAAGAATCATGGGGAATTTCTGGTAGCACTAATGAGTGTTATAGCATCTTTCAATTTCTATCTTTCATATTCGCAGGCGGTTTTATTTATTTCATATTTATCAGATATTGTTCTTTTTGTTATTTATATTTGTATGTAAACTGAAAAATTGAATCTCTTTTGTTTGTCTTCTGTTTGTTAGTATGCACGTAAAAGGAAACAATGTTTTATCTTGTGTATTGTATTAGTTATATATATATAATATAATGATTAAAGTGTATTTATATTGCATTTTTATTTATATATTTGTTCTGAATTGAAGCAATTGATTGCATCATGTAATGTAGATTGCATATTTGAAATAGTCCTTGAATTATGTAGGTCTTTCATTTTGCAGTATGTTGACCTTCCCTTTCACACCCTGCAAAAAGTCTGGCCAAGCTACCACTTTACCAGGTATATCATCATCCAAGCTGCATAAGCGTGTTATATTGCTTTTGGAAAAGAAGCTATTCCACACATTTACCCTGAAATGAAAAGAAAAATCAATGACATTTACAAATAAAAAAAATTGAAAGCATGGAAGTTTTCATGAGGTTTTCACTTTCTTTGTAATTATTTGCTTTAATTTTGTTCAAATTTAAGAATATTTTAGGGTATTCTTTTATAGAATGTAACTTTTGGATTTTATAATTATGGGGAGGCAGTAGGAAACAGCAAGACATTCTTCATCTTCTAATATAAAAATTTCTCATTTTAGATTTTTTAAAATTTCATACTAAGAATTCTCAAATTAGAAGCATAAAAAAAGGCATAATTTAAAATTCTAAAATTGTTTTGTCATTTTTTAAAAATGAAAAATATAGTTTTGAAAAAGTTGCAGTTTTATGCAACAGCTTCAAGCCATATATATATATATATATATATATATATATAATAGTATTATCTGTCCAAATCTAAAAACATTGTACACATGCCTAATTAATGAATAAATTTCTATTGAGAAATTTATTCTGTTAATTTATAAATAAATACGATATATTTATTTATACAATATATATTTTTATACTTTAATAGTATAGGATATAAAAAATATATCAGAATCTAAAAAAAAATCTTTATTATTTTGATAAAAATATTTTTATTATTTCTGTACTTTGTTAATCACTAATTGTTATGGATATCTCATATCGCTTATTTGTATGTTTTGCCATATTTTGAATGTATCATTGCATTCCTCAGAAATATTTCATTAATTTTTATTGTACCAGTTTATGTATATTGAAGCTCTGTTTTGGAAAACATTGTTGCTATTTAGACTTCCTGATAATTTTGAATCATGGTGAGTTCTAGGCCTAAGATTGATACCCCAACTAACATACTCCTTTTCAAATTTTCATACTGAATCATTTGGAGACTGTTTTGTCCTGACGGATTACATGTGCACCAGATTTGCTTATATGGTGGCTCTTCATTGGAATCCAGTTTTGAACCTGAAACCCTTTAGTTGTGAAATTGAAATCTTATCATCCAAATACTGGCCTCTATATTTCATTTCATATTAATCTATAATCCTTGAATATTTTTCGAAATTTTTAAAATTTATGTATAGAAATTGAAACTTAATTTAAAATCCTGAGCAATAAAATTGCTCAATGTACTGTGATAAAAGAAAATGCAAAACCTTTCTTAAAACATTTTTGCATGAATTTTTTCATACAAATGTTAACTTTCTGCTCGATCCATAGATCAAACGTCAGTATAAATAAATAAATGAAAAGATACATTTGTTTATTATTCATATTTGTGCCATGCTCCGTACCTTGTAATATTGCCAGTAAATGTTTCTTTTGGACTGAATTCTTCTCCAACAGCATCTTGCTCTTGACCTATCACTAAACTTCCTCCTCCAGCAATAACATCACGAGGTCTTAAATTAGTTCCATTTTTTTGCAGTTTACCATCTTTGTATAAAGTCCATTCACCTGAAAATTATAAGAGATGCATTAATCACTTTTAAATTCTAGTTTGATAAAGAAAAAAATAAATAATGGGCTGAGCTAGAGGTGGAGGGATATTATTTCAAGTTATGTCGATGAAACATATTCACACAGGTTATAAAATGTTTCAAAGGATGATCATCACATTCTTTTCATCATCTTTATAAGAACTTGTACAAATAAGAATCAGTAGACTTTAAAAAAAACTTTTAGAAGAAAAATTAATTCTAAGAATTTCTTAATTTATATATCATATCACATTTTATGAAGTAATTTATTTTTTAGATTTCTAACATTTATCAAACAATTTCTAATTTTATCATGTATTATTATTTGGAGGGAAACTTAATCTCAGAAAGAAGCAGTGTTAATTTTTTTTTCCTGCTCACAACTGAATGCTTATTATGATCAACAAGACAGTTTGATTTATCAGAGGCCTTCTTACATAATCCTTGTATTAAAATCAAATATAAAGTAGGTCTTCTAGCAGGTGTTTGGGCTGAGGAACAATTAGCTGAATGAGAAGGATTAATTAAAGAACGTCTGGAGGTTCTCTGGTTTATTCAATAGACTATACCTAAGTTCATGAGCAATGAAAATTTTGTTAAAGATTTTTCATATTCGAAATCCGATTAAGTGAAGGTCATTATTTTTTATTTATTTAATTCGTTTTTCCCCCAGCCATATTTTTTATGTATACTACCTGAATTTTCTGAAGACCAAGTGAATGCCAAATGATGCCACTGCCCATCCGTTACTTGAACGTCTGTCACTAAAGGTTCATTGTTGACATAAATGTGAACACCCGAGCAATCATTGATAGTCAAGGCGTTATCAACTATTGTGTTCTGACCATCCGTCGTGCTTGCTGAAGCTACTGCATATGATAGAGGAGTCCCCGAACGTTTCGTGTCCGTTGTTTGCACCCACATGGACACAGTGACATCAGATAAGGGAGAGTTTAGAGTCATGCTAGCCATATTGGCGATGGTAGCTGTAGATTCTGGGAAGTTGAGCACAAAATCGTCACTGAGCTCTAAAAGAAACAAAGATTTTGATTATTTAAAATTTGGAACGTTGGTTATCTAATATATTTTTATATTTTGATTGAAAAAGGATTCTGCAAATGTGCATTATATTTTCAGGGTTTGTGTCTTTTCTGAGGGAACATTAAGAATATATTATCATCTCCAAGCTTCTTTGTCTCTAAGTATACATTCTTTTCATATCAGGCAGGATCGACGAGGGACAAATCTTAAGCCAAATGCTGCCTTTAACATAATTAAAGCCAGAAAAGAGCTTTATATAATCCATGTGAGTCAATATTCCGCCTTCCTTGGATTACCATGATTACCGAACTAACCAATAAGTTATTTATCGTTATACTGATATGAATAGAATGTAATATGAAATTATTTTATAAATACGTACATTTTGCATTTACACTAATGTGTTTTGACTTTTGGGATTTCATTAAAATTCATTTCAGCTTACAATTTATTTCTGAAAAGGAGGGCGAAAGTTGTCAAAGTAGCTATGAATCATTATAATTTTAGTAGAATAAGATTATGAACATGGAAGTTTAAGAAATACTTTATTCCAAATAGCATCATCTAGGCACATATTTAAATTGATAATAAGATAATATAAAAAATTAAAAATGAAATCTGCTATTTCAAATATCAAGTTATCATGTGAGGAAATCATTTCTTAAGTTATTATTTGTCTTAATGAATTTAAGTCATTAACCAGTTTAAATCGGTTGGAAACAATCAAGATACTTCTCTAACAGTCTTTATGCTCCCCCTTTCTGTGTATATATATATATATATATATATAATATATAAAAATTTTTTTAGGCTTTTATTTGCACTTTTTTTAGATGGGAAAATTTTGGAGCTCGACCGATTTTGAAATGTGTGTGTGTGGCGGGGGCATCATTTTTCTAAATATCGACGCATGCGTAATCTGATAGTCTCGTGATTTTTTCAAACCGGTTTAAACAGGTTAATGACTTTTAAGGTTAATACAATTCATAAGAATTCAGAGAATGTATAGTTTGAAAATCAAATTGTAACTTTAATTAGCGATAAATCGCCAAATGTGACAACCTTTTGCATTATTTTCTAATAACCTTTTTTTAATTAGTTGAAATTATTCCTGAACCAACAATCTTTATTGATTAAACAAATAATATTTAAACCTATTTGGTTTATGTTTAATAAACGCTGTGTGAGTTAGGCAATAACACTACGATTTCTCAGGGAAAATTTACAACAGCAGATGATGAATAATTCAAAAGCTATACTGTGAAAGCCACCCCAACCCCCGAAAAAAAAGGGGGATAAGTAGTCAATTTGTTGCCTTCACATTTTGAGGTTCCAAAAACTTCAAGCGGAAACAATATGTTATCACAAGATAAAATTCATAAAACTTTAATACAAATAAATAAGCGGTTACATTATACATCTTTCTTTTGACAAGTAAAATTAAAATCATATTTATTATGAGAAATTCATCTAAAAATATTATAATTTATCACTGCTTACTTGTCTCGCAGTATCTACTGCTCCATCCCGGTGGGCAGAGGCACATATAACCTCCTACAAGATCCTGACATGTTGAACCAGCCCAACATTGATGAGTCTCGCACTCATTAATATCGATTTCGCACAGGGATCCCATGTAGCCATCTTGACAGATGCATTTAAAAGCAGCAACTTCGTCGACGCACCTGTTGAAGTAAATCTGCTAAGCACTTTGAAAGATTTAAATTTAATATATAAAATCGGACTATTAAAATAATGATCGTAAAAGTTATTGGAAATTAAAAATGGGGTAGTTTTAATATGTATTGATACTTTCATTAGCTGCGGCATTGTTTCATTTAACTACTTACAGTACTGTAAAGACAATAAAAATTTTATTTTATGTTTAAATAATACAGAAGTGTTATCGTTATGCGTATCAAGGAACGGGCCTAGGTCACTAATTGTAAATGTCGTTGGCGTGATTTGGGCGAGAGGCCAGCATGCAGACAATTTTGCTCATATTTTATGTTATTAAGGTGTGAAGCTGAGACGAAAAGTAGTAATTTAACCTCACATCCTGTCCTATTACATCATTACATGTACGGCAGCTCAATTGATTGCTAGTATAGGGGAATCGTAAGGAATCATTTCAGTCTTAAGACATAAAGTGAATCTGAACAGCTTAGATTGCTGGGAACATTAATACGAAAGCCGTGAAACAAGTGGAATGAATTTCTTACTATCGTTTGTTGTGTGGATTCCCTTCTCTGCAAGTTGAGTATGTCCCTGCATGGGTGTGGAAATCGCTAAATGGTTCAGTATCATTTTTGTATCGAACCGCTAACTTGTTTCCTTAAATGACAACTTATCTTTCATAAAATGTGGTAGCGGAATCAATGAGGAAGAAATGAAGCAAGAATTCTAAGAATACCTTCTCAAGAAATGATAGCATCGTTTTTAAAGCATGTGAATGAATACATTAAAGTTATGAAACAGATAATGAAGTGACTTGAATATGCAAAGATATTAGATGCAAAGCTTGCGAAGAAAGACAATTTTTTACAGAAGAACAGAGTTGCTGTTTATGCAATGATATCATATATGATTCGTTTAAATATAAATGCATTAATATTAAAGAAGAATGCCTATACGTTCACACTCTGCAGGCTTGACAGTTTGCTATAGAATTATTCAGTTTGAATTATGAATACTTTGAGGAGTTAAGTATATTTTGATACCTGCAAAGTGTGTAATACAAAGTAATTTTTTAAAATTCTAATTATTTAAAAATTAAGCGAAATTTGATGCTTTTCCGTTATAACTTCCGAAAATATCACTATATAAAAATAATTTTACCATTATCTTAAACTTAAATACAAATATACTTTCTATAATTTTTTTCACTGTTTTACTACTTTTAATAAGTTTTTTAAAGGAGCTATAAGCGTATTTCATTACAATACATTTCATTCTTCAGTGAAACTCAAATCACTTTTACTGTCGCTACGAATATTTCACTCGAAATTTTCATGAATCACTCACTACATCTTAGACCTCTCTAAAAACACATTTTTAGATAATTCTTTTTCCTTCCTTCTTTCTTTCTTTTTTTAAAAAAAATTTATTCTCTTCACTGTGAAAAAAATTAAAAAGAAAAATTTATTTGAGCTGGACTGTTGAAATTTTTTCTTTTATAAAATTGTTCTTTATTGTATTCAATTTGTAGTTTTCTATTAAATTTTGAATAAAATTCATTCCGATTAAGTCTATCTATTCGACTGTTTGTATATAAGTTAACACAAAAACTACAAAACAATCAGATTTAAATGGAGGAAATTTGGTATACATGTTCCACATTATAGTATAGAATCTTGCTAAATTTTAAGGAAAATATAACAATGGCTTGCCCATTTGGTGATCTGTACTTTCAGAAACATATAAGCGCGATAGTCAAAAGATGCAATGAATTAAATGTATCAATTTTGGTGTGTAATTTTGTAACTACAAGGGTAGTTTTGTGCTAAACTTTTGTTTAAATCAGTTGGGAAAAAAACGTACCTAAAACACAAATTCGATTTTCAACCCTTATTAACTGCTTGCCAAGGATTAATCGCCAAAAATTTCACCAAGAATCACACGACAGATTCAGTAAAAATACTAAATTACGCCAAATGTTGGTATTTCGTAACTACTGTACATGAATGCCATGCAAAGCATTTTTTCTTCAAAACACTTTTATTAGAGAGTGTAAGAGAAAGTATTGGGGAAATCACTCCCGCTGGTTTCCATTGTTGGTGATCAAAGTATGAAGATTCGGCTTATTTTTCTGTGTTGTGTAAATTTTAAATAAGGTATGATTTTAAAATAATTTAAAAATATAATTTAAATTTGCTATATTTTCGCATTCACTCTTCATTAGTGTCGACAAAGATAAATGGCAACCAGGTCATACTATTATTTTTCCACATATTTGACTGTAAAACTAACATAAAAGCAATTATATTTTGTTTATGTTATGGGAACAAAACAAGCTAAACCTTACAATTTGTGTAAAACTTTTTGAATCACCCTTATATTAAAAATTAAATTGAAATTTTAGAAGGAGCAAAACTGCAAAGAGTTTTACTCATTAGACTTATTAAATTTTTTATCAATGAAATTGTGAATTAAAATTATGAATATTGTCATTGATTAAGTATTCATTAAATAAAAATATTTGAATTTAAATATTCATTCACCTTTTTATGATTATTAATATAACGTAACTATTAATACTAACCAATTTAATAAAGTTAGCATTAATTAATGAATATAAAATAACTTAAGTATTTCGTTATACTTTTTATGACTAAAAATGCTTGTTAACATCCCTGTACGTATCAAAATCTCATTAGGATGAGAAGGTTGAATCCTTCAGAAATGTCAAAAAGCACATTCGGCACTTCAGAAGAAAAAAATTATTCCGGCTTAAGTGGCATTCGACATTACATTAAATGAAGTGAAAGCTCTATAAAAAATTTGTTTCGTTATGCACCATACATCGTTTATTAACTTAATTAAAAATCTACGAATATATCCAGAAGACTTTAAATTTATTCGCATGAGTGGTTACAAAGTATTTAATTGGCATTTAAGAGAACTTAGTTTTTTTTATAGTCTTTCTGAGCAATGTAAAAAATTTAAAAAAAATTGCCTTTATGAAATTTGCAAAAAATGCTATAAGCGGACATACTTTTAAATTAAGAAAGCAAAAAAAAAAAAAAAAAAAAAAAAAACCCCAACCGTGATTGCTATTTTATCAAAGCAGAAAGTTTGTACTTTACGAACACTCTAACAAAGAATTTTTTTATATACTTTTTTAAGCATCACTTATTTTATGTTTATGGAAGATGTAAATCGATTTGGTAATTACTTCCCGATTTATTAAAATTCTGAAGCATTAGAGTTTTGTACTCCAGAAAGATAATATAATATTTTAAAATGTTCAAAGTTTCGTTGTTAATTTGAGAAATCAATTTTAGTTGCATTCTCCTTCCAATCGAGGGGCATCGTCTGGAAGTAAATTTACGAGAGAAAAAATGGCTTAGTGGAATTTATAATCTTATTAATATTGTGGTAGGAATTACATTGAAAACAAAAAGATAGAAAATGCTGAAAATAAAAAGTGTTTAAAGCTATTATCATTTTGAAAAAGTATAAAAGGATTATTTTTTTACCATAGAGGTTCCCTTTCTAAATCGCAAATTTCTTATGTTGAAAATATTACTGCAAGAAATTCAACCACAATTAATGTAATTATAAAAAATTACTAAACATCCGATATAACCGGAAAACCATAGTATAAATTTGATTCTAATTAAAAATAACTTAGAGTATTTCTATCAGTACGTCACCCTTTCACTATTTTTTTATCTCCATATTTTTCATAGAAAAGTCGTATTTGAAAATTTTATTAATATTGCTTTTTTAAGCTGATTTCGAAAAGATTATTTGTTCTTAGATTGTACAATTATTGGATCGTTCGGAAAGTAATTTCGTTTTTTCCTGACAAAGGATTTAATTGCATTTTTCGCACCCAATTTCATACTTAAACCGCAAAATCATTTTATGTTTTAAGAGCTGATATAGCAAGGCTTGAGTGTGAAAAAGTGCAGCTGATTCTTCGCAGTAGTTTTTGGATGGTGCCCTTTTAAATATGGAGAGCAATAAACAGCATTTTCGTCATTTTTTTCTTTTTTGCTATATAAAAGGTAAAAATGCTGTCAAGCCAGAAATAAATTAGCCAATATGTGTGGAGAAGATGTGTTAACAGTACATCAGTACCAGAACTGATTTGCAAAATTTTTCCTTCAAATGAGGAGGCCAAAAACCACCTCGATCAGTTTTTGTTACAGCAAAGACCAAAACTTTTATGAGCGTGTAATCATGTTACTTCCAAAAATATGGCAAAAGGTATTAGACAAAGGTATATGGCAATTTTATAATTTAATAAATAATTTATTCATTAAACGAAAATTTCTTTTCATTTTGACAAAAAAATACGAAATTACTTTCCGAACAACCCAATAAATCAATTATAGTTGATAATTTTATATTGAGTCTATACTTCTCTATCAACACCACTAATTGAGATAAGTTAACATTTATAAGATATCTATTCTAGACATAATTCAACAATTGAGAGGGCGATTCTCCCTTCAGTTTTCCTTTAAAAAAATCAGGTAGACAACAAAATGAATTTATTAATGTAAATATTATGTACATTATGGTTACTTTTTGACATAATCGTCTTGAAGATTCAGGCATTTGTCATATTATATTCCGTTCATGATTATTGTGAGACTGCACTTTAGCTTCAATCACGATATACGTACGATACTTTATGAATTGTTAGAGAATGTGTTCGACTATAATCCTCACATCGTCCTCCCAATACCAAAATAATCCATTTGCTAGATGATAGATTAAGAATACAAATATAATAATTTACAATTAAATTGCTAGGATTATATACTAAATTTCATTTGCGCTGTTAGACCTTCGGGTTATAGTGTTCATGCACTTACAAAAAGGCTGAGCAATAAATAATTAACATTTTGAGGTATTTGGTTTCAATTTTGATATGTATCTACAATTTAAATGCTAAATTTGTGCACTATATTTTGTCTCCGTAAGTCTATGTATTATAATTATCATATTCACTTGTGCTTGGACAGACAGATTGTGAATGATCCTTCAAAATTTGATTTAAGTCTATACATATTTTGTAATGGGCACGTACCACATTTCATTCCTCGAACTCAAAATACCTTTTAGTGATATGTTCATATAAAGATATAATTTCAAAAATGTGGTTTTCGGATTCGGAGAGGTTTTGAAACATGGAGATTCTCTAAAATTTTGAGTTCGAATTTTTGAACAATTATTATACTTTCCTCTTGTACACTTCGCATACTGGAAAGCAAAAATATACTTGCTCACTTATAAAGTTTGAGAGAAAGAATTTAAAAGACATACACGATTTGATGTACTTATTATTAAAAAAACACATTTGTCAATTGACGCTCAAAATATAATTAATCAGAAATAATTTTATTTCGAACCAAATATACTGAACATTGTCAAAATAATTTCGCCGTATAATATTTATATTAAAATGAAAAAAAAAAGTGTAAAATTAATTAATAATCATGAAAAATTATAGTGTGAGATTAATTTATTTTGGGAATGCTTAAGGATCTTATCAAATTTTATGGATGGACACATGCTAAAATAATTTTTCAATTGCCGAGAAAAACAATAAATAATCACACAGTTCTGGAACTACTTAGTAACCGACATATTGGAACTGTCCAGTAAATTGACAGCTATTATACTATGATTAAAGCTGTTTCCACGCTCATGCACCGTGCCTCGTGTTGTACGTGCCATTGAGATGAGTGTTTACACCGCCGGCTAGAGGGGAGAGGAATGAATGGGAACTCGTTAGAGAGAAAATTCGAGATAGATCTCACCGTTTACCTTCCGTTATTGAGGCAGGTAACGTTCTCGCAGTCGTCGACGTCGATGGAGCAATCTATTCCTGCGAATCCATCCCGGCATGCACAGAACGAGTTATTGGATCCCGCCTCCTCGACGCACGTCCCCCCGTTCAGGCACAGGATGTCGGGGTAACAGATCTCCTGGGCTCGCTCGCACTGCGCCCCTTCATAACCTGCAGGGCAGATGCACGCGTAATCGTTTACCTAGGGTAAATCACTCGGCATCAAAAGCTGGGATTGCTTCTGCAGGGATAGAGAACTTAATAAGAGAGCATTTAACGGAGATGGCATGCTAAAGGTTAGGGGATGGCCAATGAAATTACAACTTTTGAAATATCATTATAGTGGGATCAAGTTATAAATTTGATCAAGTTAAGTATTCGAAGTAATGAAAAAAAAAGTCAAAAAAGTGACCATATAAAGAATAAATGCCACTTTTTACAAATGAAGAGTGACAGAAAAGATATACACAATAAATGTTAATGAAGTTATATCATGGCATTTGGTTGCTTTAATAAAACAGTATATAAATTAGCAGTACATACAAGATGACCAGAAATAAGCGCTCCAGTAAGGAACTATAATATTTCAAAAAGCACTGTGCACAAATCGTTCAAATTTTGGTAATAAACAATACAAATAACCACCTTTACTTTGTGCATGTAATGCCATTTTTTTTTAGAAAAATGTTTTTGTTTTTCTGTGGTTAAAAATAATAATATTCATATTTAATAATAATATAATAGAAATATAATAATTTATATTTTATTTATTTTCAATATAATGGAATAAAACATGTTTATTAGTCCATCTTTTTTGTACTTCCATTTTGTTTTTGGGGATCATTTTTCTGACCATCTTGTAACTATAATAAATGGTAAGAATTGTAATTAATAATCTTAAAAATAAATAAGTATTTTTATCTAATAAACAATATACAAATAGTAGTTAGAATCGAATAAATATACGCTGAAACTTAATAAATGTATAGTTTACATTTAACGTGTTCAATTTTTTAAAAGAGGGCCTTAAAAGTTATATTTTGGCTGAACAATGTGGTAAACTTTTAACTTTGTAGCCTTAGGACTTGCTTAGCTACAAAATCCCCAAGTTACCAAGGGCCTTTCAAAATTATTCCCTCGGGATATCCGCGAATACAAGTTACAAATGTATTTACCTAATAAAAACACGTTTTTATAATCTTTAATTTGACTTCCGAAATAACCAAAAACAAGTTCATATACCAATGATATTTTTATTGATATTATACATTCATGTATTTACGTGATACTATTCTTGGTTTCTTTTGGTTCAAGTGTCATTATTCTAGGCCATATTGTGCAATTAGGTTCGAATATAAGCAACAATATATGAGATTCTATAAAATTCAAAAAATGTGTGACTGAAAATCAGAATAAAATATGAACTGCATAAGATATTTTTCGGCCGTAAGATGATGTTTCTGTTGTATGTGTATGATGATGCAGCTTAAAATATACTCTCTATTATGTTTATTTGAATCGTAATGAATTAAAAATAACCGAGTAGGGCCGGAATGAATAGTCTTTAATTGTTTGAAATTTTTGTCTTATTTATTTATCTATTTAAAATAATTAATTAATAAAAAATAACGAATGGATATTTTACTAAAACCCCTCGTCCGTTTTTGCCAATTTTTATTTTATTTGAAATCTTATGAATTTTATGTGGGCAAAACTAGTGGATATCAATAGACACTTGCCTTTCAAGTCTCTATTTTCTAGAGAAATATCAAACACCTTATTTATCTGTACCTTCTTTATGGGGGAAAATCATGAAGAGTCATCCAGTCCCATCCATCATACTGATTTCGACAATTTTTATTTCATTTGAAAATTTTTGACGTTTAGTTTGGAATTAATAGTCGCCTTCCGCTTCTCTCTATTCTAAATTTTAGAGAAATAGTGTAAAATAAAAATATTAACACAGCGCCTAGCTTCAAAAACTGGACCGAATTCGTCAATAAATTTTGAAACTTTCTGAGCGTGAATTATTATTCAGATAACTCATGTGCAAATGTAATTTAAAATAATACTTCCGTTCGGTTTAATAAGATATAGCTAGTCAAAATTAGTTGATTACTAAATTAAAGTTGGGAAAATAATGTAATGGATGAACAGTCGAACGCCGATGGCGTCTAGCCTTTTATTAAAGGTGGATAGTAAAATTTTTGTTGTTTAATATTCTCTTAAAATCATGGATGTTTTTTGTTATAAGTATTTGTGATATTCTGAAAAATAATTTAGTTTTCTTACCTTATCTATGCAAGTCCCATTATTCATGCAGGGAAATGAAAGACATTCGTCTTCTTCCTCATCACACAGTGCTCCCGAGAAACCTTCGCTGCAATTACAGTAAAAGGAGCCAACTGAAACGTGAATACACAAGGATTAAAGTAAAGGGTTAAGCACCTAAATTTAATATTCAAACACAATCAAGGCTAAGTATATATCCTTCAAGTGTTTTACTATGACTCTCGAGGCCATCATGTACATTTCATGGCATCCTCAAGTTTTCCTGAGTCCATGCTTCTTTTGCCCTTTTTCCTTTCCCCTAAACAGTAATTAAGGAAGTTTTTCATGAAAAACTGCCGCTGATCTGTTTGCATTTTGCCTCTCATGGACAGTTGGAGGAACTGTGGGTTGGCATAGTTTTAGCGCAGAAACTTCCCGTACATTTAGATGAATAGTGTAAAGTCCTCTCTAAATAGTCCTCTGTAAATCAACCAGTAATTATGGTTTGAGTTTGAAGTTTAGGTCACAAGAGCTAAATTTGGCCATACTGTTCCAAAGATATGGCAAAACTTATATTGCAAGGGTTAAAAAGTAAATACAACACGCAGATAAGTTTTTATACTATAAATACCAAGTAACAAAGTAGTAAAAAATTAAAATAATTTAATTTAAATGGAATAAATGAAGCTAGATTCGACTAAAATAATAAATGGGTTAATAAAAGTTCATCAATCAGGTATTAAAATAATCGATTTTGATACTATTAACAAATTTTTGAAGTAAAAAGTGCACAAACTTTAATTATATACCTCATTTAATTATATATCCTCCAGCATAGTGAAACCTTATTACTGATTTTTTTTTTCAAATAAATAAGAAGATTTTTCTATTGTTGCTTACTCATCAAATGTTCATTCCTACACTTGCTTTAAATTTTCTTAAAGTGAGTACGTTAAAAAGTCGACTTTTTTCAAAATTATGAATTTTTTATTCGTTTCTTAATATTCGACCAGATTTCTTTCCATTAATTAAAAATTTGTTTTCAATTTGTTTGTATTTTTACATTACACTTGTTTTTATAATGAGTTACTCTCATTTTTATACATGCATTTACATATGCTTTAATGCTAATTTGCATCTTTAAATATTATTTTCTATCTTGACTGAATTTCACTATGAAAAACCTCATAAATTAAAATCTAAAGCATATTTTTTGTTCAAATTTAGAATACTAATTTTTACAGTAAGCTCTGTAGTTCTTAAACTAGTTAATAAGCAATCTTTTCATAATGAAGTATTTTATAATTGTTTTGTTGCTTTATAATGTGAAAAAAAAATCTAAATTTTGTGTCAATTATAAGCCAAATTTCAAGAATGGATTAATATAAAGCTTATTTTTTTAGATAAGAAACTAGATAATATGTTTCTTAAGCTAGCTGCAAAATTTGGAGCAAATCATTTCATACATCATTAAGCTAAAGACTTTTATTTCATACCACTTTTTAGTTAAAAAAAACATTTAACAGGTATGTCTCAGTTTCATACATGTTTTCAATATGTTTTTTTATGCAAATATTCTAAAATATAACTAAATATAACAAATTTCAAAAAATTCATCCTGAACGTAGTCACATATTTTACATTTTCAGTGTATAAACATTAATTCCTTACAATATATAATATTTCTTATTATCTAGTAATAACAAGTTCATGGATTTTATTTCACAAAAATTTTCTAACTTGGAAAAGAAAGAAACGACAAAGAATAGAACATTTCCTCCTATAAACAGGATACTTGAAGTATCTGAAGATCGAATGATTCAGTATCATCTCTGACTATTACTTTGTACTCAAAATTAAATTGATGAAAAGTACTTGATAAAGAATGAGAATGTAAAAAACGTTGAAACATTGAGAAATAATTTTACTGAGACACATTTCTTTTGCTTTCTGAATTTTTTTAAAAATAAAATCAATAACAAAATTTGTTACAGTAAAATTTTTCCTTTATATGAAAATAAAACAAAATTTATATGAAAACGATATTTTGCGTTCGTTTATGCAAAAGAGCCAAAATATTTTACGACCGTTTCGGAATATCGCATTTTCTATCGAAAAATCGGATTTTAAAGCTCAACCATCATTCAGCACTAAGTAACCGCATGATGTGCCACTTATCGGTCAGAAATATCATACTATCATAAAAGCATTTAATGGGCAAAATGTTCGCAGGTTTGTTATTATTCATGCCACGTTAAGGGAGAAGATTAAAGATCTTATCACCATTGTGACACAGCCCTGGGATTTGAGCCAAATAGTTTGAAAAACATTAAATACCTTATTTCGGTTCGCCACCCTTCTTTATCTGACGAAAGACTCGACTGAATGTACCGCTTCTTCAAATTTGTTATTTTTTGTATCGTATTGTTCGCCTTATAAATGGAATTATAGCTGGTATGTGACATCAAAAGAGTCCCTTCAAATGTCTTTAATTTAAAGGGAATGTATAAATCAAGCGAAAAGCGTATCCACATATGAGACAACTTAACGAGTGCATAATTTTTAAAAAGGACAAATCTAAATACATGCTGTAAAAAAATTTCACATATTACATTAATTATGATTTAGGAGTGAAAGTAAGAGAATACTGCTGATTTCTGCTGCCGATAACACAGAAATGTGGAAATAAAATCTTAGTATACAACAAATATAATATAAAGGCACATATAATGGTTAATACGTTTATGTCGCTATATTTAATGCTTAAAATATTTACAAAAATTATTAATTAAATTGAAATTTTAAAAAAATTAATATTTTATTTTAGTTTGTTTACTAAATGTTTTTAATAATACTTCGTAGAGTATGGGAAATTTTGTTAAGGTAACAACTGAAGATTGTTAGTTGTTGCCAAATTATTACATTTTTTGAAGCCATGTTAAGGTGGAGAAGCGCTTTCTTCCAAAGGGTGGTATAAAGAGCATTTTGCTGCAACTATTCAGCAAAACAATAACTTGTAAACAATTGCAGTTTTAAATCTGTGTAAGTCATCTCTTCATAAATGCATAGGCTAAAAATAAACATGCTTGCGACTTCGAAACTTTTCATTGACTGTTTGTAAAGGTACTTGCACCATATTATGCCGTTTTTGGCCAGGTCAATGGAGTCAGTTCTTAGAAATTACATTACGACTTACGGAAAAATGTATTTTGATCATCCATAAATTCCGTAGAGGCCAGTTACTATCTTCTTTATATCTCATGAAGAAGGAATCTCAGGAGGGGATACATTTGTACTTATTGGTCGTTTTGCAACATGGGGAGACGGAGGTATGCAGAAAATAAAGCAGAAAAGTTTGAGGAGCATGGTTTTTGGTGTATCAAAAATGCGAGGTTCCTTTTATAGTTTGCATGAGATTAATAGTCATCGCATTTAATACAACTTGTCAGTATTACGATTTTTCACAGAAAGCAATTAGTCTTTAATTTTTCAAGAAAAAAGAAAGAAAGAAAGGAATAAGTTTGTACGGCTTACAAGTAACATTGACCTCATTCAAGTTTATGGCTTTGATGATAAATACTCGGTATTTTCGCAATATTTAGCATGTTCAAATAATAGCACTATAACGATTCAGCACATTGTTTGGTTGTAAATGTCATCTCTTAGACCTGTGTGATTACTCGATTGAAGGAACAACTTTTTCACAATGTTTTTTAACCCTTTCACTTCCGATCCTGTTCAACCGACAGTGTAAATTCGATAATTCCAGGTCAGTTTATGCTACAAAAACAAGGGATACAAGACATAAAATATATTATCATCAAGGGCGCTCCCTCCTTGTATTTTGCATCGCTCGTGAGAAACGGAAACCGACCTTCAAGGGTAAAATTTTCATGGCCACTTGAGCTGGGTCAGCAGTGTAAGGGTTAAAAAGGCTTTTAAAAATTCTGATTAGCTCCATGATGTTTTGTGATTGATTCTTCTACTATTTCTGTACGATATGTAATGAAAAATATATAATCACACCTCACTGCTCTAAGTTCAGATACCTTTGGTGATTTTATTTTTAAATACGCTGATCATTTTGTGAAGGGAAAATGCGTGAGTTGCCAATAAAAAATTTTGAATTTTTTCTCAATAATTGTAATTACGGAGATTGTATTGTTATGGTTTACATTCACGAATCTTTCCGTCACTAGATGTAGCCCCCCTCCTTCCTCAGATGGGAGAGTCAAGCTTCTGTTATAATGATTGGTTCTAGCTTCTTGGTGGGTATAGTGACGGTATGGTGTTGATCATCTCCATATAAATGGCGGGGCAAACTCCAGGGTTAAGAGTTGCCCCGTGGTCGGTGATGGCCATTAGGATTCAATAATTCAATTTAGTTCCTGGATGGACTATTTTTCAATTTAGTTTAACCAGCGGGTGACCGAGCTCCGCTCGGAGAAAACAGGTATCGAAGCTAACTCGAAGATTTAAATTTTCAATTGTGATTTATCAAAACAATACATGCCATAAGAAAATTTGTGAAACCATTGGGGAAAAGATAACCAGTTAAAGTGCACCATTGTAAACTATTCTAAACAAAGTTAGAGTTTGGAAAGGGAACTATTCTATACAAAGGTAAAGTAAAGGTAAAGATTGAAGTGTGTTGAAGTTCAATATTTTTGACAAATTTATTTAGAAAAACCAAACATATATACATACATAAGAAACATATTATAAACCTATAACAGCATAAACATAAAACTTTATTAGTTCGCCATATTGGCTATAGATGGCAGCACGTTACCGCTTGAAAATTTAAGTAGCCATTATGGCGAACTAATAAAGTTTGAAAATATCCTATCTGTAACTCCGAACTGCTGGACCGAAGCGCTTCAAAACCGGCGCCAATCGATTCCTCGTGGCCAAAAACCCCAGACCTCCAAGTTTACCGGAGTTTATTAATTCTGGGGCAATTTTCGACTTGGCAACCATTCCTCGTATTACAGTATTAGATATAGATATGGACTCTAAGGCATTGTGGGAGGATTTTTTTCTGGCGTTACCGATTTCGAGCTTATCTTCCTCTCTATCCTGAGATAATTCTTGTAATTCAGTAAAAATTATTTCAAAATTCAGGAAAATCAAATGAAATCCAAGCTTAAAAATGTTAAAAAACAAGCCTATCCTAGAAGTTTTAATAATGTGATTGTCATTACTACAATCAGGCACTATTATAATTATAGGTCACTGTTATAAATAGCAGTCACCAATTTTGTTCTAATAAATATTCTTTCTAAAAAAATATCTAAAAATTTACCAAGGACCAAAAGTTTAATGGCAGATCCTTTAAAGACATACTTCGACATTGACGATGTGTTACGATGTGTTTAAAATCACCTCAATCTCAAAATAAGCTCAAAAAGTTTTACTTGAATCATCTTTAATAGAGCTATGAATACGTGAAGCTATTAATCAGTAATGGCATTTTTTCTCCTCTCTTTACTTTCAAAAGCGAAACAAGAGTTCCGATCCTTATTTAAGAGTGTTAAAAGCAAAAGGCACGTCTAGTTGAAAGCCAGAAGAAAAATAACGTAACAACCGGGACAAACTACTTGATTAAATTAAATCTCCAATTCGCGCGTTTTTGTGTCTCGTGTATTTTTATACCTGATTGATTTTTCTTTCTTCGTAGAGATCTGTTATTTATAGCGTTTATTTTGGAAACTCATTTTATGGTTAGCACTTTCTATTTATACACTTTTTTAAAAAAGGAAGTAGTTTATTCTGAAAGTTATTTATCTTCTGCATTGCGTTCAATTATATTAGAATAGTTATATGCTTTGTATTAAGTTTAAGATATATATATATATATATATATATATATATATATATATATATATA
>JAPMOQ010025180.1:1358136-1467251 GCA_026543055.1 Argiope trifasciata | reverse complement strand
TATATATATATATATATAACTTCGGATGAAATCATTCCGGAAAACACCAACAACTACACCATATTAAAATTTTTACTTTTCTTAAGATACCAGTTTTGTTTTTGTAATTCTTAAAAAAAGTTTTTAAATTTAATTCTTAAGAAAATTTGACGAAAATGCATCCAGAATAAGGAAATTTTTAGGCAGAAATTTTGTTAACTATTTTAATAATGGTAAAATAGTTAACAAATTTTGCTATATAAAATAGTTCAATATTTTTGCTTTTACTATATATATATATATTATAACTCCATAAATATTAAACGTTTTTAAAATGCAGGAAACGCGATATATAGGGTGCAGGGTGCTCCAGAAAAACTTATTTGAAAAAACTTCAGAGCGGAGAGTTGGATGGGTAGAGGGGTGATAGGTAGCGCTACTGTAGGGGAAGTCCCCAAGTTTGTTTCTACTTGACAACTTGCCTGAAGACCCGGTAGTTTTATTTTTCAATGACGAGGCTCACTTTGAAATCCCTGGTTTATGTCGATCGACCACAGACAATAGCTCACCTCAAGAACGACATTCGCGACGCCATTGCCAACATACTGATTGATATGCTGCAAAGAGTGGACACGAATTTCAAAAATCGACTTAATCAGTTTATGCGCAATGGGTCTCGCCATTTAACCGATGTCATTTTCAAAATTGTATTAAAAAATTGGGATATTGTATTCTCAAGTAAAAAAAAAATAACTGAAGTACTTTTGTTTTTATTGCCCTTTTAAATAAATAAGTTTATCTCGTGCAACCTGTAAATAAATTTTCAGAAAGTAAATATTTTACTTCCAATTTTTTCAAAAATCCCTATTTTATTTCTAACGAAGAAATTTAGCTGCTTTAAAAATTATTATAATAGCTGAAGTACAGAAATGGGTAATTAATGTTTCTAGTTTAAAAGTGTTAGAAAAACGTATATGATATAAGTAATTTTTATTTTTGATATCATAAACATGTGCAAGTACTATTGCCAACAGATACTATTTTATATAATTTTTAGAGAGCTCCCGACTAATATGACAATGAATTCAATGTAATTTAAAATAATGATTTTAAAATGCGTAAAAGATTAGTTGGATTTTCTCATTGTAAAAATTTATTCTGTTACATTTTATAGTAAACTTGTATTTTATACCTAAAGGTTGTTTTTTTTAAATTTTTTATTTTGACAGAAGTTTATGTCTGGCTTGTTTACATTCAATTTCAATAAAATCGTATCAAACCAGCCTACTAAAGTTACTTACCACTATTGCTTTCAGTTCTATATTTTCCTTAACCTAATAAAATTTTTTTTGGAAAGAATCATTATAAAATTTGGAGCAGTGTTCGGAGGGGAACTACACTAACCCACCTCCACATGGTGTTATCCCGGATCGAATTCTGATAATTGCATCGACTAAGAGGCCATTAAAAAGAACTGGAAGAAGCGTTTTAAAATTCATTGACAAAATTATTATCAGGTCAAAATTTCATGGTGCTTGTCCACGCAATTTTATTTTTGATTTGGAACAGGGTATTTCGAAACCGTGGGAATCGATAACATTAATAAATTTATAAATGAGGCGGTGGAATAGGATTAGAATGAAATTGCTTGGTATATCAGTATACCTTCAATCTTTTCAAGCAATGATTTAAAGCTTTTTTTGAAAAATGTCGCGAAAGTTTAGTTAACTTCCGAAGTGACATACTCTGTTGTAAGGATCGGCATAATTCATCCATTTAGTTCTATTTTCAAATCTCCTATTGATTCTGCGAGCCTCTTAGCACAAAATTGTCGCCAAATTTTGTGCTAAAGTGAAAGGTTGTTGAACCAACATCAAATTAGCATTCATCATATCTGTCAGTAAAACTGCCTTCCTTATGACGGAAAAACCTACGCAGAAAAACAGTATTATAAATTCGTACCTATATATATGTCTATCTTTACCATGTGCTATGATATAACTAACATATGGAAACAGTTTGCAAATATGTTCTAAAAGGGCGTTTATCTTAATTAATTTTATTTTATATTATTCAGCAAACTAATGAAATCGTATCATCTTCATTTTTCCACCATTTGCTTTTGTAACTTCTTTTCTGATTATGAATTAACATTTTTTAAATAGAGAGGAAATTAGATTATTTTCTTTTTTAAAGATCTTTATAAGTAAATCACTCACTCATTTACTAAGTTCTACTCATTGGTAAGAAATTTATCAGCGTATCCTCCGGTCCATGTTGTTTCCTAGTCCTATTAACAATAAAGTTTGATGGACCCAGTCTCCAACCGCCCATCGGTCACAGTGGCCTGTTTGCACAGTCTCGGCTTTGGAACTGGAGGGTTTCAGGTTCGAGACCTGATTTCAACGAAAATTCAACGTGTAAGGGAATAACCAACGTGTCTGGTGCACATAAAATCTGTCGGGGACAACCATTTCCCCACTGGTGTGGCGTGGAATTTGGAGAGGGGGGTACCAGCTCAGGTATAGCTCTCTTCACCTAACCATGGTGAAAAATTTTAAGGACCATTCCAAAATAGCCATAGTGTTGTTTTAAAATATAGTATAATATATTAAAACTATTGTTCCTCTCCATTCCCATTAATTGTATTGAAAGGGAAAATATTTTCAAATCTCTAAATGGAATTGGAGAAAATTAATTTATTTTGACAGTTAGAGAGCTTCATACAGATTACTATTTATCACATTACTGAATAACTGGAATCATTTTCTTTTTTTATGCAATTATGAAGTATTGTTTTTCCATGAATAATGTGTACAAGCATGTCTAAAATAAATTATTTCATGTTGTCAGATAAATTTAATTAAATTTATCAAAATTTCCTCAAGTAATGAAAGGAGCTAGAAGCATAAAAAAACTGACAGATTTCAGACATACTTTTTTTTAAAAAGATAATTTAACATAAGAATACAAAATCAAATTTTATTTTCAGTATTCAAAACAATACATGGAATAAACAGAATACAAACTCATAAATCAAATGTCTTAGAATGCTAAAGATTAAATTATACGGAAATACGAGGTGAATCTTCAAATTTATTGTCTAGTGTTATACTTCAAACACTGTACAGCCTTCGACAGTATTATGTATTCTCAAATAAGTTATGCAACGATTCAGTAGACAATGGAATATGAATTTCTAATGGACGGCTTTGAATACTCAGAGTTTAAGAGTATATAGAAAACTCTGTAGATTATTGCTCAATTTTAAAATTAGAAACTTCTTAAAATGTTTTTTTCCTGATTTCTGTTGAAAAAATCTTTTAAACTTAAAACTTATATATTTAAGATAAAAACTGATTATCTTACAAATGTTTTGTTTTATTGTTTTATTTCAGTGTAAGCACCATTGATTTCAAAAACTATTCCTAAACTTTTCAGCTATCAAGAAAATTAACAATAACATATAAAATTAAGGTGAAAAAAAATCGTTTGATCTGGTGTTTAGTGCCTGAACATAGCAAGATCATACCGAGTTCGATTTTGGGATAAACTTATCTATATCTATAAGAACAAAAGCCTAATTTTTGCTATCTAGCAAAATAAGGAGTTATTACGGTGAGTGATTATTATTTGTTGAATACTTTAAATGATGAAACTAGAAAATTATAATTATAAAATAACTTTGAAAAAATTCTTATATCAGTAGATCAATAGAGGAAAGAATTTTGAAACGTTAGAGACCAAAACAAAAATTGCAAAACAATGAGACTCAATAAATACCTAAATAGGATATTGGATACAATAAATATTATAAGAAACAAATAATTCTGAAAATCATTGCATAAAAATTAATTGTTTTATAAATGTGACGACAAATGCCTTTTAGTTTCGACTCACTCATTTTTTCCAGATTTTGATTTTTTTCCTTTTTAATAATAGATAAAATTGTTTTTTGAAGTAGCTACTTAAATATTTATTACATCATACGGATTTTTTTGCACACACTGTTTGTTATTAATATCCAATCTATAAATGTAATCATATTAAATTACCTGTTTACTGGTTTTGGAATTTGTGTAAAAAAGTACTATAATAATTTCACATTCTGTATTATTTACTTACAATATATTTTGTTTTTAAGGAGTTGAGCTACAGAAATTAAATATTTAACAATCGCTAAATAAAAGTAGTTTCAAATGCAGACTGAATTTTGAGCTGATGCAGGGTATTAAAAAAAGCGTTCGTATCAGAAAGAATATCATCTGTTATTTCCCATTCTACGACTTGTATTGAAACAGAATTATGATGAAATTTTTTTAATTACCTTTTCGTCTAGAAAAAATTTGCATTACAAATTCTTTTTTGTTTATTTTTAAAAGAAATCCAGTATAGAAAAGAATGTTGGTTATCAAAACAAAACATATGTACTCACTTCTTAAGGGCTTGTATTATCTAGTATGCTCAGAATTCAATCTCAGTGAGAAAAATATGAAATTCTGACGGCGCTTTCATAAGAAGATACTCTAATTTATTATCAAAATTTCAGTTTGGATGTAAAATGTACAAAGTTTTCACAATCAAATTTTGTATATTTATTTAAATCAATTGCAAGTATTCATCCATTATTACTTTTACTGATATTATATGATTTTATTAAATTGAAAGATGGGAATGATAGTTAAATGACTATGAAATTATAAATTCATTCCTTTAATAAATGTTCCCAATTAATTTGTATAAATTTGCTACACAATCGAGGGTAAAAAATAAATTTACAGTGACAAAGCTGTGCATGAGAAATGACCTACAATATTTGGTTTAGTTAGGACGAGCCAATTATAGCTTCACTGCACGATCCAGTATTAAAAAAAGAGGAGAAAGGGGTGTGAAAGAGAATTTTAAAATAATAGTCGCGAATGAATTTTAGAAAAAAAAATCCTAGGAATAAAAACGTAGTTAAAATGATGGTACTTAATTAGGAAGCTTCCTATTAGATACGAAAAATATATAATAAGGAAACTTAAAAAATATATAAAAGTAGGAAAAATTACGATATTTTGCATTGCAATATGAACATTATTTCCAACAATTATTTTTCTAGATGCTCTTTCAGAATTATATTAGGTATTTTCTCAAATTATGACTGCATGATTGACAGCTGCTCAGAATAAAGATTTTATATGAATAACAGTGACATAAGAAAATTGTAAAGGCATGCATTTTATAGAGCGTTTAAATGATTGTTGCGGGTGGGATAAAATCTTTTAATCGGACGGTAAAGTTTTACAAGGACAATATTTTAAATAATATTTTAGTTATAAATAAATATTTTTTAAAATTTCTCTTTCAAAATGTTTTTCATGAAAATCCTTTGAATACAAAAAGCTAGAGATTATGAAATTAATATGATGACGATGATATCGTGTCCGTGTTTCCACGGAAAGAGGGCGCAGTAGCTTCTGAGGCTAAATATCCCTGAGCACCCAGAGGCAGAAGTCTCGTATGAAATGACGCCCACATTTGCTTGCATGACCCCTTTTTATGGAGGGGGGCATTCACACACCTCACAGATAGAACACAGATGAACAACCATGCTTGAACTGCGAATCGAACCCGGGGAAGATGCGCTACCCCTATGCCAGGACGCCGGCTATATATCAAATCAATATAATAATACAAATTATAGCCAACACAAGTTGTATAAGCTTTATCTGATAACCTTTCATTATGGGAAATTATTGCATGCCTCTTATTTTCGAAATTTGGAATTTAACCTCAGATACTAATAAAATATTTTTTTTCTTACCTGAACAATCAGACACATTTGTAGAGCCTATCATGAATGTCGAAAAATTTGCCGGACATTCTAAGCACTCTGTTTGACCAATGAGGGGTTGATAGAATCCTTTTGGACATGCTTCACATGGTTGAAGTCTGGAAATGGAAAAACTTCCAGCACCACAAAAATCTGAAGAATAAAATGTTTTTTTTTTAGTATTTGAGGCTATTATGAAGGAAAGATACGTGTTTAGCAAGCGATAAATATATTGCAAATTTATTTGTTGGAGACTCAAATTTTACTTACTTTCCAAAACTAACAAATAAGAATTAATTGTGGCTAATAATGCTTATCAAGGATATTTAAGTTATGTTTTACCTTCGATATATAATTTAAAACATAGAATCTGATTCGAGAGAATTAATCAATATTTCAAATTAAACGAATATTCTGCATAACACAAAGAAAGGATTTTGCATTACCAAAATATAAATGATATTTTACACCAGTTAAAGTGTCCTTTGTTCCTCCTCACGAATAGGAAAAATAACATTTCCTTATTAATTTCTTTCACTATCTAGTTTTACTCTATTTTATTAGCTTATTCTCCTATAAAAACCATTTTATGATATCTAACCGTCACTCACTCAGTAATATTATGAGCTTTAAAGAAAACCCTGAAAAACATCATATTTTACTTACCCACAGAAATAAGTAATAGATTATATGCGTCTTTGAAAACACACGCTAAAAAAACCCATTTAAGAATTTTCTTCATTACATAAACTTATAACTGATACTATATATGGTTGAATACATGAGATGGTATTCAACTATGGTTGAGACAGTATATGAACTGTGGATGATCAACAGAAAATATGCAAATTTATTAGCATAAAAGACTGAATGCAATTCTTTTTCTAAAAAGACAATATACTATACATCTTCGGCAAGATAGGTAGGAGAAAGCTAACACACACACACACACACACACACACACACACACACACACACACACACACACACCACCACCACCACCACCACCACCACCACCACCACCAGCAGCAGCAGCAGCAGCAACAACTATAACTCTGAATGATCAGTTTGTCACAGATAGCAATATTAGTCATATGATATGTTGTATATTAAATAATCACCGACTTAGGCACAATTTCTTAGATGGAAGTTCGGCCATTGGTGATTGCCTATAAACTAAAGAACACTCCAATATCGGCATACTAAGCCTGACAACTTCTGATGGTATTCCACAGCTGCTTTAAGAAGTGGTATGTCTCATTCAAAGAGAAATACCTGAAACTCTGGAGATGATAATTACGGATTTAAATGTAAATACACGGAATATATAATAATTTCATAACTAACCTCTACAATCTGTAATAGAAACCGATTGTGAACTAGCCGTTGTTGTTCCGTCAGGACATACATTGCATTCCTTCTGTTTCTCTCGTTCTTGGTAAGTACCGATTGGACAGGCTGGACAGGTTTCTAAGCCTGTAGGCGAATACGTTCCTGGAAGACATATACCTGTAAAGTAAATTATTTCAAATTCAGTCCTAGAAATAAATTGTCATGAACTAAAAAGTCATGCCTGTGAATTCAAACAAAATTCAAGAAAACACAGGCATGATTGAAAGAATCAGAAATAGTTTTGTGTTGTGTATTTCAAAATATGGAATTATGTACATAGAACCAGCCAAAAATATGGAATTTTTTTGGAAAAATGTCCATTTTGGTGCATTGATTATTCTTAACACCAATAATAATGCAGTAAAGTCGTATATAATTTTAAAGTTTATTTTACCATGTAATGCAATGAAAATTATGTTCAATTATTTTTATTTTTCAAAAGTTACTACTAAATAAAAAAAATAAAGAAGTAGCTTAAGCGATAAGACTTAACTCTTCTTCCTTTTAATGTAACGAATGAGCAACTGGTTTTAGAAAACCAATAAAGTGGCATCTTATTATGAACAGAAAAGCACCACGCTTGGGAGGTGAGAGGAAAATGTTATTATTATTTTTTTATGTTTGCTATCAAACTGATTGCTCCTATTTCAGTTCTTCCATTTTGTGAATTGTCAAAAGTTAGAAGATAAAAGAAGCACAAAGAATCCACTGAAAAGTTTTGGTAACCATGAAAACGTTGTAAAAATTCACTATTGCATAAACAGGAATAAATTATAATGAAATTAGAAAAAACAGTGAACATTTAACAAAAGGAGAAACGTGACAGGATTGGGTGTATGCAAAGTAAAATGGAACAATGCGATAAGAAGTCGAATGTGAGGAGCATTCGATTTAGATTGCAGCAATGTGATCTCAGGTTGCAGTCTGATAAACAAATAAAACTGACAATAAATGCGATTAAATTGACATGAAAGAGAATAGCAGGAAATTCAGTATTGTTTTATTTTAATTATTATTTTACATTTTCTGCTAACTAATTGATTGTCATGGCCTAGTTGAAAGATGGAATGTGCAGAATTAATAATTTTTCCACCGGCTCCAATTTTTTTCTATCTGACATTTTGAAATTAAACTTTTCTCGTGGCTTTAGAATATTACCCACTTCATCATGATAAATATAAATAATTACACCTGTAAAGAGTCTGTCATATTTATTTCAGCTTGCATCGAGCCTCTCTGAGTTTTTCTTTGATAGCCTTTGAACAATAACAGAAGATGAACTTGCTGTCATTCTTTTTTAATAAAAAGATGTATTTTCATCATTCTTCATTTATTAGCTGTATTGTGATCATTTTGCAAACACTGATATATTTCATGGCGGTGTATTTTGCGAAAAAAAGTGCTTTTCGTCCATTCTGCTAGCTATTGATTATTTTTCATGGATAACACTATTTGTTATTTATTTTTTACATCAGTGTTTCCTAATCATTCAGATATTGCATACCATCACAATAACTGTTCACCCTCTTCATATCGTGTGTTATTTTGCTAATTAATTTTTGTTGTCATGAATATCTAACAAAATTTTCTATCTTTCCATCGCATTTATATTTCTGGAGTCATACTTTCCTATAGAATGGTATCTACTGTATGTATCAAGAGCTTCATTTTTGGTACACCGATTTCAATTTATGATATAAACTATCCAAAGATTTCGTTAAATACTTCAAATTGAAAACTAAATGAAAGATTTTTTTATTTGTTTAATATTATACAACCTCACTTGTTAAAAATATTTAATTTACCAGAAAAACTAAAAAAAAAAAGAAACCCATATTAAAAATTTATATAGCATCAATTTCTCAAAGAAGCTTTAATTGCACATAAATTATGAGTTATGTATTCATTATCGGTATTAATTATTATTGGTATCTAAGCACTTGATATTATTTTCTTAAGTTTAAAAATACTAAATATTTCAAAATCACTTTTCAAGCTTTATGTAATGCTTCAATATGTTGACTATGATATAAAACATATTTTATTTTAAAAGGGAAAATATATGCTTGGAGTCAGATTTTTTAATTAATTTTTCTTACTGGACCAAGAATTTTTTAGGCATATTAATGTTTCCTTATAGCATTCTTTATAAAAGATTTTAATAAATCCTTTTATTTGAAATCTAAATGAAAACAAATTTTACATCATGTTTTAAATGATTCAATTTAATTTAATAGAAAAACATTTTGGAAAGAATATTATTAAAAACCTAAATAAACCTAAATGGTATGAATTTCCCAAAGAAATAACATATGTGCATAAATTGATAATTATATATCCGTTTGCCATCTAAACACATTATTATTTGTTTAAAAAATACTGTTTAGATATCAACCACACTCTTTTTAACATATTTTATGTTAAAAGACAGAAATTGGAAAAACTATTAATTAGGACTGAGATAGATTTTAAAGAAATATTTTATGTTTATTCTTTTTAACATATTTTATGTTAAAACGAAAAAAAAATTTGTAAATTTATCTCCATCCTAATTTTTTTTTCTATTTCTGTCTTACCTTTGCATTCAGTTATATTTCTGGACCGTGTATATTCAGTGGTCATCCCTTCTGGACATTTGTGACAGCCCGTCTGGCCTTCTTTCTGCTGATAATGACCGAGTGGACAGTCCAAGCACTCCCTCACCGATGGTTCATAATACGTTCCGGCTGAGCAGAGTACTATAACGAAAAAAAACAACGTTATTGTTTATTAGTTTTTACCAAAAAAAAAGTGATGTTTCAATATCGTTATGAGTTCTGATGAAAGAAATGATTGGTCGTAACAGAATCTATTCAAGAGTGGGAGAAAGTTACGGGTTGAAAAAATTACTACTGTCTTAATTAATTCGAATATCCGGGTTATTTTTTACCATTGTGCTATTTGGTATTCTGTAAGAGAGAATGGAATTAGATAACCTGTAAAAAATTATTTTGATTGTTATTAATAGGCAATAATAAGGATACTCTTTCAGCTTGTTTATTAATTAGATGCCTTAGATAATTGAAGACCTTTATGTGGATATATATATATATATATATATATATATATGTATGTATGTATGTGTGTGTACACACACAAGAATTTCCTAAATTAACTCTTATGCTTCCTATGATGCAAAAGGTTTTGTTTAAAATTCAAAAGAAATGTTCAAGATGTGAAAACTTCATCTTAGCAAATATTGCTTATATTGTTTCTAAATAAAATATAGTTTTTAAATTAAAAATGTTTTTTTATGTATTTTTGTTTCAAATCCATGTGATCAAAGTTTTCTCCTAACGTCATTTCTTAGGTTCATGTTTTCAAGTTTATTTTATTTATAAATGCTCTTTTATAATCTTTTGTTTAAACGATGATAACTGATAAAATACTAGTAATACTTTACTAACATGAAGAGTTTTTATGTTCATTAGTCCTTAAAAAAGGTAGTGATTGTCTTTCAGTAAAGAAAAGTTATAGAAAATTAATCTATTGATTTAACTTTGTAAATATAGCTATTTCTTTGGGTGGATTAACAAGTAACAACAGCAGATAAATTTTCACACGTTTTGAAATATTTGCAAGAAAAGAATACAATAGATATTCATTTCGAAAAAATTCCTTAGCAGCTATCGACTACTTTCAATTAAGTTCTCTAAACGTAAAAGAAATTCATTCTCAGAATGCTCTAGCCCTTATATACATCTTATAATATGATAATGACATTAAAATATATGTTATTATGAATACACATAGTTTATATGGGCGAGCACACCTCAATATTGAATTGATTATAAAGACATTATTTAAGCCTTCATCTTACGCTCTACTTATCTGCTTCTGATCAATTAAAATAATAATGGGAATTATATTTAAGATGCATTACATGATTGTTATAACTGATTTTCATCAAAAACCTGATCCAAATTTATGGATTTTTGATCACAATGCAAGATTTTAGCTTAGATAAACTAACGAGTTCCTGTTACACATAAAATGTCCTCTTTTGTGTTCATTGAAAATATTGTTAGGAAATTTAGAGTTCTTTTCATTTGTTTGCCGATGAAGAAATAGTCATTTATTAACCAACATGAGCTTTTATTAAATACGAAGAAACGATTACACAGATGACAAATACAGGCAACACACATAAGTATATTACAACAAACAGTATCTCACAAGTAATAATCAGTAATAATAACCACAGCACAAAAAGCGGTCAGATAGAATTCCGCAAGAGGTGGGAATATTCGTAGCTACTCTCTACCGTCTCTCGAAGCACCTAAAATTCTGCATTGCCCCTTCGCTTTAGCTGCATCCAAATGCCAACTCAATACTACAAGACTGCTTACTCCACACATAACAAGATGCTGCTTCTACAATTAACTCTACAACACCGCACACCCACAGCCCAATTCAACAATCGTTTGTGTTCTACTCAACACTCGCGCTTCCCTAGATTAATCCATCTAATTCGCTGTTTACTCGTTATGTTTTTCTAAACTTCTCGGCTTTTCTATCCATGACTCTGCACAATACTGACTTCGGCTTGAAGATGCCGATCTTTTATAGTTCCCTGAGCCAGGCAGAGAAGATTCTGGAACAATGTGGCATTTCTCTTTTCTTATTGGTTCTATGGCTAAAATTCCAGTATTATCTACTAAGTCGCAAAATTCATCTCCTTGTCACCAAATGGTCGTCAAGTTTGCCACCATGCCCTAAGATCACTGATTCGGTATCCAATCAGCATCCAACAGAGCTGATCATAAAATGCTCCTTCTATTGATTGAACTAACCGTGCTGGAAACAGTTTTACGATTTGTAACAATATATTGGATTCGAAGTTTAATTTTAAAACCTCTTGACTTCAAACTCAAAAATTAAAGGATCAATTTAAGGTGTAAATTTAAAAAATGAGACATTTTATTTGCCTATAAATATGATTAGAAATGAAGCATTAAGAGGAATATTAGATTGAATTCATTTCTTTTATTTTTACAATACAACAAAGACCAAACAAAAAAGTTTCGGTATTAATAATATTAATTCCATGTATCATCGAGTGAATAACGCTTATATTCTTCTCTAAATAGAGCAAATGTTTTCTACAATTTTTATGGAGTTTTTTAGTGTATTTTTAAACATTAAAATTTATTCACCAGTTTCATCGGATTTAATAGATTTTCAAATATATAGTAAACTTATAAATTACTCTTGAAAAAAATTCGAATTTATTTTTATCGAGTCATGAGTACTTAATCGCTGTGGAGACATTGAATCTCTAAAGAAAAAGAATGATAGTCAAGAAGTAACCTACAGAACGAATCAAATAACAAGCCCTAGTGATTATTCGAAATATTTCAAAAGCTCTTTTGAGCTGCACTTCAGTTGCAAGGGACGAGATCTCTTTATTCTCATCTTGCTCGAAGAGAAAATACTTTGTGGAGGCAAAACCAATCAAGTGAGCGAGCAGAGATCGAGTGATGTAAATGGCCATCGTTGATTGGCCGTGTCTGACCAGGAATGGCAAGAATGCTGACATTTTCTGTCCATCACACACGACCTCGACGAAAGCATTTATATTAGAAGAGTTCACCCTGACAATAACATGAAAAGTGAGATACGCGCCATGATACGATTAAGAGATTTATTTACTTTTGATTTCGTTTTATGTTTATTCAACTAGTTAAGAGCAATAAATGTATTGAAAATTAAGGATAATAAGAATGGTAAAGAAGAAGAATTAAGAACATAAACAAGTAGAAAATTAAAGCAGAGTTTTTTCTAATTAAGCATGAGAGTGATGCTCTTAATTAATTAAACGTGAGAATGATCTCTTTACTAAACTAAATGTGATATTGATGTCTTTTAACTAAACTAAAAATGAGAGTAATGTCTCTTAACTAAACTAAAAGTGAGAGTAATGTCTCTTAACTAAACTAAAAGTGAGAGTAATGTCTCTTAACTAAACGTGAGAGTAAAGTCTCTTAACTAAACGTGAGAGCGATGTATCACAACTTAACTAAATGTGAGAGTATTGTCTCTTAACTAAACGTGAGATTGATGTCTCTCAACTAAACTAAAAGTGAGTGCGATATCTCTTAATTAAATTAAACGTGAGAGCGATGTCAATTAATTAAACTAAAAGTGAGAGTGATGTCTCTCAACTAAACTAAACGTGAGAGTGTTGTCTCTTTACTAAAGTAAAGGTGAGACGGATATCTCTTAATTAAACGTGAGAGTAATGTATCTTAACTAAACTAAATGTGAGAGGGATGTCTCTTAACTAAAGGTGAGAGCGATGTGTCTTAACTAAGAGAGACTCAAAATCGTCAGTATATTCAAAATACTGATTTTAGAGTAAAATGATTTTGCTGAATAATTTTGAAATCGTTTTTACAGTAAGATTAGTATAATTTACAAGGAAACTTCTTAAAAATTTTGTCAACAATAAGATTTTTTTTTTATCTCATTATAAAAAATTGTCCTTTTACATGTGTTGATTTTCTGATAGTGCGATTAATTTCTGATTTTCATGAAAAAAAATCATATAATAAAATAGAGTAAGAATTTTTATTCATGCAGACTGTAGAAAAGACAATAACTAATTATATTTAAGTAAATTTAAAGTTTGATGTTAAGTAGCGACAAAAAAAACTTGTCATTGAATTACTTAATTTTTTTAAAATAAAATATCACATTGGAACAGAATTTTTTTGTATGTATAAATTCAGTATGAGCTTTTGGATTAAATTACTAACGATATTTAATTTCTAGATTTGATTTTTAAGCTGAGATTATTTTTAATTTTAGATTAGTCATATTAATAAAATTAAAAGACGTTAAAAATGAACTGCAAAAGGTGATACCTAGTCTTTTTTTGTTATATTTCAAATAAGACAAACAATCTACGAAACGCATGCAAAATCATTTATTTTATCTGGTTAATTCTACTGATGTTACTTTTTCCAATTTTATTAATAAAAATACTAATTTTGTGTTAGATTAATGTAACAAAAACTCTGACTATGCAGTTTTTGCATAATCTCTTTCAGCTTATACTAAAACCTAACTCTTACCGGATATTTAGCTCAACATATAGTTTTAGTTCAAGATATAGTGTGTTATGCAAAGAAAATGATATCCTGTAACATGTTGTGTTCGTCTGTTCTTAATCGCATAAATGCAGGAATTAACTCGTCTGTTTTTTATGGCATTAGATCATTTTTGAAGAGATTTTAGTGCCGCTCTCACAGCTTTGGTCAAACCGAAGTGCTTACACTCAGTGACATCTGTTCCATGTCATAGAGGATTTCACTCCCCACAGAGCCAGGTGTTCATGAAAACTGCATTTACTCTCTACATCTCTCCAGATATTAACATAGCACAGAACCTTGTATTTACCAATACGCAGAACTTCATGAAGCGAGGCATGTTGATTGATCTTAAGCATATCATATTGCTCATATGCATTTAAAAGCAATCGAATGATAGTTGCAAATTACATATCTAGGGCAAAATTGTGTTCGCAATAGGACAAAAGAACATTAGAGCTTTAATCCTAAACACTTGTCGTTTGATAATGTTCTAAGATTGATTCACCTGTCTTGATTTCATTTTAGGTTCTTTAACTTTAAATATAGATAAAAAATAGCAAGCAAACACAGATGTATTAATTGTATGTTTAAGCGAAACAACAAACGCATTGTTGTAAAATATTTTAAAATTTCATTGTCATTAGTTTAGTTAAGCTATACTAACGCCCCGTGTTAAAGAAACACTAAGACTATTTAAGGACAGACCTCCTAATTCTGAACCGTAGTCAGATGATGAGGATGACACCTGAGCTGGAAGTCCCCTTTCTAAACTTCCACACCACATCAGAGGGAGGACGTTTAGCAACGATGTATTTAAGGTGCACTAGAACCGCTTACATTTTTGGTTCTTCGGTGGAATTTGGTTTCGAACGTGAAACCCACCGTTTCCGAAGTCAAGATCACTGGGTCACTGCAGTCTTATTAATGTTAGAAATAATGCATAAGAATAAACTTGATATCAAATTTTTTGAATTTTGAAGTGATGTAAAATGTTTCTTGTGAGATAATACAGTCTGAAGATACAAAGGAAAACATTCAAATTCCAATTAATCTCTAAAAAAATTAAAACTTAAATTTTGAAATCCAATCTCCTTAAAGAGCGTCTATTACTGAAGACATATAAGGTCTGATTATGTTCAATTTCAGCCTTATAAAATTTTTGAGCACTTTTTTTGAATTTTGCATGCTTTATGACATTTAAGTATAATAACCTGTAAGTAAATATTAAAATTTTAAATTCGTATGTGCTATTATTCAGCATTGTACTATTTAAAAGATAGGTGGCGACATATAATAGTTTGTTACAATACAGGAATTAATTTGCAGGAAATGATAGTTATATCTCAAGTACTGAATTGTATCTAACTGTAGAAACACTATTTATTAACTATTTAGCTGTTTTTCCCGATAGCCATATGTGTGCATCAGTTTATCGAATTTTGATAACTGTAAGCAAAAATTAAACCATTCATAACGATCATAATTCAATATAAAATGACTTCGGATATGTAGATTAGTCAAGTTTTCAATGGATTTCCATTTGAATTAAAATAAAAAAAAACATTTCCAAAATAGAAGGTGTCATCTTATTAGATAGTAAAGAGAATAATACAGTTAAATAGTTAATGTATTTAAACCATCATTGTATATAGCACAGTAATCTCCCTTATTACTTATTGTCGAATAGCAACAGTTGAATACAAGCATTATGATTGCGAGTAATTTCTGTTTCCTTTATTAAAGAAAGCATTAAATGAAAAGTATATAAAAGAAAAAATTATAAGTAGAGAGAAAAATTTTGCTACTTCATATTTCTATTCTTAAGAATATAGATATGAAATAATGGCAATAAAGCTCTGAAATCTCATTCTTCAGAGTTTAGAGCTTTGACAGAAAATTTGAATCTGCAACATTAGAGCTGTAAATTGAAGAACAGAATCTAATATATTACAATCAAAAAACGTGAAAGCAAACATCGCTAAAACACGGAATTTTCTAATCATAACTTTAAGTAGAACATAAGCTGCTTGCGTGACGTGCTCTAAAAGAAGACGAGAAGGTTATTAAACCCCTTTAACAAAGCTAGTCACTGGGTTGAGATCTTTTATGTAACTCTGAGATATGCAGAAGCGCCTTAGAAACCATCAAAAATAATATTTTAACTTTAGCAAAGAAACATAAATCTTAATATAATAGTGGTTCAATTCTATATGGTAAAAGAACGATTTTTATTTATAAGAAATTCTCGAGATGAAATTTTAAAGATTTTTTCAAATGAAAATGAAAATTAATTGTTCAAATTCTTCATATAAATATTCCGTATATTTCAAATTTGTACGTAAAATTTTGAAATATTTGTAATAGAATATTTGTTTTAAAGGGTTTATATATTATGCTAAGGAAAAGAGAACCAGTTAATTTCCAAGTACAAAAAAAAAAAAAAAAAAAAAAAAGAAAGAAAGAAAAGTTCCAATTTATTTCGGGTTTATGTTTTTCGATCTATTGAAACCTAAATTTGACGTAAAATTAAACGTGTGGTAGCAATATCAACTTAATATTTAAATCATCGTGTTTTCAAATTACCGCGTTTACAAGCTTGTGAAAGTACAGACTGGCAGATGGTTAACCCCTTAATGGATTTTGACTCCAAATTTGTTAGATATTTTCTACACTTTAGACTTAACTTAACTTCTGTAACAAATTTTATCTATTCAGCTTTTTGCACTAAGTTATTATCGTTTTCACAGGAACATTCCGGTAGACAGACTTTCTCTGAATACATTTCTTTAAATGTTAAATTTAAAAATTACAATTTTGGTATTATGTTCTAGCCTTTTACGTTTTTGTCCCAAAGTTTTGTATCCCTATCCAGCCTCTTAGATTTTGAAGATATCATGTTAATTTGCATTTGGATAAAGAAATAGTCAGATTTTCTCCCAACAGATTTCTTTTAAAACTTGATAGAATTCTGTAAATTTAGTGTAAAGACCACACATTAAATTTCATCCGTCAAAAAACTAAATGCATTTTTGAGTTATCATGCTCGCAGACGGATAGACAGAAATATATGTTCCAAAAAGGCAATTTTGGAGCAAAGTCGGTTTTAGATTTGAGAATTGGAGATTCACAAAATCACGAGTTCGAACTTTTTGACGATTGCAATTTAATTCTCTTTGGATACTTCGTAAACGGAAATGGAAACGAATACAGTTGCAACAAAATATTATATTTACCACAGAGATTCTTGGACAACACAGACCCAGGTTTACACTCTATAGTAGTTTCTCCATCCGTAAACATGACAGCTCCAGAACGGTTTTGATTCTCACTCCACTGATATGAATCTGTTTGTAAATCAGGCGCAAGCGTTGTTGGCTGCAAAACGAAATCCTCATCCAAGTCCCATTTCAGGTTCTGAATAGTTTCCAGGAAGTTTTGTAAAACGGCTTCAGTATCATTTAACTGTCAATGAATGATAAAAGCAATATTTTTATTATGGAGAAAACCAATTAAAATAGAAAAAAATTCAAAAATTTACGATTTAATACAAGACATCAAACCTATTTTTTAAATGATAGAAGGCTTATCATCGTTTACTATTTTCAGCATTATACATATTTTTCCAGCAGAATTTTTAAATCTATTACCATTATTTATCGGAATATTATCTTCTTCGGTGATCTTATCTGTCATAAAATTAACAGCAGATAGTTTTAGTTGCATTTCTTAATGCATTATCCTGAGTACAGTTGCTACGCTTATTAAGTCAAAGCACGGTACTTATAGTAGTACAATAATGCGCTCCAATTTGCGCAATAGTGTATTTTGACATAATTTTTTAATTTTTCTTATTTTTGTACTAATTTCGAAATTGATTTTAATTTAACGGAAAATAACGTGAAGAATTTTGTCGATAAAGAGAAATTTTAACAAAGAAGGAAATTAGGTTTTACATGAAAATAAAACCTGAAATATGTTTTAAAAATTATAATTACAGTAAATAATTTTCATTCTCTCATGTCTAAAATTTATTACATATGTGGTTGAAGTATAAAAAGGTATGGAACTGTAAAATTCAAATACATACTTTTTGTAGATGTTAATTTTATATTAATTTACTAGAAAATTTATTTTACAATGTTTTTTTAATAAATTTTTATTTATTATTAAAAAATTCCTTTAAAAAATTATTTTCAGAATTTATGATTGCAAAAATATGTTTTGAATGGGAAAAATGTTGAATAAAACTACTAATAATGTCCTTGGTGATATATGGAAAGCATCTTCTTCTTATCACGAATCCATGTGATGAAAATAAATGCCTTTTTTTTTTTTTTTTTTTTTTTTTTTTTTACTGCGCATAAGTACAATCGGTACTGAATGAAAAGGCAATATTTTTTACACATTGTCCAACCACGAAGGCATTTTTTTTCATGTTTATTCAGAATAATGAAATTCCTAAAAAGAATGAATCTTTTTATTAATAGGCGAGGGTAATATTTGTAACATTAAATAAATTGTTGATTATATTTATACAACAAAAGAAATCGATGTGCTGCATTTTTGAAGAAAATTTGTAGGAGATTTGTCTCTGCCTCTGCTACTAATGCTGGAAAACGGGAATGTATAAATAACTCCAGAAGCACCTGAAAAGAACCGCAGATCTCGTTTCCAAATTGAAAAAATGGACAATTAACACTTTAATCATAATGATCTTTTCAAAACAATAATTTGAGATTTTATAAGTCCAGTAATCTAAAGATTAATGATTAATAAATGAAATTATATAAATTATGGCTTATTAAATTATTTTGTTTCATTTTAATAATTTCATAGATTTTCGTTTGTATTTTCAAAGTTTGCTGAATATCAATGAAAAATAGTGAAATGAAATTTATCAAAAATAATATAAAGGACCAATTAAATATAAATAAGATACACCACTTTTAATCTAACACGCTTTATTATGTTAAACCGTTACAATAATACTTTCTATATTAAAAATATAAAAAAGATTATAATGGATTTTTTAATTTTATTGATGACTTATTTGTTTTTAAGAACGTAACATGAATGAATATGTCATCTTTTTTTATCGATTGTAAATATGTATATGTATATAAAGTAATAAAAATAAAATGCTGGAATTTATATTTAAATTCAAAATATTAATTACATAAATCAATATTTATTCTGACATAAATAATTACTTAGAAACCACGGTTCAGCTAATAATTCAACAATATAAAAATATTATATGCATAAAAATGGAACGAACCTTCCTGTGACAGCTGTGCAAAGAAGTCCGCAACATTAAAAATAAAAACATAAATAGGATTAAAAGTTAACGTTAGCAAAATATTTTCTTGATTATTTAAACTATTGAATCTATTTTTTAGAATATTATTCTTTATTTGATCTATTTATTTGCCATAAATTTTATTTTAATACAGTTTAATGCACTATGAAAATTTGGACGATTTTTTCCCCCTTTCTTACTCAATTTTTAAGACATTTTCTAATCCCATCAAATTCTTTTCTGAACATAACTTCTTTGAACGCACATAGGGCAGAAACCGATTTCTAATTACAGTTTTAAAAATTCATATGCACACAAGAAATACGATGCTTTTAAGATACGGAGAATTAGTCATTTAAAGTACTTAGTTGGTAATTAAATTTCTAGATTCAGTTTTACAACCTGATTATCATTTTCCAGTTAATACTTGATCACAAAAACCAATTAGTCAAGGAGTAATTTTTTTCTAATTTATATCCAGTTTTTGTTTTAGCAGTTTTTATGTTTTCTATCGATCGTCGAATAAAACTGCTCTTTACCCCAAGAAAAGTAAGGTCAATATTTATTTTAACTGTAGAAAGTTGAAAGTAATAAAAATGATCGAGTCGGAATTTAAAAGTAATATCGTTCATTCATGCAAAGATGGGAGAAAGAAGAAGAAAATTTCTTGAATAAGTATCTCGTCTTTTGTTCCGCAGATTCAATAGAGTGGATTCAACGAAAAGTTTTTAAATCTAAAAGTTCTTTTTCATTTTAAAATCTACCTATTAGAGAAAATGGAAGCTTCAGTAATAAATTGAAAACCATTTCTTTTCTTAAACTTTTACATACATTGGAAGTAAAAATCTTTAGAATTCAGACAATGTTTTCCATTCTTATTTGAATTGTGGTTTGTTAGATATTTTCAAAATTTATAGAATTAAATCTTATTGTAGGTTTTAATGAATGAATGAAGTTATTTAATTGGTCATACTTTTTTTAAATATCACATTTTATCTATCTTTTAAAAAAGAATATGAGCAACTTTCTAACGTTATTTTGTGTGGATTAAATGTGGACTCGTATTGTAACATCAAAAAAGCAGACCAACCAAATTTTGAAATTCCTTACGGATTTTGGAGGAAACAAAGAATGTGCCTGACCAATTTAGTGAAAAAAGTGCAATAATAGACGTTAAATGGCGCTCGTAGTGAAGGTTGACATATGCTGTGATATTAAGAGAAATAAACCCTTTCCATAAGAAAAGGAAGGGAGAGAAAAATAAAAAAATAGCTTTTGGAAGCTACCATGCCAAATATTGTTACTAATTTACAGTTTAATAATATTTTTTTCAGCAATTTTCTTCAAACATAATATTACCTAACATTTCATATATTTTTTTTAATTTCGTTTATTATCTTCATTTAAAAGTTTTATTGTATAGCTGAAAAATATGTCGTATTCGTACATTATTGCGCATTTCTTATGGCGGTTTAGTGTTGTTGTCACAGAAAAGTAATTGGATGAGACAATGATAAAAAACTTAATTACAAAGAATGTTCTGAAAGCAATTACAAGTTTTTATCGTTCCTAAGAATTTTGTAAAACAGAATCAATTATCTACATAAATATTGTTACGGAATTTCCACCACCAAGTACGTAACGTTAACGGGTTTGCTTGTAGTGGGTATATGAAGACACACAGGGAACAGGTCTCGGTTAGTAAGTTAGATTTTTTAGCATATCAGCCATATTTGGCTATGCTACGCCAATAGTATGGTACAAGTTACTGGTAAAATTGTAGAGTGAATTATATCAGATCTTGGTAAGAAATGGCGATTTCAATGAGACGGAGTCATGGATAGGCAGACAAAAAATTCTCAGCCAAAAAGCAACAAACAGCAGCACTTCTCGCAAACAACAGTACATAAAAAGCGCTACAATGATAAGAAGCCAGAAGATCTCAGGGAGAGAGTTCGTTCACCTATAAACGATAGTTGAACTCAAAACACTGTCTCCAGCTTAGTAGCACTGTTTTTTAGGTTTTTGTAAGTCCCGATATCCGGCAAAAAAGGTTCCCGAATATTCAAGAATATCGTGAACCTTTGCTCTATCCTATAATTTCCGCTATATCTTAATTCCTATTGGAACCTTTTGATTATATAGTAGTTCCTATTGGCTCTATCCTCATAAATTTGAAAGATTCCAGAATTATCTATTTTGTCACCTAAGTCTCCTAATTATCTCCAAACCGATCAAATCATTCCAAATTTATCGCCAAGACCTGGGATTACTGACGCTGCATCGATCAACATTTAACAGAGTTGATCGTAAAACAGTTTTTCAAATGATTCAATTAACAATGCTTGGAAGCATACTTACAGATTGTTTACAATATTTATTATTTCAATAAACTTTGATTTTTGCATGTGTTAAAATTACAGTTTGATTGTCCTTTATTTAGTTTAGTTAATTTTCTCTACTAAGAAAGATTGTCATTACATTATACTGCATGATTGCTTTGTAAAAATGTTTTCAGATAAATCCAACATTATTAAAAATTTAAATCAGTTGATGAATAGGAAAAAAAATGGACAAACACTGAAGCACGTAATGGAGAAACAATTTTTTCTAGATAAAGGGAAAACATATTGTTACGAACCTGCAATTTTACTTTCCAGAGCTAATAATGCTATCGTAAGGAAGACTAATTGAAAAGACTGTATTGAGAGGTGACCGAGTGTCACATCAGAGATTCCAGAGCTTGGCGGCAAACGACGAATTGGAGTACAAAATAATACCCGAAACTTCGTGAATTGTCCCGACCTGTTCATTAGGAACCAAGATAAGCCCAGAATGTTCCTGATTGGTCAAGAAACTTTTAGGCCTGCCTTCCCGGAGCTATATAAAGCCTTCAATTTGAAGCTAGAATGGTGGTCAATCGAATAGACTTGAATTGAGAGGTATTGAACGGAGAAACCGCCGAGAGAATATCGAAGTAATGGCGGAGTGTTGGAATGCTGCGTGCCGTCGTCATGTCTTCTGCCGAAGCTTGTTGTGTGTATCGACCCTGAGCTGTGGAGTCAACGTGGAGTTGAGATTGATTGGTAGACATTTATTGAGATATTTTGAATCGGTCGTGGATAGGAGTCCTGAACGGTGGAGTCACCGGGCAACACCGACGCAATGAAGGAGTGCTGAATTACTGTATGCCGTATTCTCTCGAAGTCTGTGTCGTGTGTTGTAGCCCGTTGTGTTGTCGTCGCTAATGGAGCAGTCCTGAACTAAGAAGCAGTCGTGTTGTGCGAAGTAGTGAGTCGGCAGCGAAAGCGAGAAGAGACAGAGGAGTAGTTTCTGCCATTAGGAAAGACCTACTTGAGCGTAGACAGAACCCCTCAAAGATTCCTTCTCCTTCTGATTCCAGTCTGGCCACTTTGTGTGCTGTAGACATTGTCGCTACTTAATTTCAGCATGTGGATTACTGTTGTTATTGTAAGTTACTGCTTGCTGTCCTGTGTGTTCGTTTCGGCTGTGTGTACTTGTCGTCTGTAAATATTTGTCGTTTTGTACTATAAATATCTGTCGTCCTTGTTGTATCTTCTACTGAAGGTCTGATCATTATGTGGTTTTCTACATCATACACCCCATTATACAAGTAAATGAACCAAACGGAAAAGGAAAATCCGTAACAATATATAAGAAACTAAATTGTTTTCGTTAAAGTTCTAATTTTTTTTTGTATTAGAAGCCGAGTTTACTTCTACTAAGTTTAACATCTAGGAAACAAACACAACAAAGATTTTCAAATAAATATCAGATTTAATGCTCCAGTTTTTAAAGATCTTTCGCATTTTAAGGAAGTAAAATATTTAATTTTAATGGAGTGTCTTACGACCATGCGTAGTTAGCAAAATAATAATAAATATATAAATCCAAGGACCATGAGGAATTTTGAGATTTCTTGCTTGAAAGAATAAGATTTATACTATTTCAAAAATTACGTTAAAGATACATTCTTCGGTTATTCATATTTTAATTACAGTCGTCTTTCAAATGCCTTACTGACATTAAGGTTTTAAATATCTGAAAATTATACTAATTTATCTGAAACAATTTAACTATGTATAAAAAATTAATTATCATAATATCCCATCAAACGAAAGTAATTACCCTTTTTCTCTCATAATATAGATGAGAGAAATACATAGATGTTAATTTAGATGAGAAAACAGCTATTTTTAAGAAGTCTTCTATTTCAAAGTGATTCTCAATGATGAAATTTGTTTCCCTTCATAAAATTATTTAAAAAAGGATAAAATTTAGATTTATGTATATTTCTAATGCCATATCATTTCATCATCAAGAGTACTATACTGTTTTGAATATGTAAAATATGTCATAGCTCAAATTTTATAAATTTGTTTTTAGGTTTTTAGAGCATTTGATGCAATAACATTATTCAAAATTTAATAAACGCATGTTCATTAAAATCTTTTAACTTTCCTTTTAACAAATGGAATATTGAATCTCCAACACTAAAATTATTTAAACATTTTAAGATCACAAATTATTAAATCAAATTTTAGCGAAATATTTTAATTTGGTATCTTTACTTTTTGGTGCAGCAAAACGATTCAAAATACATCAATGAAGTAAATTTAAGAAATATCTAAAGCTTCAGAAGGAAAACTAAAATAGAACTTAACCCAGAATACTTCACGCGTATAATTGATTCAATCACAAACCGATATTTAAATGAATTAGTTGATCTTATCCTTTCAGATGAAATTAAGAATGCAAACGTTTAAGAAAATTTGCGATAGGGAAACCGCATCGAATGATTACCATATCACTTGTATTGATGAAATGAAGATGATGACATTCGAAAAGTAATCAATGCCACTGAAACTTTAACAGACTTGCGTTCGCTGAATTTCCAGTAATCTTAAAAGTCCCTTTCATGTCATCTTTTATACAAGCTTCACATTACTTCGTCAGCTGAAATTAATATGTTCTTAGGTATCTAAATGCTTCCTACAGTCAGTGCATGAGTTGAATTGAATAGCTTGAATGTAGAGTAGGAATTCGTTTATTTATTGAATATAATGTGGCCAATCCATTCCAGATAAATAATTTTAAGATGATTGTATTTTATTTATTAATAACATCAAAAAAGTGGTTATAATTATGGCATTCGATTCTCATTAGAACAAAAATTACATATTCAAAGTATATTTCTTCATTTCTATAAATTTCAAATAAATGATAAAAATTATTTAACCATCTGATAAAGGTTTCATAGAAATGTTGTGTTTTGAAAATCTTATTTCTCTATAATAAATCTCCCAATCAAATTAAAGCCTTTGATAATCCAAATATTCTGAAAAATAAGAATTCAAAATTTAGAATTTTTTTGACATGTGTTTCATAACTTATGCTGCTTATAGTTTTAAGATTTGTTATGACAATTTTATGTTGAATGAAAGCTTCAACGACTACTCATTTTCCGATAATCTTAATTACAGTGTTTATTTTTTTATTGCAAAGAAATAAAGAAAACATGTTAGGCATCAATAATGCTTTAAAAACATATTTTTATACATCAAACATTGTTTTACAAACGTGTTTTTAAGCAAAATTGCATCATAAATGTAAATTTCATAATTTCATAAATTTCATAAATGCAACTTCCATAAAGTGTTTCATTCTGATTACATTTTCCAAAAATTTGAAAATTATCACAATAGTTTCATAATTTTTTGTTATGATACTTAGACAAATGTTTGCTTCTATTTTTTGGAACTTAATACCGCAGCGTATTTAAATAATTTGCGTGAATTTGATACAATAATTTTAAAGTAATCGAGCGCAATTTTGTCTTTCTATTTTTTTAAAATTAAAAATACTTCAAATTGAATATGAAGTTAAATAAACTTTTGATTTTGTTAGATTTCACATGAAAATTATAAATGCTCATAATAGTTATGTAACCATGTTATTGATTAATAAAAGCAAAAATAAATAACATTTTTTATTTCTTTATATATATGAAGAGATTAATTCCAATTTTTGTAATTAATATAAACGAGTACGCGTTGTGAGGAGATCTGGCAAGAAATTAATGTTGTCGAATAATATAAATTTCAGAACCTTTCTTCTATAATATTTTGTATTTAATGCACTTGTAGAAAAATAATTCCTTTCGCAAAGTCTTTATGTAAATATGATTTGTTTTTGTTATTTAGTGTGAGCTCAAACGAATAAAAGTATACGAAATTTTTATAAATCTTCTGCGAGTTTACATTGTGTATTTTATTTTTGTTATAACTTATTAAATAGTTAAAGTATTTTCACTGGGTTCAGTTAATGAGGTTTCTGATGATTTATAAAAAATGTTCCCAGAAATTGTAAAAATTGTGTGAATATGAAAATTCAAATAAAGTTATAAGAATCGTTTGATAATCTTTATCATTAATTTTTATTCTGTTAATAATTACATGTATTATTTAATAAAATGCATCCCATTTCGGCACACATTATTTATATTTTTTGCAAGAAGTTTTCTATTTTTTTTTTAACTAAACCTTTTTGTTTATGTTTTAAATTGTATTTAATTTAATCTGTCTTTGATACATGTATAAAACTTTAGGCATCTATGCATTTTTTGAAAATGATCATTAAAATGAAAATGGAATGGAAATTAGATTAAGATACAAGAACTAGTTTAGCTGTTTAGTATATTTTTAAAAAGGTAAGTAAAATGTTGACGACTTTTTTGTTTAAAAAGAAAATATCTCCTTAAAGTAGGTTTGGGAATGATATTCTATCTCTACAAACATGGCTAAACACGTTCTGGATTAGAAAAGTCATGAAATTTATATTATTTACTAAATCAAGTATTCTATATATTAAATTTCTTTCTTGTCTAAAACATAACTAAATTGAACTCATAGACCCTAATATTATGAATGGCACCTAAAGATATTTTTAATAGCTAATTTTAATTATTATATTCAATAAAGTAATGAAAAAATAATCAAAATTATTTTGTATTGATAAAAATATAAGCAAAAATAAATCTTTAATAATCAGTTTTAAATTAAAAAAACCAAAATAAATCTTTAATAATCAGTTTTAAATTAAAAAACAAACAAACAAAAGTAAATCTTTTACAGTCAGTTTAAAATAGAAACAAAATACATTTTTTTGTATCGATAAAAGTTTTTCATTTTTATATTTTAAATAATAACGACTTTTTATGAAAAAAAACTTTAATTTTTACACGGTTCGGTTAGGACAAAATATTTCTACATTCGCATAATTAAAAAAATTTTTTTTTAATGATATTTTGTTTTATCCGATTTTAGAGATTAGTTCCCGTTCCAAATCTCAGATGATAGCGCATTCCCATTGTCTTGAAAGTTACGCAGAAACGATTACTTCATTGGCAGTCAAGAAAAGTTGACGTTCATATGGTCTGACAGCAGTCAGTAGCTTGCGAGGAAAAGCAGAGCAAATTTATTTTAACGATCATGCGGAAACTCAGCGAATTTTTTGTGAAATTAATAATGTATGAAGAAGATAATTTTTATTATCTATCAAGAAATATCCGTAACCTTGTTACGGAATTGCATATTGGAAATTGTAAAAAACTAAGGCGTTGCTCCATAGGTTTAAATGGTTGGCTAGATAAAAAAAAGTGCTTCATGGTTTTTCTTGCGTACAATCGTCTACTTTTGTCAAATGAGAGCACAGAGTATGCGCTACAAAAAGTGCAGAAAAACTTAGGGAAATGTCCTCTATATCCGATATTAAAAGGCACCCTAATCATCACATATCTTCTAACTGGCAAACGTCATGGGATCTGCAGATCCAGAATAAATTACATGGTATTAAAACTGACATTTTTCCTTGGCCTGTTCATCCTATACGTGAGATGGATGTTTAATTGACTCTTCTCCGTATACGGACATACGCATTTTACCCATAAACATCTAATTTTCTGAGAAACTCCGACTATGTGCAACAGCTGCCAGGTTCAATTTACTATTCTCCACATTCTAATTGACTGTTCTGTCTTTAATTCTTATCGTGCCCACTTTTTTACCACGGCGTCAGCATTACAGGACACGGTGGGTGAAAAATACCACCCAAACTTTTTAAATTCTTGAGAGCTATTGGCTTTCTTACTTGTATATAGACCTTTTATTATTCTGTCTGTGTTGCTCTTTTCTTTTCACTATTGTTTCAGGTTCGTACTTTATTTTTAAGATGTTAAAGTCATTTTTACATCATTTTTTGGAATTTTTTAGATACGTGTGATAGTTTTATAAACAGTTGTCATTTAAAATAATTTTATGCTTTTACCATTTGATTGGCGCAGTATGGCTAGACAGGCTCTTGCGCCATTAAACCACACAAACCAAACCAAACCTATATCCGACACCATTTATACTCTCTCACTCTCTCTCTCTCTATATATATATATATATACATACATACATACATACACACATACATATATAATATTAGATTAGATAATATAATAGCATCAATTACTTTTTTAGTTAATACTTGTTATGCAAAAGATAGCATAAGTTTCAGCATCACTTTTGACAATAAAAAAATTAATTGTATGACCTACTTTGATTATAATATTTGAGATTTCTTACCTCTTGATCTACATCTATAGTGATCTCGAATTCCAATTCCAATTCTTCTTTTTCTGCATGCTCCCATACGTCTCGTCGGCGCCTTTTGTTTCCAAGGTGATCAGTGGTCTTGCCACAGTGAACCGTCACTGTCTGAAGGTTGCAGGTGCCTTTTGAAATGCAAAGCTCTGCTTTCTCAAACTGCCTGGAGAGGTGGTGCAGGAACACTTTTTTGATGTAAATCTGGACTTGCGGATCATTGCAGTCACCGCAGTAGTAAAAACCTTTCATCATGTGCCGGATTTTTCCAGGAATTTCTTTTTCTACAAAATCAAAAAGAAGCAGATTCATAGTTTAGGATGAATAAAAATGGTATGAATAAGAGTGAGAAATTGGTAATCGAATTTATTAATGAAATGTGTTTGAATAATAAAATGAATATGTCAATGTGTAAAATGAAATGTTATACATAAATTTTAAAAAGTATAATGAAACGTTATTAAATGACAATTTTTTTACATTCGGTTTTATTGAGATAAACTCTACGCTTTGTTCGTTTACCGCTCTCTTTCGTGTGCAGGGCATCTAAACCTTGGAGTGGAACTTAAAATAGAATCATAGAATCATTTAAGTGGGTCTTTTTTATTTTTTCAAATAAAGAAATGAAAAGAGATTGTTCTTTACGTTTCAAGACAATACAAAAATAAATGCGAAGGCTTTTTTCCATGCGTTTGTGATAAGTATGTTTTTACAAAGGAGATGCTTCTGAATTTAATTTAGTATTTTGATTAACAGAATTTATATTGATTATCTGTAAAACACTTAAATGCTTTTTTAACATATTTTAAAATTATTTTACTACTGTTATTATCACGTGGGAATATAATGTTATTTTGGTTGTGGATTTTTGCAGCCTCAAAATGAGTAGGTAGAGAATAAAAGGCATGGATCACAGGAAGTTATCGCCCAAAGAGACACAAAGAAGAAAATAGGAATCAACACGATACAAGGAAGGAAGGTATCGGAAAGTATATATTTTGTATAGTTCACGTAATTATTTCAAACCTGTTTAAACCACATTTTTTTCAAGAAAAAATTTTGAAGCTCGAACAATTTTGAAATGTGGTAAAAACCATCGTTTTTCTAAATATCAACCCATGCGTAATCTCACAGTCACGCGATTATTTCAAACCAGTTTAAACTTGTTAATAGAACAATCTTCTTACATGATAAACAAACAATTGAGATAGCAGGTTTCAATTTTAATTATCATTATTTTTCTTGTTTTATTTTATTTCAGTTTGTTTAAATTTGATGGAATATGAAGTAGTATCACGATGTCAAACATTAATAAACATTTAAAATACTTTTTATCACCCAAACCAATAGTTGAAATATATTGCTAAAAATGTATTGTTTTTGTCATTTACTTTAATATTTTAGAACGATTTAAAAAGCCTTTTTTGAAAACATAGTTACTTTATTACAAGATTTATAAACGTTAATTTGTTCCTATGCTTAACATTTTCTTGCAATCTAATTTGTAAACAATTGTAGATAAAAGCCTCAAGAAGACACAACAAGAAACATGATAAAAGAAATAATAAGAGAAGACAAAGCGAGTCAAATCACTCTGAGGATTTGTAGTAGCAAAACTCATCAAGCCTGGTTCATCTTATTCCATCCCTTAGGATTCATAAATATTATTTCTTTAATGTCTACTTCGCTTAACTTTCCGTGCTTTCCGCTGGAATTTTTAATGCATTTCAGATGTTGCTTTACATGCAATTTAAATTCAAGATTGTTTTTTGCTATCCTCTTTTTTTAAAGAGATCTTTGGAGAAAAACAAACAATTTAAAACTTAACTTCACACAGGATTGTGGGTAGATTACAAAAGTGTCAAATCATTTCTTGGTAATATGGAAAGTACAATAAAAATTTTAAAATATGATCATAATCTTTTCAAATTTTGAAGCAAGAAAGACCAACAACTTTATTTAAGGAAATCAGATAAACTTCTAACTTTGTTCAACAAGGTGAAAAAGATCATTGCAGTTTATATAAATCAGATGAGTAACTTTTGTTTTCCTGTTAATAACGTAGTTTTTTAAATAATAATAATGTAAATATATAATCTTTTATTTACTGATACAAGAATGGTAAGATATTTATTAATGATCCATGAGACATTGATTAAATGAAATAATTTCTGAAATAGCTTATTGATTTGATTATTAATATTGAGAGCAACTGAAAAAATATCGCTGATTCCAAGTTCTTTCTTACATTATACTCCAAATTAATAATAAAATTTCTAATATTGTCCCATCAGTCTGTAAGATCCCCCTTTCTACAGATTTGATTCAATATTTGGTAAATGTCTATATTGTGCTAAACTGTGAACCAAATTTAATTTACCAAACTCTTTATATCTTTTAGTTATCGAGTTCATTGGTAATCAAACAAGCAGACAGATATACCTTTCACGAATGCATTTCGTTCAAAATTTAACAGAAATGTATGTATTTGATGCATAAATCACCCACTAAATTTCTTCCGTCTAACTTAGGGTTGGAGTTAAGTATGTCTATCAGTGATCATATTCACAAACAGATATATAGACAGACTTAGCATCAAAAAATGTTTTTTAGACTCAGGGAGTTCTGAAACGTGTAGACATTAAAATCTCGAGGTGTAATTTTCCAACGATTACAGTACTTTTGTATTTAATACTTCGTGTACGAAAAAATAAAAATCGATTACTAAATTATCAACTTTATGAACATGATATAAAAAACCCAGACATGAAATTGCTTCACAGTCATACAAATTTACACGAAGTCATATTTAGAGTATGCATCTGTCTAGAATGTGAAAACCTAACACAAATGATGTTTGCAGAATTTTCTTCTTAAATAAATTAGAATTCTTTTGGAATAAGAGTAACAAAACAGTTTTTGTCTCTGACTATGATAAACAGATTTTAGATAATTAAACTATTAGATACGTATCTCCAATTTAATTTCCAATGATATTATATATTAATATTTTAGCGGCTGCTTTTGAGTATTTTCATGAAAATTTTGAATATTTTTCTCATATAGATACTCATTCTATGACAATTTAATCTTGAATCGACAAAAAAAAAAAACACCCAATAAATATAATTCTTTACACAATGCATTTCGCATAACAAAATACAATGCAATGCAATTTTATTGTCAAAACGAGAACAAGACCTTTATCTTTTTATCCTCCATAATATCACTGCTATAATACCTGACTTCATTATGAAATATTCAAAGCTAAAGTAAAAATCTTTTGCATCTTTTCATCATCATTCGTTTTTTAGGGATTTAAGTTTAAACTAAAATGGAACTATGATCATATGCTCTCTACTGAATTTTTACAGACATCCATCGCCGTATAAAGTAAGTATAAGAAAGCATTTAATTTTACAATAGCAACTTTTTTAATAGTTGCATATTCTTAGATAGGTTCAACTCGTCTATTATTATTTTATTTATACATTTATTAAGTGATAGGTTGCTCTTAACTAGTTGAATGATAGAAAAAAACACGTAATCCAAATTAGATAAAGAAATTAAATTAAATTAAAAAATAATCCCCAAGTTAGAAAATGGCTATTGCCCATTTTTCATGCTGTTATCGAGCGAATTGCACTTATATAAATGCTTTAGTTGAGGTCATGTACATCCATGCAAAAATGTCTGCATTCCTATCATTCTTGGTCAGATATAGATAACGAACTATGGACATTTACGTCATTCTATTACTGCTCGTTCATCTGATTGGTTTTGCTTCAATAAAATTTTTTATCTTCGAATTACAAGAAAATAATGATATCCGACCATTGGTACTGAAATGAAAGGAGTGGGAATAGGTTTAGTTTAGTTATATTAACTTCCTATTTTAAAGGCAACATTAGGGACATTTTGAGATGGACCTCGTGATTTTGAATTATGATCAGATGACAGCACCAGAGTGGGAAGATGTTTAGCCTCCCGCTAGTTTCACGTGCACTAGATCCGCTTACACGATGGTTCCTTGTTGCAATCAAGCTTCGAACCAGAAACCCTCTAGTCCCAAAGCCTTGGTAAAAATTGGCCTAAGGGAAGGAATCGGCTTAAAAGTGAATTTGTTAATTTAAGCAATTGATTCTAAGTGCGTCCGGGAGTTTCATGGCTTTCTTTATTTTGGATGTCATTTGCATTTTACATCAGATTAACCGTCCAGCGGTGCATTATCACTTACATTTCATGCAAGAGATACACTAAAAAAGAATTTCCATTAATGTCTGTTTATTGCAAGGCTCTAAAGCAGCATGACTTTGGCAATTCCTGCAGCTCGTTTCGACAAATTTTTAATCAAATGATAGAGGTCGAGGTGTTAATAAAACTCAACTGACTGTCATAACAATAAACTATATTTCAAAGATCTCGTGACCATTGATACCAGTTCTATTGAATGCTCTTCCTTGTGATGTTATTCTAAGACATAATGGTGCTACAATCAAAAGCGATATTATTCGTTTGATAATCAATAATAAAAAGTTATTTAGGAGGCAATATTTATGATTCCTGACAAACGCTCATGTGAAAGAATGCTGTTGTTGCTTATGGCACTTGCCATAGACAAGCCCACTGATGGAGACAGCGATTTTAAGCAGAGATTAGCGTCTCTTGTTTCAGTAGTGCCAACCTGGACCAAGAGTATGTCTTAGCTACCCATACGTCACAACGTTTTTGAAGAGGCAGATTTTATTCACATATTTCATTCAGTCATCCACATATAGTTATTTAGACCTGAATAAATCACCTCTGATATAATATTACCAAAGGTATTATCTTAATGTGGAGGACTTAGTGGCCACTACAGATTTATACATATACTTCGAACAAAGGCATTTTCCTCTTTATAAAGCAAACTAAAAGTAATAGTATTGAAAAGAAAGAATCAGATTTTGAAGAAGTGAACGATTATTATTATCATTAGGATGATAGACATTAAGTTAAAAAAGATTCAAAATAGCCAAAAGGAACAGCACATTACAAAGTTTATTTTACAAACAAAATTTACTATAAGATTTTCCAGAAATAGTTTAGTACATTATAAACGCATTTGCATGGAGTCCAATGACCAAGGAAGTGTATAAGAAATTTGTTTTCTTATTCAATTTCAATTGTTTCTTTTTATTTCCATATTGTTCTTACAGCTTTATTTCCCAAATGAAAGCATTTCGATTAAGATAATTTGTTTTGATTACAGATCATATATCAAATTTTTTGAGCCTTTTATGCTCTTTTTCTGTTTTATGATTCCACTGTTTCCATTTTTAAAAAATAAAACCATAACCACAACATAACCGATTTTATAAATTAAGCTCTTCATTTTTTAAATATGAAATTGTAGTATACGCTTAGACTTTCATGTAGGTGTGGAGAGTGGGCCAGTTAGCGGATTAATGAATTAGTAAGTACCTTAGAAACATAATTCATAGGTTGATTCATGGTTTGTGAAGAGAAAAGATTGCTTTATGTACCACTACTTGAACTTGTAAATAAAAAACGGAAACATCGCATTAAATCATCATTGATGCTGGTAAAAAATTATGTTCTTTATATATTCACATTTGATTTTTATACAATATTCTGTTCCAAAAAATTTGAATAATATATATTTAAAGTGATAATTTTATATCAAACTATAAAAGTTTTGACTCTCTCATGGAGGTATCATTGAAGAGTCCGAAAGTTAACCAACCAAAAGAAGTTTTCTAAGAGCATGCTGTTGCTAATGCTCTGTTAAAATCCTTTTCATATTCATATTTTTTTAAACCAAATTATTCGAATCGATATATTTTTAACACCTACATATTACTAGAACATTCAATTTTCGAAATACTCATACGTATGATAAAACTCTGAATTCCAAAAGTTGATCAATTAATTCAGTCAAATTTTCAACAGATTTATTACGCGATGGGTTACTAAACGAGTCGAATGCAGACAGCACAAAATGAAAATAAATAAATAAATAAATAAATCCCCCAGTCAGATCATCGCCTATTTATGCTCTCGTGGAGTGAACCCCGCTAATATAAATGCTTCCGTCGAGGTCGTGTGCGTTCGACCGAAAATGTCAGCATTCCTGCCATTCCTGGTTAGACGCGGCCAATCAACGATGGCCATTTACATCACTCGATCTCTGCTCGCTCACTTGATTGGTTTTGCCTCCACAAAGTATTTTCTCTTCGAGCAAGAAGAGAATAAAGAGATCCCGTCCCTTGCAACTGAAGGGCAGCTCAAAAGAGCTTTTGAAAAATTTCGGATAATCGATTCGGAGGATGTTATTGAATTTGTTCCTTTTTCTTATTTCTTGACTGTCATTATTTTCTTTACTTTAGAGATTTAATGTTTCTACTGCGGTTAATATTATCTACATGGCAGATGTATTTATTTGATACAAAAAATTTTATGTCAAAATAAGCAGTAAATAATATCTGTGCTGTGCTCTATTAAGATGCCTAGGACCTGGAGTTAATTATATTTAGCATTATCCTACATTGGAAATCGACAATATGCTTTTGGAGTGAAGCTTTTGAAATCTGAAATAATTAAAATGTAGAATTTCTACAATAGACACATTTCAACCATAAGTATGGCTTTGAGAAAAAAGTACAGTTTTCAAATTATCATAAAATTTTAAAATGTATCTTTTTAATAAAATCAAATATATACTACTAATAATTTTTCATTACATATATATTAATTTTTTTTTACGTATATAGTTTGCATGTAATACTTTTCATTGTTATAATAGATTTTAGACTAATTCTATTGCTTCTTTTAGAATTTTTAAACATATTATTTTGTTCATAATTTAAACCAAAAAAATGATAATAATTGCTGTTCTTCAGGTATTACCTACAAAGGGATTATTTACATTTACTCCCTCCCTGTGATCTGGTATCATTATTTCATTGTCATTTACTTTATTTGAATTGTGTTCCATAAATATTCTTGTTAAATAATAACTATAACTATATATATATATATATATATATATATATATATATATATATATATATATATATAAGTGCATGATTGTATTATATATAATACAGTCATGCACTTTTTATCTCCAATTTGCCTATTGTTCCTATATTTCATGCTGTCACACTGCTTGCTTAAACATTCAAGAAAATATTCAATACTAAATTAAATAATATTTCTTGTATCAATTTTCAGCAATTTAATTTTAATGTAAGTATTTTGATGTCTTTCTCGTGTAATTTTTCATTAAAATACATTACAAGTTTTTATATATCACAACAATTAAATCTCAATAAGCTTCATTTTCCTTCATTTTTCATTTTCATTTCAAGTTTCATTTTTTTTGTCGAAATTTTGTCTACATTTGATGTACTAAAATTTGATTTTATTGCTCTAAAATTGAAAACTCATATTAAATGATAAGATTTCAAAAAACCATGCAAATATTAATTCATAGCTTAAAATTCAGAGAAGACGTACTTTACATAATCCCCTTTGTTTAGCTAGACATTAAATTAGATGTTTTGATAATTTATGAAAATATTTATTCTAATGAAAAAATTAGAATTTGAATTAGAAAATAAAAAATTAGAAACAAATAATTAAGAATTCTAAATATAGAAGTATCATTGTAGAATAATTCTTCTCATTTCAAATCTCACACATAATGGTTTTCTAATCTATTATAGTGAGATATTGATTGTATTCATGGTTCTTTAGCTTCCTTCACATCTTAAAAGACTCTTTAAAAACATGACCTTTAATTAGGTCACTCGTTCAAACAGAGAAAGCACTTCTTTCAGAATGCTATTAATAGTAATCAATCAATATTGTATTTAATTGGGAAACTATTCTCACATTGAATGTTTTTCATTATTCCAATTGTAAGATTCAATTTCAAATAGGTGCTTCATTACATTGCTTTTTTATCGTTAGAAATGCCTCTTTGTAAGCTACCCAACTCTTTATCATTCAAATGAATATTTCAATCCAAATATGAACGAGAGAAATTTCATTGTCAGGCTTTTTTAAATATGCACAAATTACATGTATTTTTACAAGACAGTGAAATTATTCTAGATAAATAAACATATTTTTCAATTGCTTACTATCTGAATGAATGTATAAGCAATGCGCACTTAACTTAAAACTTGGAAGAATTTTTTTAGATGAATTTCAACAATATAATTAGTTTAAAATAAGATCTCTGAAATCAGGACAAAAATTTGGTAATAGACATGTGTACAAAGTTGGGAAATTCATTGATAAATTGAATACAATATTATAAAATTATAGAAGTAGCAAAACAGTTTTCTATTATTATATAATTGTAAGTATAAAATTATAGAACCAAACAGCTTCAATTTTGTAATCGTGATCTCGATTTTGTATTCGAAACATTCTTGGTTAGAAATGTGGTACCATAGTTAATCTATAATTACTGGAATTTTTAATTAATACGAGTTCTAAAAATATCCTCATCACTCAACTTGACTATTATGTTGTGTGAGTTTTGATTTTTTTTCAAAGAATCGAAACGTTGTGCTGCAAATTCCTATCTAAATCTATACAAGTTTAAAATATTTTCCTATGCTTTTTCTTTCATTTTTTAAAAAAAATATTTCACAGTGCTAATAATGATTAAGAAAGAAAGCAGAAACAGAAATTGAGATAGCTCTTCAAATCATGAACGATAAAAGTTATTAAAGAACTCCATGTCCGTTTCTTCAAAGACTGTACATGTAAAACTGATAGCGCATACCACTCGTCAAAATCAAATTTTGAAACTACAAGATTAGTAAAAATGGCCTTTGTAGAGTTGCAAATCTAAAGGAAAATTAAAAGTAAATTTTATTTATTCCTTTTAGGCGACATATATTAAAAATATTTCTAGGTATAAAAAATGAACGCAGTAATTGTTTTATCCTAAATATTAAATATTTACATCATTTCTATATTTCGGTCAAATTAAGTAATGAAGTTATTTTTCTCCAAATTTGCGCCTGCTTACATAACAAATAGAATTTTGAACAGTTTTTTTAAAATTAAATTTTAAGACATAGTATGTGAGAAATCAAGAAGAAAGTATTTTAAAATTTTTAGAAAAACCTGACCGCTTTATTAAATTAGAAGTAAAAATCAAAAATAATATTTTTTCTCATCTTGTAACTTTTAGCTTCAGGATGATAAAAGTGATCAATTTTAGAATTGGTATGTAATTGAAAAGTTGACATTTGTAAAATAGGCAGCGCAGAAAAATAGTATCTTTTTCTTTGCATTCCACTTTTAATTAATAACAATCAAATAAAAATGAAATTGTTATAGTTAATGAATTACACCAAACTTACTTGAGCAATCCGGCCAAGGTATAGGCATGTTTTCCGGTATGGTAACCCATGCGGAATTTTCATTACAAATATACCATTCGGCAGGTTTCTCCACGAAATCATATTTTTCATTGCAGAACGTTTGGCATATTTGACCAAAAGTCCAATCATTACATGAAAAGGCGCCATTTGTTGGTGCAGGATAGTATGGACACGTATTACCTAAAAAAGTAAGGATAAAAGGCATAAATAATTCAATTCTGACAATCATGAAAGGAAATCAGAATTTGGTTTATAGGAGTTAAAGATGTTATTATGTGAATATTAGAAAAATGTTTTAAGAATTTATTTTTTTAAAGAATAAATGTATACTGGTATATTGAGTATTAATCAAAATATGCCAACATAATGTAACCAAAGTAAAAATTTCTTGAGATAAATGGAAAGGTAAATGTTGAATTTCCAATTATATGGCACAATTAGAAATTCGACATAGAAAAACAAAAAAAGACAAATCTTTGATAAAAACTTCAAATATTTAATAGTACTGACCAGCATTAAGGGTTAAATTAGAAAAACAAACGGACAATAACGTCTATCGTTTCATGAAGAAAAAAATGATATTGTTCCCATTCTGAAGGAAGTGGATATATGATGCAAAATGTGTTTCCATATAAAAAGCTAGGATAATTATTTAGTTCATATTTTGACATTTACATCTGTAACAATGACGATTTAATTGAAAGAAAGTGCGCCACTGTAAGGATAATTTATGAAAACCAAGGATACGTTCGTTTTATGTAATGGGCGTATGGTGTGAGAACACAATCAGCAGTCCTCATTGGAAAACAACAACGACGTTTATTTGCACGAAGACAAGACAGCACCAAGAAGACAAATGTTTACATCTGAAGCAAATACACAGTAACATACAACAAAAACAGCAGCCCACAAGTAGAAATTCGGTAGTAAAAATATCCACTGCACACAAAGTGTCCAGACAGAATTCAGCTGGAGAGAGCTTTGGAGCTGGAGGTTTCCAGATTTGAGTCCAAATTCGTGTAAGCAAATTTGATGTTCATTAAATCCTTTGGGGCTCAGTGTCCATCCTCTGGTCTGATGCTGAAGTTTGGAGAAGAGCTGGCAATTCAAGTGTCGTGTCTGGTGGCTATGACTGATTGTAGTTTAGAAGGCTTCGCTCGTCTCTCCAGATGGCTGAAACACTTCCTCCCTGTCTCTTCACTTTTGTTACACAATAGACTCACTACCACTAGACTCAGACTTGATGCTACTTCAACAATAGACAACAAGGCACACAACTCAATTTAGAACTAGCTTGACTCCTCTATTGCTTCGCTATCCTTTCCGAGACCCGTTACTTGTCCGCAACGCCGACTACTATTCTCCGTGACACAATTCATGATGGCACCTACAACAGAAGAGTTCTGGCCTTTTATAGTTTTCCTGGAAGCGGATCTAGAATCTTCTAGACCAATCAGAGCGGATCTGAGCGGATCCTATTGGATGGATCGTAAAAATTCTCGATGATTCCAGCATTAACCCTTTTATCGCCAAAGACGCCAAATTCGTACACAATGTCACCAAATGGTCGCTAAGTTTTGAGGTCAATGACACCGATCAGCACTCACAAGGTTGATATTACAACGGTCTTGCTTACGACGTCATTATTCGTGCTAAGAAGCAAAATTACAAAATCGCAATAATTTGCAATATCTGTACAACACGGATGAATGATGCCCCCCCCCCCCCCCAAAAAAAAATGATAGATTTCTTTCTCGTAAATATCCAACTCAACCAATAACTACTGGACAAGTTACAACAGCTCATATTGCAATTATTTTAGAGAATTGCTGTTGTTCTATTACGACCAAGAAAAATTCAAAGAAATAATGAGGCTCATTTCTATATTGCTGAATCAATGAACATACAGAGTTTTCGTATTGGGATAAAGAAGATTTACTTATAGCCTGATATTTTAGTAATATTATTGGAACTTCATAAAATTATGAAAGTACCGTGTTAAAGTTTTCTTTAATTAATTAATTCATTCATAATGGAATTTTTTAAAGCTTCATAGGTTTTAATTGAATAGAAATTATATTAAAATTCTACAAAAATGTCGAAAACCGCAACATTTCCAACAATAACAAAAAAATTAAATAAAAATTTTGAGTCCTTAGTTGCAGAATAAATGGAAAATATTTGACTTTTCAATGCAAGAAAATATTTGTCCATCACATTTCCTTAGAGTGGACGCAAAAACTTGAATGAAATATCCAAAATCACTGAACATTAAATCATTTAAATATTCAACTAAACCTAGAAGGAGCAAGAATGCTAAGAAAATGGGAATTTTATCAGCTGTGTCTGTTTTAGAAGTCAAACGAAGTGCATTTGCATTTGAATAAAAGTAAGAAAAGTACATCCGAAATTTCCCCGACAGCAAACCTTCAAAGGAACTTCGATAAAAATATTACAAAAGGAATTCATCTGAGAGGAGCTCTTCTTCCAAAGTTTGCCAACGTTCGAAAAGAAAGCGATGAGATAATTAGGAAGTGATTTTAATTAAGCTTATTGCTTAATTTGCTGGTTCTGGCAATTTGTCTAACTCGTTTTTCTTATTATTTCTCAAAAAGTTGGGCTTATTATTGTCATTGTAAATGATTAATTGAAAAGGAAAAGTGAATTTTTTTCTTTGATGGCTTTGATTAGAATAGGATTTCAAAATGGAAATTAAATGGAAGTCTTGTTTGATTCAACTTAAACAGTCTTTCATTGCTCTTTTCTAAAGATTTTTACATTTGTGAAATTATAAACAATAAGGTTAGTAGTTTGTTAAAATATTTCCATTCAAAATTGTATCTCTTTTTAAACTGCAAAAATTTATCTTTATATGCTATTTTTTCTCAGTATTTTATGAGCGTATTTTTTACTTCTTTATTGCAAATTAGCACGAGTATTTTTTCGTATTATTTTATAAGCATATTTCTTACTTCTTTTTTACTGCAAACTAGCATGTTTGTTTTTTCTCATTATTTTATGAGTGAATTCTTATTTCTTCTTCATTGCAAAATAGCTCAAATTCTAATCTACACTTACATTGATGATTCATTATCAGTTCTTAAAAATTACAAATAATTCATGATTTTTTTACAAAGAATAATCTTTTTTGTTAGTTTAAAATTTGAATTTTGCTAGATATGTGTTTTAAAAGATTACAAAACTGAAGTACTCTAAATAAAACTGCAAACAGAAGATAAAAATTGATGTAAAATATGATATTTCCCCGATTTTAAAGGAAAAATATGAAGTGTTTTATAGATTGGTAAATATAATGCGATTATATTAATCATAAAATCTATACACATGGCAAAGAGTTGTAGTGATAAAAGTTAAACAGAAAATATAATTTTTCACAGCATTTGTTTATGAGACATTTTATATCATCACGAAATATGCTAGAAAGAGGATATTGTTTCATTGATTTTCAGTCCATCAAAATAAAGGATAATTGTTTTTTAGAATTCGATTACATTCAAGTTTAGTCTTGTATTACTTTTGTGCAAATCTTGTTTTGAAATCTTGCCTGTTTGCTTATCTACTTATTTATTTTCTTATTTGTCTTTTTATTTATGTATCTTGTATATTACATTTAATTATTACAGTATTCCTTTTTGTTTAGTTTAAATAATTTTTTTAAAATTCATCCTAATTTCCAAATTTTCAAAAAGCATCAATATTTTAATGAATAAAGCATGGTCTTCACACAGATATACCTTTGCAAATATCTTTTTAATATATTAATAAGAAAATGGTTTTCATGTTCACTGAACCATTAGTCATTAAATGTCTTTTTTGAATGGGAGGTGCTAATTCAAAGAGTAAATATTTGAAATTCTTGCTACAATGCAGCAATATCGCATAACTCATATTTGACTGTGAAATGTGAGACTCAGGAGTCCAGATGGGCAATTAGCTGAAAGCGATGTTGATCGAACATCAACGTTAAATGAGTCTATTGAGTGCAAATTCCTCATTTCTTGGCATAATAGAGGTCAAATGTTAATGGATGGATAATTTCTCATGTTCCAATTACAGAGTTGAAAAGCGTAAGGCATCGTTTTTAACTAAAGTGGGAAGGCTCTACAGCTTTATATTGAGATTTTGGTCGTATCTTCTACAGTTTTCGAGATATTTACTCTATCTTCGAAGTTCCCAGCTAAGAAGCGATGTAAGTAGTTGATCGTTCAACACAAAGTTATTCTCTAAACTTAAATACTACTTTAACGATTGTAGACGAATCCCTCAATAATTCTGATTATGTGTGCTAGAACGAATTTAATTATGTAGTGCTGTACATAAATAAACTACGTTTCTTTCTATAGTTTTCCTTATATATTTTGGTGACAAGAAGGTTGTTACATAATTAGAGTTTTTGGCTATCAAATATATAATAAAGGAATACGTGATAACATCTTTTGTAAATTTGATCAAGATATTATTTAATTCATTTATAATGATACCCTGTTTTGTAGTTAGAGTAAATTATATTCTGGCGCAATTCATATTATTTAATCGATGATACAGATGTCAAGTGTCCAAGCACCTCTAATTCCAGACTTCCGCACCACACCAATGGAAGGACATTTCACCTGGCCGATTTCAGATCTGTTACAGGATGATGTGTTATACCAAATGTTTTTATATGGGGATGTTTTCAGTGAAATCATGTTTTAAATATTTAATAATCCATAATTGAACATAAGACCTACTCAATAGACCATTACAGAACAATGTATGTATGATTTGTTTTCTGAAAAGTTTTGAATGTTGAATTTTTTAAACATTTTTTATAGTTAAAATTTGCATAACTAAAATTAATCTAATCTTAGATTTGATTAGCAAGAACAGCTAAACCACCTGATAACGCTAAGGCAGATGTCTTTTTCGTCCTACTCCATATAAATAAAATCTTTCACGTTAAGCCAAAATAATTTAGATATCACAATAGCTTAACATAATGATTTATCAAAAAATATTCATGTTACAGTAACATTAATACATTATAAACTTCTTTATACTCACGTGTCATTATGACATCAAAAACACATGAATTATTATTATTATTATAATCGAATGCATGATAAGTGACAGTGTGGCGCCCAGGACCAAACTCATCGCCAGATTTGTGAGACTGAAAATAAAATCAAAGTTTTCAAAATTGAAAATCACAAATTTTGGTAATAAATTTAGTTCATTCTTTACTTTTGTTCTTTTTTTTTATGGAACAATGGAACTTGGAAAAAAAGCAGTTCTTCAATACTTTTTGTAATTTTTAAATTTCATTCTTCACAAACAGTGAATATTAATTATAACTTTCTTGTACTTTATAAAGTGTATATAACAGAAATCAAATGTTAATAAAAATTTATTTTTGGAATAATTCGGATCTTTTACAGCTTTAAAATTCATCATCTAAGCAAATACAGAGAAAGAAAGAGAGAAAAAATTGTATGGAACTAAAATTTACATTCTTAAAAAGATGTTTAGAATGTTAGAAAAACAATTTTTATACGATAATATTTTCCAAAGATACTGCGGGAAAAAATAAACATTTTTACTTATTATCATTAAAAATGTAATCAAATTTAGAAAAAAAAACAGATTTTGCAATAGATATTTACTGTTCAAGGACCTTTGATAAATTTTGTAGTTCTAGTATAGGAATATTTCAAGCAGAGTGTTCTAACAATTTTTATGTCTAATAGCTCTAGGTTTTGCACAATTTATAAAAGTATTTTTCTTATAATCGTTGTTATATTAAAGTAAGAAGAAAAACAAAAAGGTATACCTGAACTATGCTAATTGGTCTCCCAGAATTATCCTCAAACTGTGGTTCATCCCAAAAGATAGCTTGCCGAATATCATCTGAAGTAACTTCTATCTTCGACGGACAGCTGACTATTTTAGGAGGTTCATCATCTGTGCAAAATAGAAATATTTACTTCGTTTTTTAATTTAAGATATTTATTATTTTGAAAAAAGTACTATGCTGTTTCAATATATTATTGTTCCATACAAATTTTAAAAGCGAATAAAAATATTTTTCAATTCTATCAACAAAATTTGTTTTATCTAAAATAATGAATTCAATAATTTAATTTTGGAAAAATGAATATATTGTAATAAAACCACTCCAACAGTTTTCACTGTGTACATCCAACTTTTAATTCGTTTAAATTATTAAAACAAAACTCCGAATCTTAATTCAGGTATTTTGATTCTATTTGAAAGAGGAAAAATGAATATTGCTTTTGCATCTTCTATTGCAATGAATCCTATAAAATACACACATTTTTCAGTATGCGCACGTATGTAAAAGATACACTAGAGAATAAATCGTTTTATATCTTATAGCTCTACTAAAGATGACTTTGAATAGTTTTGTAATTTTTTTTTTTTTGAAAAACTGATAGTCGAAGAGTGGGAAATGAGGTGTTAATAGAACTTTGCGGATCTTATTCGTATTTCAGAGATCGCAGGGCCGTTGGCGTCAGATTTTGCTTATCTTCTTTTCTTATGTAGCTGTAATAAGGTTTATATCATTTATTAGGCATTGAATAAAGAAAAACTGCTAAGAAAGACATATATACAACTGCTTGTAAACACGAAACTTGCCACTTACTACACGAAATAACTCGTTTAGAGAAGAACGCCTGCCAATTTATGAAGTGAATTAAAGCTTCAAGTATTCAAAAGAAAAGAAGAACTAGGTTTTGAAACAGTAAATGATCTGCCATTGGATGAAATCGATGCAAAAATGTCAAAATAACAAGCGCATTGGAGTCACAAGATATAGCTGTGGGATTTTTCCAGAAATTTATATGTTTGGGGCATTTGCTGAGAACGCTAAGACTATCACGATGCAATCAATGAAAGGAATATAAAACTGATTTCTAGATTTTTATATTTAAATTTTATTGGTTTCTTCATTCAAATAATTTTGTTTCTTCATTACTTTTTTGCATAATAAATGAAAATATTTCAATCGCAATGTTAGAAACTACATTTTTACATCTTTTGTATAATTATTCGGTTATTTTATACTGTCTTGGTATTTCAAGTTACATAGTTCCATTTCTCTATAAGACAAAAATTTGTTTAAAATAATTTTACATATTAATAACTATTAAGTTAAAATGAAATTTATTGAATAATTTCTTAAAAATTTGTTTTATAGTAGTGTATCTAGACACGTAACCATTGGAAGGTTAAAGAACCTTATGTTGGCCATATAAGTCTAGTATTCCATATTATGGAAGTATATCATTGTAAACAGGGTAGACGTCAAATGAAATATTCCATAATTAATTTTAAATCGCTCGCTGCCATGACATACCTAGTATTCGGACCAACTATATAGTAAGATGACCTCTTCTTTGTTACATTAGAGAAGGGGTCATCTAATAAGATAGATGGTTCGATACAATTACATATTTTATGTAAAGCACAAGCTTGTAATGCAGCAATCAATATATTAAGCAGCTCTGCCATTTTATGACAAAAGTGAGAAGAACTAGTAAAAGAAATTCTAGTTAAGGAATCAAAGCTGAATATCAATGTATTGCACCGAAGAAGACTTTAGAACCTTTGCCTTAAAAAGAAATGAAGAAATCGGTAAAAGCTTGGCTCGAAAATTTTTCGATCATATGAAATCCATGACAGAAAGAAGAAAACACGAAAAAGAAGCGAAAGCCACAGGAAAAAAGTCACTTCTCCTAAAGTACGAAAGGGGAGAGATTGAAACATCTTCTTTTCGTAAATAGGGCATACATTTTTGAAAGGATCATCCGAATGTGCCATATCGGAGTTGGGCTTTTTTCATTTAGTTTCCTGCTACTCAAAGGACCATAGAAAAGGAACATTAGATAGTATTCCATCTCTTGTTGAAGGCATTTGTTGATGGTTCAACTGAATTTCATATTTCAGGAAGAAAAGTATCTTCATTTGACATAACTATAATGTCAAATGAAAGTACCCAAAATGTCGGAAAGGACATCATTTCCCTTTATTTACAGAGTTTAAGACTAGTATGCAAGAATTACCGGAACCTACAAAACCCAAGATAAATTCAATAGTCTTGTTCCTGCATTTTATTTTCAGTCATGCAGATGCTTCTTTAAATAATCCTTTATTTCCAATTAAAATGAATTTTACCGATCTTTTATTGGGATATGATTGAATTATAATTATGCAAGTGAAATTTTCTACATGAATGTGTGGGTTTCATAAAAGTAAGGACTAAAGTTTTGAAAAGTAATCTACAATATATTAAAATAGATGAATATTGCTGGTGGTATGTACAGACTTTTATTAACTACTTCGTATACAATGACATGTCTGAGAGGCGCATCGAATTATTGAATTTTTAATTTTTAATCTGCAATTTAGGGAAAAGTATTAAATAATTTAAAATGAAAAAAGTCACTTGAAACGTATTATTACTAAAGGAATTAAAATAATAGTAAATATTCCAATTAGGAAGCTATTAAATACGTCGTTTAATTAAGAAGTTAAGCAAATTTGTACTTCAAGTGGTTAAAAAAATTGCGGATGAGTATAGGAGATTTGAATATAAAATTAATTCATAGTTAAACCGAATTTTTTAGGCAAGAAATGGCCGAAAATAAAATATTAGGAGAAAAATAAAATTTGCCGTAGGAGAAAAATAAAATTTGCTGATTCAAAAAATGAGTGCTAATTCTGGCATTATTTTAAGACATAGAAAAGTTTTAGAAGAAACCACCAAATATTTATTAAGTAGAGCACTTTCGCAAAACATATTTCATTCGTAGGGAGGAATATCTACACGATATTTTTATAGTATATGAATTTTTAAAAGAATTATTAATATATATACGGATAATGAAACCTTCGTGATTTATTTCAAAAATTGCAATTCAAATTTAATTCTTTCGACATGAATTTTTTAGAAATTTTTATAGTAAGTGCCTTATAAATCTATTCGAATTGAATTTTAGAAAAATATATTAAATGATATGATGATCTATTTTCTGAATTTGATGAATAAATTCAAGACCGAAGAATTTTATTTTTCATCTTAAAAATGCATAAAAGAGAACGCATTATTTGTTTTCAATTTATCACCTAATCAGGAGAGTCGAAACAATTTTTATTTAATAAGCTCATTAATTTGAAATTGGAAACACAATTCAATAGCTCTTTGCCACCTCATCAAGTCACTTAATGCAAACTCAAAGTTAAAAATTTAGTAATTCGATGCGCACTTCATTATATGCGAAGGGGTTAATAACAAATATTTAGCTTATCTACAGTTTGGTTTCGATTACTAGATAACAAGATTGTTTTTGATGAATAAATCAAAGTTTGTGTAGAAAACAGCTTACTTATTGAAGCTTATGAAACAGTTTACTCTGCTTTCGAGCAGTTGTTTCTTATCTTATGAGATAAATATAGAAAGTGAAAGTTACCATACACCATAATTTGAAAGCTGCAACTAGATTTGTGGCCAGTATGGTCCACTGCTATATACTGAATGGTGGTTTTTCCCAGTTCGAAATAGAAAGGAGGGAATATGTACTCAGGATAGGTGAATCTTTTCGGCTCTATGCCGCTGTTATCGACGGGCTGAGGAACTTCCCAGTGCACTTTTTTACCCTTTGAGCCTTTGTCAGCGCTTACAACCATGTGAGGTGGACATATTATTTCGGGCGGCCTCACATCTGGAAAAAGAGAATTCACATTCAATGGAAGATATTTCAGATATGTAAAATGTATAGGAAATTCAATATTTTTTTGGAATACTTTTTGAAGAATTTTGCCAAGTTATTATGTTGGCATGACTTTGTGATTTATGATGATAGATTATGAAATCAGCATAACACTCTTCAAATATACGTTTTTATTATAAAATTTATACCAAGGATTTCTGCAATATATTAAATAAATTTCTTGATTCAAATAAAATTCCGATTTCTCTTAGGTAGTTAATTCATTTTCAGAAGCAAATATTATTAAAATTTAATATATTTGTGCAGAAATTTTTGAATATGTAGTTTAAAATACATTTTACTAATCACACTGAAATTAATTTCAAAGCAAATTGGTTATACGCTGTAATATTCAAATAAAAAGTATGACTAATAAGTTATACTTTATAGTTTTATTTTATAAATTAAATACATAAAATATATTAAATATATAGAACATTAAATAAGTATTAAAGTTTAAAATTTATCAGTTAAATATTTAGTTTACAAAACAAACTGTTATGAAAATAAGCAGAACGTAAACATTTATAGGAATATTTTTGAAGCTGTAATATTATTATTTCTAAATAATCCCCTTTCGTAAAATCTCGTTTCCTTTGAAAGTTAATGTCAAATAACATTCTTTTAAACATTTGTAATTATAATCACTTAGTTCTTAAACAATGTGACCTTTTCTTATCTTAAAAATAAGTACTGAAAATTCGTTCCATAAATAAGCTTCTAAAGTTTCTCAAGAAATGTAACTTTATGTGAATTGCAAATATTTAAAGTTTCATAGTCGTAAATAAAAAAAATAGCATGAACCCAAGGGAACCAGAATATCCCAAAAATATTAGAAATTATATTGGGCTTCATTGCTTTGTTTCGTTCCCTGTTTATCTGCATGAGATCCGTGGTAATCATGTTCATTCTCTTAAATGTATTTGCAGTACTTAACCAATTGGTTATAACTTAACTTCCGAATCGTTGGATTGTGGTTTCGAGACTGTATTCCACCAAATGTCCACCGTATATTTTGACTCCATCTGGTTACACGTATTCAACTTCGAATCCTGTAGAAATTTGGATTACCGTCTCCAATCTCAGATATTAATATGTCATTTCATTAAGATTCAGAGTTATGCTGTCCATTCCATAATAATTCGCATATTATTATAAAAGAAAGCATCTAATATAATTTAACTGCATATGTAGGATGAAAAGTTTTCTTCTAAATTAACCTTCTTTAATCTGAGTTCAATCATAACCTAAATTCGAATAGTCTACAATAGAATAATTCAAAACTAGTTTTGAATCAAAATATGTAACAATTTACATCAAAGGATGATACGAATTGCGTCATAAGATGGTAACTGGAGACTTACCCTTACAAACAGGTTTGCCTGGCTTCTTATTTAAATCCAATAATTTCCCGTTCTCCATGCAAACAAGATATCTGGGACCCTCAAGTTGGAAGCCTTCACTACATGCAAAAGCACATGTTTCTCCGTATTTAGTTTTCTCGTTAGTCTTGCAACCCAACACCTGACCGTAAGGTAGCTGCGGAGGAAGTTCACATTGGATAGCTGTGCTCAAAAATGAATAATTGCACATGAGGACAGGTTGATATGGATATGACAGATTCATCAAAATTGGCTCTAAGTGAAAATATTGCAAGTGCAAATTCTAAGTGGCACAATTAATAAGCCTCAGGCTTTATGCATTCTTTACAATTAGGGAATAAATCACGATAGAATAGAATAGTAATGGTTTTTTACTTTTTTTTTCTACAGTAAAAGCTAAAAATAGTAATGATTTATTTTCTTGTACAGACTACATTATGTAATATCATATATAATCATAGTGGAATTAATTCTTTATTATATATTCAGGACTAAATTGATTGACTATCCTCGTGGTAGCAGAAGAAGGGAATTAAAGTTGACTGTTAAAACAACAACTGAAAGACCCCAACCCGTCCGTGGAAAGTATGTATCATCATTGAAGTTGAACTTTCTCGATATTGCTTCAGCTACAAAGAGCTTAGAGTTCACAAAGAGTTCAGCTTACAAAGAGTTTAGTTTACAAGCGAGAACTTATTTATGCTTTTATGAGAACTTATTTATACCTCATTGCTGTATAAATAAATAAGTAAATCAGAGATAATACAACATCCGTAAATAAAAAAAAAGAAATGAATGAACAAATTCTTAAAATATTCTTATCAATAATTTTACAAATCCATCCCTTCTTCTATTAAGCATGCATTAAAGAGTGATCAGAAAAATTCATGCATTTGTAATAAAATGATTGACTTTTAACATTTTATAGTAAACAAAATTTTGGGAAAAAAACCCGAAATAAATGGCTTTAAAGTTTTGATCACACACACATTAGTAATAAAAACAAGTCATATAAAGCTGGTTTTTCATCAGTGCAATAATGTGGCATTTGTAAGTCATAAGATAACAATTTTATAACAATATTAACAATTTTACTATCGTATTTCTTAATCAGCATTACCATTACATCATTATTAATTCAACGTTATCTTATTCATCACAACATTTTCATATCATAAATTAGACATCCAATATTATAAATTATAAATTTCTTTTAGGTAATTTTTCCCCATCAAAGTATTTACTAAATATTCTGCAATTCTTCTTATCACATATATATTAATAAACAACAAAACTTCTAGATCATGTAATTGAAATTCAAATGATTGTCGTATTTTGAACAGGTTTATAATAACCAGCTGGAAATTCAATCGAAAAGAAAAGCGAAAGCGGTAAAACTATAAACAAACAAAGATTTAATCGACATCATATTAAACAGTTCCCCTGCTTTTTATTCAAAGGGAAAAAATTAAGGGATTTTACTACAACGCATCAATTATATTTGATGTAAACACTGGAAGTGGGTGCGGCACCAGATAGTGAGTTAGACAAAATAATTCCATATCTCACGAAATACTCAAACAATCGTTTTGAAATTTCCAGATTAATAAGTAAAAGGTTGCAGGATCTTTTTTCATTAAAAATTCTCAGGGCTCCGAGTAACCTTAACTATCAATAATCGATCTTTGTGTAGTAAAAACGTAAGTTGTTTAGTAAGAAAACTAAGCAATAGTTGCTTAATTTCATGAAGTTTCCAACTGTTTTTCATAAGCATTGTGACAGAAGCTGTTTGTAATTTTCTTCATATTTTCAATTTTCCAATTAATTTACACCATGTTGGAACACTTGCTGTTTTGGAGACGGATTCTCCATCATCATTAAGTAGATATTTAAATATTGTGTGAGGAGCGTTGTTTCATGCATAGTGGTAAAGCATGCTACATTTAGACATGGATTTAATTTCATATAATTTATTTTTATGAGTCTTGGGGTAAGTTAGCTTCAAAAGAAATAAAAAACAACAACAAGGGATTAATCTAATGTAACAGTTTTCATATTTTCATCATGCGTTTTGATCTTCTAAGTCTTATAAAAGCTTATTCGCAAGTTAATCATTTAATATTTCTTTTTTATTATTTCTGGATTTGATACGTTTATATTATTCTTTAACTGTATTTGGACATACTTGAACCAAATATACAATTTAAATAACAATAAATATACACTTTCAAATTTTGATTTCAAAGAAGTTAAGTACAGAAATATTACTTATTATAAGAAGAGACCTTACAAATTAAAATGTATGTATATATTGTTCTGTAAGCGATTCTTTCAATATTTTGCTTCTCATATAGAAAAAAAAACCGGTTTAATATTTTAAAATATTATATATATATATAAGCTTATTCCGATTATACGGTTATTGACCAAAGTTATCTACATTAAAAACCATAAAATTTAAGTGTCTTATTTAATGCTTTTTACGATTAGTAGCACTAAAAAGGTATTTTATAATTTCAAATCGACTTTTCTGATAAAATATCTTTTAAAGGAAATTTCTTCCTTTTAATTAAAAAGAATTTCAGGGGAAACTTTGCATTATTACTCGCAAATATGCTTCCGTCAGCTATAATAGCAGGACGTAAGAAAAAAAGACTTGATTCAGCTTACGCGTGCATTTTGCCTCTGTGCCTGACCATCGCTGGCTTGATAAGCACTCTCTCTCCGGCGATCCTTCCATGATAAAACCCGGCAAGCAAGAAAATCGACACTTAGCACCTACTAGCAGATCCCTTTTGTCGCAAAAGATATGTCCGAACCGGGGTAAGGGAGGCTTCCGGCAGTGGATACCTAAGGGGTGACAAATAATGTGTTTATTTATCATAAAAACATTAGATCGTACTTAGATAAATTTTTTACTACTCTTCTCTATAAAAGTGAGCATTGAATGCACGAGTATTCGTACCATAGTTATAAAAAATTATAGAATAATTTAATTAAAAAATGTACCATATTATATTTTAAATCAATTTGGTATTATATCAAATATTCCCAACTATGAAAATAATTATTAGTTAGCAGGAAGGGTCCCCTCCAAAGCTTTCTCGCATATTCTAGAATAAATTGGTCATACCAAGAAATTACGAGTTTGCATGGTATTTGCGTATAATTTTTACGAAATATTAGCCTTTGATGAGAATTTAGTATTTTTACTCAATCTATCGTGTCATCTTTGTTTAGTTATTTGGGGATTCACCCCTAGTATGCTGCTATTAGTATCTGAAAGTACAATTTATATTTTAGCTACTTATTTCTCAACCCATTAAGGATTTGAGACAAAACAACTTGTAATAGCAAAATCCTATATCAAATTTGATAGATTTAAGTCATTGTGTTTTTGAACTATCGCGTTCAGATGTTTCTGAAATATAGACAGACTGAAAATCGACCTCTTGTTGGATTTGATTAAACTTCGACAAGTGTCTATAATAAAGGTAATAAATCTATGTACCGAATTTTATCCTTTTAGTTAATTTATACGCAAATAGCTAGGCATACTTACTCATTCTCATCATATTTTACACAAACTTTGACAGAAATCAACAAATTTGGTATAAACGTATATAAAATTCCAACCGTCTAGTTAAAATTGTTTTTGAGTTATCTTTGTCACAGGCAGACAGATCGATATTTTCCAAAAATGGGGGTTTCGAACTTAGAGAGATATAGAATGTGGCGATTCTCTATGCTATATATATGTGAAAGAAATTATGTATAGAAAAAGAGTTTATTGAATCATATTGTTTCGTACAAAAACGGAATAAACTGATTCCTATTAAAATTTATTATTTCAGTGAAGTTTATACATTTGTATTCTATGACTCCTTTAGAGAAAGCTTCCATTTCTTGATATTCAATTCTTTTTCTTCTTGTTTCTATTTTAATGTCTTGTATGTTTTAAACTTATTTCTGTTTTTTTAATGATAAAATTTCATTCGTGAAGTTGGCAATGAATTCAAGAACTGTCAAAGGTGATCTGTTAAGGATATATAATCTGTATACCTTTTTTACAACTTTGGATTAACATAAAAAGATTTGGTCTTATACTATTAAATGTGCAAATCCTAATATACAACTAAAATTCTATGAATAGATAAATAAATTGAAGAAAAAAGCTTGGTTAATGATTAAAATCTCCTTTATTATAAAGCAGCATTTTCTTTAAATGTTTCATTTTTAATAGCTACCATTTTTACAAACAGAAATTTTTTCTTCATTTTAGATAATATCATTCACTCTTAAGATTTATAATGAAATTTGTTAAGAAGTGACCTCAAATTTTCTGTTTCTTTAATGGCTTTGGTGGCAGGGTTGTGGCGAAGCAAACGGTTTCTTAATGAAATAAATTTTAGATTTCTTTGTTAAAAATGGAAGAAGGTTTCAGAGTTTGATACTTTGGTAGCATCAGTTTTATAAACACTACTTTAAAATTAAATTAAAATAAATGTCATGTTTCAGAATTTAAAAATACATAATATTGAAATTAAATTTTATTTCTTGCATTTATACAACATATTATGATTTATGTTATTAATCGGTTATTATTAAAAATAGTTGCTATTAGTATTAATGATAATCGGTTAATACGATAAGGTGATTACCAAATTTCATCGGTTGTTATTAACTTCCTTTTATTCTTGCGTACACCCGATCACCCCACCTAGTATATCGATCATAGCATTATCGATATACTGGGTTATTAAGACTGATAGCTGCATAGACTTGAAATAAAGTTAATTTCAATGTTCGTGTTTTTAAAATAATAATTTATTTTCAATTAAATTTAATTTAAAAAAATGCCTTAATTTCTGAGTTAAGCGGATCTCACATATTTTTCATACGCTAACAGTTGTGGAGGAATTCTTTAATTTTTGCTTTAATTTCATGTTCGAAATTCTAAAATCATTACATAAGCTGTTAAAAAATAGCTAACCCCCTCTTTTTTTCTTCTTTTGCTTCGATTTGTCAGATAGTGAATTGAATTGAATAAAACTTAGTTTCATTTAGTTTAATTTGTCACCTAACTAATAATAATATTAAAAGCGGATTCAAAAAAGTTCTCGGTACTGTTTATAAAATCTGGAAAATCTTTTTTAAACAATAAATTAATTAGAGATCACATAATGTAACACTTACGTCGGCATACAGCATTTTTGCCTGACCAGCTCCCATTGGCCAGACATGTCCTAATATCATTTTCCTTGTCGACCAGTTCGAATCCCTCTTCGCACACGAAATGACACTCGGAGCCAAAAACTTTTTCGGCGTTTTCACAATCTCCAAAAACGAAGCCGTGCGTTGGCTTCTGAAGAGGTGGGCATTTCCTAACTGGAGAGATAAACAATGAATAATGCATTAAGATTTTGGGAAGAAAAACCATTATATTAAAGTCTTGAAAGCTGAGGCTAAATTGCATTTCATACTTTACATAAAACAATGGCGAAAAAAGATTTTTGATGCGTGTTGATGCGAGGGATGCAAATATTTATGATGAAATTCGTTTTTTTTAATCTTATTTTTTTGCACATTCTTTTATTTATTATAATTTGATAAATTTGTACCATTTCATGTAAAAAGTAGGAATTAAATAATTTGTGTGTTTAATATTTTACATAAGAAACCTATTCTTTTATTCTTAAGTTGTAAATACAATTCGAAATGTTATCCAAGCATTTGCAAATAATTTCTGAGTTTCAATATCTCTCCAAATTGTTTGTCATTCTTTGATTGGAAAAAAGCATTATTTATGTGTTAAAAAGATATTTCTTTAGATTACTAGATTTTTTTTTCATAGAAACAGCATTTCTTTTATTATTTTGATATTTTACGACAGCAATAATCAAATCAAAGAAAATGTCATTAAAGATTTATAATATGTCCTAGTCTCTTAAAGTCTCTTTTTATCAATTTCAAAAATCCTAGAAGAATAAACATTTTAGCGGAATCAAACTTATCTGCACTGACATTTTTTCTTTAATGTGAATAATACTTCATAGTATGTACTATTTTTTAATTTACATGACATAATGCTTGTTTTAATAACTTAATATATGATCATTTATACTTTTAAAATAAATTCTGACTTCTATTTTACAAACGAAGTTCAAAACATATGTAATTAATTTTAAAAATATGCATATATTATAAATACTATAAGTTTCTTAATACCAACATTACATTTTTATGTGTAAATAATACGTCTGGTGTTATTTAATTTTAATAAGTGATATTTTGAAATTACTAGTCGTTTATTCTTTTATCCTCGTCCATATGAGCTACTTAAAGACTCAGATTATCCTAAGAAGATTATAAGAAAACGAATTTTTTTAAATGCTTGTAGCTGTCTTTAAGGTTAGATAATTTTATCTTTATACGCTTCATATCAAGTATACGATTTCATAAAAAATAATCATAAAAGGAATTTCTTTTCATTGTTTATTTTTATGAACTGCAATTGTTTCCAAATTTAAAATATTTTAAACAATGTTTTCCCCATATCATTCTGTGAACGTATTTATTACTTTCCATAAGAAAATGTTGATACCGTAAACTGTTTTGAAAAGACAGCATTTGAAAAATTTATTACCCAAGTAAGCAAAACCCTTTTATATTCGTATAACTTGATTTATATAAGATTTTTTTTTGAGAAAATTGACATGAATAAAAAAAAGTTGTATTTTTAAAAGGAAAAGGAATAATTGTTGTGAGTGTAAGATGTGGCAAACTTCCTGAAGCTGATGAAAACCCCGTATCACTTTTAAGTAACTGTAAACGAATTCATTTAAAACCAATCATATAGCTTTTGTACATGAAATAAACTAGCAAATAATGACGTGCAAGCTGTTTAAAATAAATAACAACTAATTATTATTGAATTAAAATTATTATCAATTATTAATTTGAATAAAAGTAATAACAATTCAAATTATCATTATTTTTTACATCATTTTGTATCACAATTGGATTGTTAAAACATATTTTGATTCATTTGAGAAATTGCTAACATTTATGTGCAATTCTGTGCAAAATGTGAATTTGAAATCTTAATCTGATGTAGTTTTAGCAGATAAAAGAAATATTAGAAATATATCATAATAAATAAAAACACGATTATTTTATAACACAACTTGAATATAATACATATCTGTTTTCAGATTTTCAGAATAAATTGTTTATAATACATCAGTTTGCTTACGTGTACAAGGTAGACCTGTAAGGGGATTCCCTTCATACCCTTCTTTGCAGATGCAATCCTTGAGAGTCGTACTGGCCTCTCTCGTGGTCGTAGATCCTTCAGGACATGGTGTGCATTGCTTAGCAGGCTCTAATTTTGATTTGTACGTCCCCTTTGGGCAAGCTAAAATGGCATATTTTAATTAAATAAGTTTTCACGTTAGTAAATAGGAAGTGATTAATTCTATTACATATAAATATTATAATGTTAATGCACAGTGTTCCGCTTCTCGTCCTAAGCAACTGAGTCAATTTCGGCCAAATTTTGTATACATGTTCACTAACACACTAAAAAGAAAATTATAAGTTTTGAAATGTAAGAGTTAATTAAATAGTTAATTAGTTAGAAATAAAAATTTAACAATTTTTTAGCAATAACTTCGTAACAAATCCTCATAAGAAATATTTTAATATTATTTTTAAAAGTTTTACTATTTAAAAAAATATCAGTTCAGTTTAGCAACTTATTAAATGATTTAAAATTAATGTTAACCTTGAATTACTATACCATAGACTTCAAGGTAATTTGAATGTTCGAATTTATTCTATTTTAATACTACTTTTTGCCATATTTTCATCTATTTAAATGCATTGTTTTAAAAATGCCTTAAAGTAAGCATATGTCAGTCTCTGAAACAAAGGCCTGGATGTAGTGATTATGCGATTAAAAGAAGCAGACGTTGATAGCATCTGAGATATTAACCAAGATTTCACCTTTTTTCCACAATTTCGGTTGAAAGTAATCCGGAAAATGTACACGATCATAAAATTAAATTTACAATATCAACGATATCAATTTTATTTTTTGCATAATTTTTCTTTTAGTTTTCATTAATTCTTTAAAAAACGCAATGCAAATGATATTGAAAAAAAATTGTAGTCAGTGTTCCTTGTTAGAAAACCTTAAGACTAAATCTTTTCTATCAGTAAAACATTTTCTCTTTGATTTCAATAAGTACTTTCTAAAAAACAATTTTTATATTATGATATTTTATACCAAAGGAGTTTCTATGTTAAAAACATTGTAAATGAAATTATTTTATCCCCAAAGTCGGATATATCTGCTAGTAGTCAATAAAATTATCCATTAGATTATAACTTAGCCCTATGTGATCAAAGTGCAAAAGATGTTCCATAGAAAGATCATATATGCATTCACCCACACTCATATACACATTAAAAGATAACTGCATTTATATATCAAAACAAAGAGCTTTAAAAAATGCATTAATAACCAAGATACGTATCACTTGACGGGAGTCACGAAAATAACAAAATTTCTTCACTTAGTTTGAATTTACTTTTTTATACCTGCTAAACATCACGCATTGCTTTGAATAGGATCATGATAATAAAAAAATATTTTGAAAATTTGATAGGAAAAGATAGATTAGGATTTAGAGAAGCATAAATGACATATGTTTTGCGCAATTAGTTTGTAAAAATTTTCATATATTACCAACTAACCTTCAATTTCTCATTTATTTCGTTTAGGGAGAATGTATTATTTTCTGTGATGAAGAAATAATCTTAAATATTCTTTTTATTATTTTAAGAAATGAAAAATGAAATTAAAAATGTATTGTATAGACCATTTCAAAAATTCCAAGCTGTTCATTTTTCTTCAAAAAAAAGTTCGCAGAACAGACGAAAATAAAATCACTGAATTGTTGACAATAGGATCTGATAATTCAAAGAAATGTAGAGAAACTTTTTATTCATTTTATAAAGATATTTCAATCCACCAAAGAAATTCTTTCTTAAATAATATTTATTGAAAACTTTGAAATCTATCAGTTACTGTTGTATAGTTAGTATCGTGGTATAGCACAGTAATCGAGATTATATGGTAATTGATGCATTATCTTCTAAGGTGCACTACTAAGCTGCACAGTTCTATTCTTATAGAACATAAAAAGGAAAGAAAATTCACTATTATATTGCATTTTTATTTCCGCCAATCCCAACAATACTCAGAAAAATGCATAGTTTTACTTCAGTAAGCATATAATGATACCCAGGTTGCTTTAGGAGATCTTCAGAGTGATATGAGACACATGGATTTTAATGAGCATAACTTGGTATAATATATATGAATTTTTTCAATGGTGCGTCTTAAAATCAGTTTTCTTATCGCTTAAATGAGTACCGATGTGTATATTATAACTGACATCATATCAAAACATATTAGCTCGCATTTAATGAAAACATTCTATAAGTCAAGACTATAAAGTAGTTTTTAATAACATGATTTCCATTAAATTTATTTTCAAAACTGTTGCATATGGTTCATATAATATTTTTTCCGTCTTAGAAAATTTTGAAAAAATAAAATTTTTCTCACATTTTTGATTTTAAAAAAATATTTTTAATTTGACTTGTTTCAAAGTGGCGAGAATGAAATTTAGGAAAGGATTTTTTCTGTTTTAATACTTTGGAAGATAGAACTTTTGTGGCCCTGTGTGTTTTCGATGATAGTATGCTGTTTTAATATATTCAGAATTCATTTAATAATTAATCCGAAAAATAAATTTTGAATCCATACTGTCCATTTATTGTGAAATCGAAGAAACAGGTATAGAAGTCGAGGCGTAAAAATGAATAAAAAATCTGCTGATTAGTAGATTAAGACAGCTTGTTTTTAAACTCGATGTAAATAAAATTTATTTTATTTTCTGTTTCGAAATTTTGGCATTAAAATGAGTTAAATACCATGAGAAATGTATGTAAGAAACTCACATAATGAAATATTTATCAGAATTATGTTTTCGAAAGCAAAAAGAAAGAGTGTAAATTTTTCATTTATAATTCATTGCAAAAACAATAAAAAACTAATGCAAAGAAAGAAAATTAAAGAAATTCTTTAAGAATTTTCAGCTGAAACTTTATTCATTTTAACTTCAATAGAAGAGCATCAAGCATTTTATCCTGGCACATAATTACTTTAGATTCTCTTGAAAAACTCACGTCGAAATTTAATTTCATTCTCAACAGTATATAGTTAAAATCACTAAAGAGGGGTACCGCCGCTTTATACAAAGTGATATTGTGTTTCATACTTAATGCAGGGATTTCTTTTCCTTATATAAAGTATTTTCTTTCATCTTTAGTTTTAAAGGTTATAGTTTAAAAGAGAATATTTATTTGTTTCTGATTAAGAAATATTAATTGATTTTTTAAGTGATGAAACTATCCTGTTTTAATTATTCCTTAACTTTATCTAAAAAATATTTGTTGAATGGGTTTGAAATGCCATGACTTTAATATTTAACAAAAACGATTAAATCAATTAACTGTTGACAGAAATACTCATAAAGGTACCGATCACACACTTGTCACTGAATCAATTCAAATAAACTATGTCACAAATCTCATGGTAATAAAGTGGTAGGTTTGATTTTATGTTGAAAAATGTGAAAAAGACTATATCAATGGTAGAAATAAGTAAAATTATATTCAAAGGATAAATTCCGTCTCATTTTTAGAAGTCATTTATGACAGATGTTCAGAAAAATCTTCACGTATTGACCAAGACCAAAAACTGCAGTAAAAAAATTGTACAGAAAAATTTCAGGATGAATACAAAGATAATTGAACTGTTTGACAACGGATTCTAAAACCTTCCATAATTTTGTGCTTGTGTTAGGATGGGTTTAATTCGTCAAAATATCGATGAGAGGAAAAATGAAAAGTGTGGTTGTTTACATTTAACAATAAAATAATTTCGGATTACTCACAGACTGAATTAAAATAATATGGTCTGAAACGACACGATATTCACATAAACGTGAAAAAAAATTGAACAAAAAAGTTTCTAATAGAGTGAAAATCAAGGTAAAAAAACGACGAAGAATTTCGGAATTGGCCTCATTCTTCCGCTTCTCCCCCCTTAATAAGATAAAATAATCGAAAAGTGGTCGTCTCAGAATACTAAATCGAACAGTAATATCTTCGGTCCATTTATGACTCATCATCATATTAATCATGATGAGAATCATCCATGTCTCAATGTTAATAAATTCACACATGTTTTCTCGCTCATCAACTGGAGTATCGCCTTAGCTGGAATTTGTTTGTAGTTTGTGTTAACTGACCAAATCAGCACTCTCTCTCTGATATATATATATATATATATATATATATATATATATATATATATATATATATATATCTATATATATATATATATATATATATATATATATATATATATATATATATATATATATATATATATTCCGTTTCTGCAAATACGTCGATGAAAATATTACAAAATACTTTTAGGTAAACATTCCACGTGCAAGTTACAAACTGATAATAATATAATTAATAAGATACCTATAACATTTATCAGTTTCTTGTTAAGGATTTGTGAAATTTTTTACTTTATTTATCAAATACAGATCTGTTTCAAATATCTAGACTGTTATTGGAAAGGATTGAGAGATTCTCAGTTATTGATAAGGAAAATCTTGTTTTCCCCTTAAAATGTCAGATAAAAGGTACCCCCCCCGAAAAAAAAGATGTGATCGATTGGTTTCTTCTTTTTCACTTTTTCTTAAGTCTTTGCAATATTATAACTATTTTATTTAAAATTCTGCCGTTATGTGAGAAAGATAGTGATATAAAGATATTACTTAATTGTTAGAATCTAGCATAGAATTATTAAAAATGTAATGTCCGAATACCTTTCTATCTAAACTGAAAGAAAACTTCAAATCTTGTAATAGTTATTATGACCGTGAATAAAAACAATTTTTTCATTTCTCTATCGCATAACAGCAATAGATATGGATTGGTCCAAAACATCGAGGTTGTTGCGTTTCAACCTACGTTTTCATCGTCCACCTTGCCATTGTGACTCTCCTATTACTGTTTGAAAAAAATTTTAGTTTCTAACTTAGAAGGTTTAACAGTAATTTTTTTCACTTTAATTTTTAAAAGATTTTGTGCTGAGATTTTCAATTTTAATTTTTTTGATCGTGAGCTTGTGAAATGCTTGCATTAAAATGCCATTTTCATTAAACTAGTTCCTTCATCTGGACATTTAGTTACTTTTCTATTCCTTAGAACCTGTTTATATTAAAACGATCGATAAACTCATTTATATAGGAGCTCTATTTTCAGTAGAGATGTTAGAGAAAAGGACATAAGAAAATTAAGGCATAATTTTACTACGGCACTTTACTACAAATTCTCATTTCTGTACCAATCTGACCCAAAGCTTGCAATTTCTTGTATAGATGGTGCCAATATGGTTTCTAAAACATTAATTTACACAATATACCAGTTTCTCGTTTAAAATTAATTCCTTGTTTGTCCAATTATAATATCCGGTCTCCATGGAGTCATCAGGACTTTAAATCCTTTTAACTCTAGCTACTTTACATTGTAGTCAACCTTGCCATCTCTTACATATTCATAAGGAATATTATTAGTGTTTGAAACTGATACACTATTATTTTATGTTAGTTATATCAATAATAAGAATAAGAAAAATCTAAAATGATGTAATAATAATTATAAACCATGTGCCTGTAATTTTTACTTAAGGATATATTTTTATAAAAAACTAATTAGTACCCGGCGCGTCGTTATCACAGAAGAAATAATTTTGGGAATATTGTTTGAATTTTGAAATAGCTGTCTTGTTTAATTAGTAATGATAGGAAGAATAACATTTATTTTCTAGACGACAATGAATACATTAACTGTCGGCCTTAAATAATATATAAGCAAGAAGTATAAATAATATATATATTTTAAATTTCTTATTCAAGTGTTTTAGGAAAGACAGTATTTTTGCTTTACTGTCTACAGCAAAAGCAAATAAATTTCTTGGTTGTTCGACTTGTAAACATGAAACATACTACTCTTCCTGTGAAAAATATGGATTTTTTAAGTCAATCCGCACATTTGAAGTTATTGACTATGCATCCTACTGATGGAATTGGGGAACACAAGTCGAATGGGGAACTGCAGTTGTGGCGAGATATATTGTGGTGTCGCACCAATGGGGAGATTGAATTCCGTCAAGGATCGAAATCGCGACCTTAAGATTTGCAGTCACGTAACATATCCGTGATACAAATGTGATCACCAATGTTTAGTGGCTTTTACTGGCTTATTAAGATACCACCTCACAGTCATTTAAAATCAATAGGCATGCCGGTGAGTATAATGGGAGTGCGTGGTATGGGCAGATCTCCATTTGACTTTCTGTTAAGAATAGTTGCCTAGATGACATTTGGGATCAGTTTCTTTATTGCAAGTTTTGTTCCATAGCAGAATGCATTAATGTTCCACAAAAGAATAATGAAACCACGTAATTTCAATGAAAAAAAAATTCAAATAAATGTCGGCCGTGTGAACGCACATATATCATGGCCTCCTGTGCGCATTCATACATATACCATGGTCTGTCACAGAGCGTTGCTGGAAATATTACCATTTTTCCAAGGCCTGAAACATTTCCAGCTTTTGCAATTGCATCGCGTAAATGGAGGCATTCTTCATAAAACGCAACGAATTTTGATTCAAGCGAATTAATAAGAAAAGTTTGGATTCAATTTTGACATGCACGTCTACTACGTATTGATGGAATAGTTGACGTCTTTGCGGAATATGATTTATTGCATTGTGATGTTCATTATGACACTTTTAAAAGAGTTGTTTACATATAAGATTAAAGAAAACGAAAGATATGAAAAACACAAATTATATTTACTAATAATAAAAAGTTAAAAAGAAATTTATATTTCCGTTTGAAAAAATGATATTCTGTTACTTGCGATTGGATTAGTTTTCATAATATTAAAGTGATATCCATCTTACCCTTCCTTATAAAATTATGGGATACTTCAGCGCATCGTATGATAGATGTGATTCAGAGACATGTATTATTCTATAGCTGAAGAATTATACCACAGGTATCGTATTCTTCGTCAACTATGACAATCGGAAAGCTCCGACTGTGTTGAAGCGAGTCTGCTGTCCGAGTGATATTTTGTCGACTCGTATTTGGACTGTGTATAAATGAATGATTATCAATTAATTGCATTAGCAGAAAAGTGTTTGCGAATAAAATATAATGGGGCATTTGGTGTCTGAAACTTCACCGCAGCGTTGAATAACTTAAGCAAAATCACTTCCCACGAAATATATTAGTAAATGTTTATGTACAGTATTCGAAACTGGTAGAAATGAACTAACACCGTGATTTATTTGCTCATGAGTTACGAAAGTTGACATGTACTGATAATAAAACACTATGTCAATTGCCGTTGTGGTGTTGTCGAAAGATGTTGTTTGGAAAGCTGAATTATATTTGCGAATGTTCCGCAAAAAGTGTCTGAAATCAGGCGAGTCGCTGGATAGCAGTGACAACAATGAATCAGAAGGTGGACGCAATATTGGCAATCTAACTTTGCCACTCGTGCAGCATATTCTTGGTGTTTCAGTGTTGAACATAAGAGAACTGAATGCACGGACCTTATTCATTTTGCTGATATTTTCACTGGGATGCAATCACCATATTGAAATGCAAAAAGATTTAAATCAGCATGTAGTATTCGTTAAGATCGAATAGCTCGTACGCGTTTAAGTAAGGTTTTTAGAATTGTAATGCTTGGTGCTCTTTCAGAATGGTAACAGAAGAAATTATTCATTGTATCTCGTGATTCATTTAATATTTGCTCGGAATTCTCAAGTTTAATGTTAGAAAATGTGGTTAAATATTTTCTCTTACAATTGATTAAACATAGAAAATATATACAATGAAAAAATAATTTTTTAAAATTTGAGATAGTTCAAAATTATTTGAACTATAGTATTTTCGGAATTATACTACGGAAAACACTAAAATTTAATTAAAATTTTAAACCTCCAGAAATGATATCACCAAAACTTTTCCGAATAATCTGTAATAAATTTGTTACCTCTAAAAATGACTTGCATGGAATTTGTGTACAATAGCTACAAAATATTAACATTTAACTTGGATTTAGCATTTGTACTGAATCTGTTGTATCCCTCGGCGAGTTATTTGGAAATTAATCCTTGGTAAATAAATGTACCTGAAATCCGATTAAAAAATTTTTTTTTGGATAAATTTACAATGCTTATAACCACCCATAGGTGTAAGGAACAAGTTGACGAAGTTTCATCGTAATCAGTTGAATGGTACAATCGTTCATTCTGTTTCATGCAGTAAATCTATTATTAATGAATTGAATATCCCATTTAATATGTTTAATTTAATGTAATTTGAATTTTACACTCGTAGATAAAAAGATGACCAATTTTCCTGTTAAGTTTAAATGTTACCAACATTTTACTTTCTATGTTTTCATTATTTCCAGTTATCGTATATCACATTTAGATTCTATTAAAATTTTTCTGACTCATTAAAAATTAAAATTTAAGAATTCATCAAATTTTAAAAGTAAAATGTTTTCAGCATCGCAATATTTTTTTAATGAATTGATTCAATTACGGTCGATAATTGAGGTACAACAATCTTGAAAAATTCTTTCCTCGAATTTAAAATTTAATTATTTTTTAAAACATCGCTATTGTGATTGCCAAATTCTATTTCAACACATATTTGAAATATTTTTTTTTATGTATGTATGTTTGAAAACTTAAACTTTGAAGATCTTTACAAAGCAAGCAAAAAAGTAATCATCGTATAAAAAAGGCATTGGAAGCTATCCACATTTCCATTTTCCAAGCAGTCATTTCAAATTTGGAAAACAAAAACAACGGTTACTCTAGGGGAAAAGAAGATATTTGAAATATTTCGTTTGACTTGAATCTAGAAATTTTCTTTTGCATCAAGAATGTATTTAGTTCTGACAATTTTGTCATTTTCGTATTTATATTTTTTTAATGTTAAATTTGGAAGGGAGCTTTTTTTCTTATTTCGCAGAAAAGAAAATTATTCATGGAACGAAATGGAAGAAAATGTAATGGAACGAAAAGATTTCAACTTTCGTTCTTCTAATTCAACTTAAACTTTCAATAAATCTCCAGTTGAAATATTGATGTTTTTAGGTTTTTCTGTTGTTATAAACCCTACAGTTTCGTGACGAAGCTAACTCATTCTTGATTTAACACATTGCTTACATTATTTAAAATTATTTTTGTTTGGGTTTACTTAATGCAATTACTTATTGTCAAGAAAACAAATAAAATCTTGATGTTTTCGCTAGAATAATTAGTGCTTGGTTTTTCTCGAGAGCAATGAAAAGAAATTAATAGTCTCTGAAAGATTTTGCAAAAAGGTAGATTGAAAATGTCTTAATAAAATAAAAATCTAAACATTTTGTTTCTCAAGGGGAATTAAGATAATTGGAAATATTTCGTGATGAAAAAACTTTTAATTTAAAACAAATGGAAAGAATAGCATAATTTATAAAGTTTCGGTTTTGTTAAATTTGTTTTTCTAAAAAAATTGTGACGCTTCTTGGCTGAAAATACTTCTCTTTTCCCATTATTTGGAAATTTCGCTTTTTCTGAAATTTTTATATCAAATCGATGAAACACGATCCTTTGTTTCTTGCTTATAAAACAGCAACTACGGCAAATCTAAAAAATAAAGGTTTTTCAAAGTAGTTTAAAGATTTTAATTAATTATTAAGATAATTTAATCAAAAGTTTTTGGAAAGTTAAATAGTTCTGAAGCTATTTCATTTGAAATTTATGCATTTGTTTAAGCGTTGTGTTTTTTTTAAAGGATGCTTTTAAAGGAAATTGAATAAGATTAAAATTATTTTCGTACTTTATGTGCTTTAATTTTTGGAAAAAAAAATTCTTTACTATTTGATCATTTATTCTAATGGTTTAAAAAAAACGGAACTATTTTTTTTCTGATTGAAGTAGGTTATAAGATAACGTTTTAAATAAAAGTGTTAGCTTTGTTTGATGCCCAAGTAAATTTTTCTCCACCGGAAAATAGTGATATCTGAAGTAAGCGGATTCATATCACTGAGAAAAATTGATCCGCCGACTAAGGTTACAAAAATAAACACATTAGCATCAATGATAAAATTACGACTTTTCTCGCCCAGGGGGAACTTGAAATATACCGCCTGCGTTTACGAAAAGCATTATAAGCCCACACCTTTTAACTAAATGTAAAGAATTTTTTTCGGGATTTTGAGGAATCTCCACTTCTCAGGTCACTCTTAATTTAAAAAATACACTCCTTTTGAATTTGGCTGTCTATGCTTGAACATGATAACTGAAAACCGCTTTGAGCAAGACAGATGAAATGTGGTATGTGGCCTTCAAATCAGATTTGAATTTAAAAAAATTAAATTATGCATAAAATCCATGCAAAAAAGTCTCTCTGAATATAAGTAAACATAGTAGATGCAAAGCGATGAATAAAACTTTTTTTACGGATATTATATCTAAAAAATAGTTCTATATTATATTTGAAACTAAATCTTTATTTCTGCCCATGCATTCACAACTATTTAAACAGGATTCACACACGATTTTGGGGTTACATTTTTAGATTTAAATTAAACTTCGATTTCAATATTTTTGGAGAAATTGTTATAAACACTGCTGTTCTGATGCTTGTGTATTAACCCCATTTCGGCAATTGGTAAAAAATGCCCAAACATTGTACAAAAATAAACTCTTTTGTGACTATTGTTAGTGTATGCCCTGCAGTTAATAATACACACGTTTATTTCTTAGAAAGTACACGAGAATGTCTCGAGAAAACCGTTCCCACTTTTTTTATTAGATAAATCATTGACATTATCATTGAAATATTTTTCTTGGAATTATAAATGTATTCATAAAATTTATAGAGAGTTTCTTTAATCGCAAGACGCTCATAGATGTCTCGTTTATTATTTTTTATTTTTTTCTTATCACTAGCTAGTAATTACAACAGTTATTAAATTAATTCCTAAGATTATGAAAATATTAGATATGGAATAATCTAGATGAAATATAACAATTCTTGATGTATCCGATCGGAATTTCAGCTTAAACTTCAGTAATGATAACAAAAATAAAGCATTGTAACTTTAATGTTTTGGTATAAAATTGCTTTTCGTCCAAGTCATTTTTATGGTAAAATAGGTATTCGTATTGCACCTTAAGTAATTTGGATTAGGAAAAAAATGTGTTTTTCGTGAAGTATACAATAATATGTAATTTTAAATAACATAAATACAGTAATTGCAAATGTAGACATAAATAATGTAATTTTAGAAGTCTTGAAATAATTTCTTAAATTACACGGTACAGTAAAATAAATCCCTTCTGTTTGAATTTTTTCTTCTTGTAAATGAATAGCACACAGACTTTCGTCCTAAACTGACAGACATATTTAGCAACAAAGTTGATAAATATTTATTATTTTAGATGTTTTTTTATCTCACAGTTATTTACAGATTGCACTTCTTTCTTAACTAGTTGTTTCCATCATGTTTGCTTTTACCGCTTTTTCTAAGTTCTCTTTGGTGATACGCCACTGATTATGAGGCAAACTGTTTTCCTGCGTTTAATTTTGTGGAAGGCGTCAACACTACCAAAAATTCCCCACTTGATCGGTGCCTTAATTCTCTTGTGAAATCAATATTTAACACTTATTTTTAAGAAACTGTAAAACCCACGAAATTAAATCGAAGTAATGAGGGGGAAAATTTAAGTTCGTTATAAGTATATAAACAACGTAATAAAGTTTTTAGATATCAGTCAAATATATTATTAAAGATCGTGCACTACACAAATAAAAAGAAGAAAGTGAAATATGGAATGAAAATAAAGAATTTAGGAACAAAAAATACCTCTACACTGTCCTGCCAGCCCTGAATAACCGTAATAACCAGGACCACAAACGCATGTATGCATTCCAGATAACAGGGCGCAAGAACACCGGGCGTTGTGATCGCAACAGCCTGGATCAATGGGCTCTCCTCGGTAGGGACTATCACACAGGTGGTCACAATTTGGTTGGGCAGCTTGACCAGACCAAGAACTCTCATGGGGATCTGTAGAGAAAGATTAAAAGAATAGGCAATTCTGTATTAAAAAAAACTTATAAAAAATGCTGCATAAAAACACTTTTACTAATATGCTGAAAATAATTTTTATACTCTTTTCATACATCATCAAAGAATTTTTTTCTTTTCATACATTATTAATTTATTATTAATTATTTGTAATTTCAAATTCAATACAGTTTGAAATTTAAAGCTAGATTGTGCCATTCTTAAGAAATTAAAATTTATTCACATTGTTCGATTATATGCCTGCTAAGCGCTTCAATATTTAAACAGTATATTTCTCGATTTCAATAATCCACTTGCACTTTTCTATTTCACAAATTTATACAAAGAGAAGAAAATTGGGAAAAGTTAGTTCACTGAGAATTGAATGAAAAAACTGATACAAAATCCAATCTTTACAACTTTTATGAAATCGATAAAGTTAAATAAAAGTATGTAAAAATGCTCAGAATTCTTTTAAAATTGAAATAAAAAACTTTGATTTTAAATGTATTATTAGATACTTTGCGTTAAGGTTAAAGCGAATTTCTCTTCAAATTTTATATGAAATACAACACTCTTTAGAGCGATAATGTGTTTTAAAACTATAATCTCTACTGCTAAGAAAGATGAATGAGTGCTAAAGGTCAGATCGTGTGCCCTTCAGATTTCAAATTTGACACATTTGTGCTTTGGGAGTGAGAATGTGTCTCTTGTTTCAATCTTGGAACTATGTTTTCCTCTCTTGTAACAATGCTTTTAAAAATTTAATTAGTATTTTAAATAATTAAAATTGAATTGAATTCTACAATTTTACAGGCATAATTTATAATTTTTCAAATACAAATTTTAAATAACTTTAAATTTTTTTAAAAAATCTTTCTAATGAGACCCATTTTACAATCGTCCAGGGTTTTCCTGAATTTTGAATCTTTCGATTTTTTTCTTATATCCCTAACATAAAGCCTTGCCCAAGTGATTTAATTGTAATTAAACATAACCAATTCCTTTGGTGAACCACATGGGCATCAAAAGCGACTAGTATAACAGCAATATGATGACTATAATTATCAGACTTCATCGGTATATAAGGTACTGTATCCACATTAAATGATACAAGTACCAGTAATCAATATTTAAAACTGTTTCATCCCCAATAAGATAATAAAAGTTGCAGTTATGGAGTTATAATGTAGTTAACACCCAGTTATGAAGTTATAATATAGATAACAGGAGTAGATAACTACATTATAACTTAGAAGAGTCTTATATGAGTTTCTAATATATATTGAATTGCTAATTGACATACCTCCTCTAATCCTCTTCGCCAGTCTGTCGAAATCTCTAAAACCATCGCAGTTATACACATGATCCTTGCTACTTGCGAGACTTTCCAATTCGCCTTGATGTGATCTGCCGATGCCGAAGCAAAATATTTCAACTCCCATTGCTTTCAGACGTTCTGCGTAAGGGAGAGGGTCTCTGCCCATTGTATGCACTCCATCGCTAACTAGTATCAGAACCTAAAGAAATCAAGTCATCAAATTCAGTCACTTCAACAGAAACTATTGCACTAAACTCCATCCATATGATCCTGTTGAACTAAATAAAAGCAAGCTGAGGCAAAAAAAATATTATGCAGAAAGGGATATAAAAAAAATATATCCCTTCCTGCATAAAACTTAACATTGGAAAAGCTCAAGAATACCGCGAGTACCCAGACTTTTATTTTCCCACGTGGCAGATGTACAATACATGTTTCGTAATATATCAAAGAAAACCGGCATTTATTCATTAACTGCATACCAGTGGTGAAAAAGTTACAAAATAGTGATTTTTGATGAGATCTCGTATTTTTATTTAATCACACCAGCGACCTCTGTCCGTAAACTTTGGGCACAATCACTAGATATGTCTTTCCAACACTTTTTTACCAATCAATCGAAACTAAAGGTTGACATTGTAATCACAAGACCGTATACTGTATTCCCTTTATTTAAGTCATTGCTTTTTTAACTATCCCGTTTACATGTATGAGAAAATTCCGACAAATAGATGGCCAGTCTCTTGATGGATTTGATTCCAAATTTGATATGAATATAAATTAGAAGGTAAACGTACTTACAAAAATTATCAACCCTAATTCCTTTCGTTTTATAGTTATCACACTCACTTGTATATTTAGTTATACTTCTAAATACTAAATTTTATCGGGCTAGTTCGAAGTGTTTTTGAGTTAGCGTGTTTCAGACTCAGACATTATTTTTAAAAGTGTTTTTTTTCGAGCAGAAAATGTTCTGAGAAGTAGAGATTCATCAAAATATCGAGTTCGAATTTTTTTGATGATTACAATATTTTCCCTTGGTATTCAATCTTCATATACCATAAAGTAAAAATGCACTGTTATGAAAAAAAGACTATAATGTTTAATTCCATTATGAGAAGGTCAGCTGCAGAATATTTTATGATTCTGCTACACAAGTTTTTTGCTTCTTTCATTAAAGCTTCGATGTTAATGATAACTTTTTATGCGAAGGATTAGAATTTTTTTTTCTTGAAAAGTTGCTAATTTATTTGATTCTAGTAAGTATTCATTTCCGCGAACATCTTTCATTTAGAAAATTGGAGGCAAGGTTAGAATATAATTTAAGGTATAATAAATATATCCTTGTTTTTTAATTCTTTATTATTTGTTATTTTATTAATTAGTTTCTATGCTGCTCATTTTTTATTCATTCTCTACCTTTTAACATATATAGTTATCGAAGTTTTTATTATTTATTTTCATTATAACTTTGTTTGTAAATTTTTTGTTGAAGTATACAAAGTATCAATTGAGGAGCTAATTGCAGAGGGGAGTCTATTCTATTTAACTTTATTGGGTGGTGTTGGCCCCCTGATATCGTCATACAGACGATATCCCGAAGCACATATTGTTATTTTGTTCTATAATTTTTTGGGTCATCCCCAGCATTCTTCAGTAAATGTATGTAGGATATTTTTCTTTTTTAGTAAATCTAGTTTCATACAGCCTGTAAAGTTCTAAATTACAATTTATATGTTTATGAGTTTGTATGGGTGTAATGCCACTGAGGATTCATTCCTTATCATCAGCAATCTGATAGAAAATGTCAATTTTTACATAAATTTCATGCCTTACTCGAGTGAAATAAAGGTAGAGAATTTCTTAGCTCAAATTTGCTTAAATATAGTTTCTTTTCATTCTCAAGTGTTGCTCGTGTAAGCTTCAACAATTCCATTTTCGAATTCACAGCTTTTTGCATTTGAGAGTAGGACGTGACTACAATAGTGGCGTGTCAGATAACATGAGCAGTTATTTTTATCATGTGACTATAGAGTAAGATAATTTGATTCCACAGTCAATTCATTAATTTCGAGGCATTTATGAACTTTTATTATTATATATATGTATATTTTACTGAATAGAATCAAACCAGTTTTATTATTATTTACATACTTTTGATATATAAATTAATTTTTTTTAAACATTAAACCCAGCAGAAAGTCTCAAATAACAGATTTGTTTATTTCTTTCATATATGTTAATTCCCTTTTCTGCAAAACATATTTTGCAGCCTGGAGATTATTAAGAATTTTAAATTAATAATTGCAAAAATTTATTCTATTTCTATTGCTTTCAACAAAGGACAGGTAATAAGACAAATATTATTAAAATATTAGAATATCAATAGCTTCATTTCAAAATGTCAAAGGAGAAATGGAGGCCTTTATATAATTCTGCAACAAAAATTAAGCTGAGAAAATAAATGAAGCTTATGCTTTCAGCACTCAGATTAAATATCTGTCCACTTTAAAGTCATGATTTTGAATAATGCTCGCAAGATTTTATTTCATCGTTATAAAACGAAATTCTTGATATTCCAAAGCTTTCACTATCGTTTTAGCATATGAAGTTGGAAATATTTAAATATTACTTCTGAATAATCTGTAAGATCGGAAATGATATACTGAACTTCCGGTTTTGAAGCAATATGAAGACTGAACATATTTTTAAAGGGGAAAAAACAGTATTTTTTTTAAAATAAAAAACAAAGCACTTAAAAACAAATTTTTAATCTAACATTTCATACATTATAGTGTGTTATTTTCAGTTAAAAGTTTATTGCACTTTTCGACATAATGAATTCCTAAGGAATTTTGAAATGTTGAAAAAACTAATTTTAATAAATGCGAAGTATAAATATATTGTTTACTCGATATGAACAAAATAATAGTTAGAAGATTCTATTTAAATATTTCTTTAAATAATATAACAGAAGCAAGAAAAATTGAATATAAATTTCAGATATGCATTTCATGAGAAAAAGTTAAGTGCCGGTATTTAATTTCGTTCAATATATTATAAAATATCTAGACAGAACATTCTAGATTTCCAAAATGCGGAAATGTTGTTACGAAAAAATTTATGCAAATGCCATTTAAAAAAATATCTGTCATCTTCTCGGATTTTTTATTCCATTAAAAAATTTGAATTTAAATATGGAGTAAGATATTTAACGTTAAAATGATATAAAACTGAAAAACCTTATTTTAAGTGCATTATGTTTCTGCCAACAACAACAAATATGCTCGCAGTATAGACTTAGTCTTCCGCAATGTTTGTTAAAAACAAAAATCGTTATTCCTGGGCTGATTCAATCAACATTGGAATCCAAATGTTTATCCGTTATTAAGTGGGAACCGTCGAGTCAAAGGACAAGAACCACGTGTGCCAGTTTTTCAATGTAGCAATTTTTCTTTTCCGCAGCATTCGGAAATACCCTCATTCTTCAGGGATTTGCTATTCACTCAGCAATCTGACAGAACAATCGTTTGACATTTTCTCGACTGCGTAGTTATTGTTCACGGGAAATATGTCAGTGTGTTGTGACTTGGTGACAGAAGCAGAGCTCGTGCTGCCTTGACCGTGGCAAAGACCTTCGTTTGCATTTGGAGGGCACCAGTGGAGGGGAAAAAATTAAATCTAGCAACAAAACAAGTAATAAATCCAGGGTATTGTTTGTTTATGATATCGAGTTAACTGGATGAATAAAGAGTGTAAAAAGAATAGAATGATGCAACTTACAGCCGAAAGATTTATTTAGAATTAGAAAATACGAAAAGCTAACCGGCTGGTGTTCTTTTTTCATTTCAGCCATCACTAATATACATCGCCTCATTAAATAGAGAATATCAATTAATATTACTAATCCTAAGAATTTTATAACACTTTGTATTGCATGAAAAGTCTTGGCTGAAAACCTTTTTTCTTCCATTTTATGTTTTATTTCAATCCAATTAGAAACCTCGCTCCTCTAATTTGTGTAATTTTTTTAGGTCTATAAAATGTAACCAATGCTCTTATGGTTTATTTTATCAAATTCTTATTCCACTTATTCCCCCAGAATTTTTTTCAAATAGAAGATTCCTCTGTAAAAATTAGCATATTGATTGGCATAAGATTTTAATAATCATTTTAATTTTCATCAAAAGGTTATATTAATAATAAAGAATTTATGGAAAAATTTTCATATTTATATAAATCTAATAGCCATAAGCTATCATTTCAGTTTGTATATTTAAATGATTCAGAAAACTCTTTTTGTTAGAAGGACTTAAAATGTTCTAAACAACTTATGCATTAATAAGTAATATTCTTAAACATCACGAACTCTAAATCAGATAATCCATACTTCTAATACACGTTCAGCATACTTAAATGTTTATCTCAAAAAGAGGAATTATTGGAAAACAGATTTTAAAAACTCCTAAAAGTCTTCACTGAAATCTTTTGAAGTCATAATTAGTTTAAAATAAATGAAATAAAATTAACATGGGATAATCATCCTAGAAAGCCTTTCCTATTTATGGAGTCATGCAAATATTTGTCACAAAATTTACTTTCACATTCAAATTCAATTTCATAAATTCATTATCGTTTATTTTTCAGTTACTTTTTTGCAGCTTAAACTTGCCAGATCTCTGTCAGTATTGTCGCTATCCAGATTTACCATTTTAAGCTATTTTTTTAAAAGAACTACAAAAAAGTCTTAAATTTTTTGTGTTTTTAGCAATTATAGTCATTATTTACTGATTTTAAGATTTTAGTTTTAAATAAACACGAGTTTTTGTTATAAAGTAGTCCTTTCAAAATGATTATCATCAATTCCGTTCTTATCATTACCTGATTATTCAAGTTCAGGATCCTTACAGCAAAACCGCGTGACTTGCATTTCTCAATAGGGAAAGCATCACATATACGAACGTCCGGTTTGTTCACTAAAATATATACAATTTCCTAAAGAAACGTCAAGCCATGTGGAAGTGCAAACATCCCCTTTTTCAGAGAAAATTACTTTCGTTTAATGAATGAATTCATTGTACACTTTTTTGACGACTTTCTTAGGACATTACTTCTCGCATTACAGAGAAACTACAAGCTATGTGGTGCTTTAGCTGGATATTTTGTAAAATTAAAATAGCTACATATGAATGTTTTAGATTTTAAATGTATATTTGAAAGAACAAATTAATATTTCCAAATCCATTTTTTTCTTTATATATTAATATTTTCAAATCCCTTTTTGGTATATTTTAAATTACCACAAAATTTCTTTTCCATTGTCATTGTTTAAGATTTAGGCTCAGTTTTTCGTTCAGTAAAATGTTGAAACTGATCAAAAACAAAGTGTTGTTCGAAATTTTCGACACAATATTTACACTTTGAGCGTAAATATTGTGTCGAATGTTTTAAAATGTGAATAAACATATATTAAGTTTGATTAGCTGGCATAATCAATCTTAGAATAATAAATCATTCAGAATACTAAAGTCATTAATTCGCCTTTAACACTCCTTTTCCGAAAATATGACTTTTAATTTCTCACCCATGAAGTATATAGACAAAAAATATTGTAATCATCTAAAAATTTCATTTCGAAGTTGCGATAAAGTTTACGTTACAGGTTTTACTCGACTTTAGTCGAAGAATTTCAGAGTCACATTCTCTACTTGAAAACTAATTTTAAAACATCAAATTTATGATATAAAATCATCTGTATATGAAAGTTGTAATAGTTCAGTAAATTCTGCTTGAAATCGTCTGAAAAGTTTGTTCATATGTCTATCTGCGTGGATAATAAGTCAGGAATGTAAAAAGTTAATTGGTAAGGATTTTAAAAAAATCTATTGCTTTTTCAATAAATAGCTTAATATTTGCGGAAGGTTGTTTTATGGCTTCTTTAATCAGCGATATGTAAGGAGATAACTTAAAAATTGTAATAACTTTCAAAAGCGTAGTTTGGTATGTAAATTTAACATTAAAATCTTATATTTGCATCAAGTAAACTAAACACAATCAATCGAAAGGAGAATATGAGGAAGATCGTCTAGTCCTTTCTTAATGTGATGTAAACACAGTAAAGGAAAATAATTATAGAGTATCAGTTGAATATAAAAAAAGATTGATTGAATTCGATGAAAAAATTATACCTCAAAATTTAATCGATTATCAGCTTCTTTATTCCGAAAAATACGTTTTAAGACACACCTTCGTGTTAGTAAAAATAATCTCATACGAAGGATTAATAGTAAAATAAATGTTCTGAAAAATAAATGTTAAATCATTTAAAGTTGATATTATATAGCGATTCATTAAAAATTTAATTCGTGTTATATAATAATTAATAATAATTTTCATAATCCTACTTGACCAAAAATTCTATTGAAAATTAAAGAATTTCTTTTATAACATAGAATTTAAACTTTTTAAAAATGAATTTAGGATGAGGCATTTAAAACCCCCATATTTCTTCAAAATATAATTACATTTTCGCTCAAAGATAATTATTTCTATTTGCCTCTTTAATGCATGGAATAAGACAAAAACACGTTTAATAGTATGTTTTCTCTACAACAAAAATGATAAATGACCTTTACAACAATGAATCATTTAGACAATCATCAAAGTAACTACATTTAATCATGTGTTTATCTGTCTCGTATAATGAATGCTACTGTTTAGGCAAAATATTTATCAAACATTCTTTTCTTCCAAGTTAATTTTTAACATCTTAAATCACTTTTAGTTGCAAAATTTTTTTAGTTGTTTACTTTGATTCAACGTTGAGATCTGTATTGATGTAATATCTCCTTTAATAGCTAATAAAAGTAATTTTCATATTTGATTGACATAGAAAAGTGTTCATTAAAGAGCCTGCAATTTAATTTAAGTTTGCTTTTATCAATTTAATATATATTTGAGTATTTATGTTACTAAAATTGATTTAGTCATTTTCAAAGGAATGTAACATTTCACTTGTCTTTATACAATTTCAATTCATATCACCTAAATATTTGATATTGTAAATAAAAAGTTTTTCAGCCGATGACTTTAATTCATACCACTTACATATTTGATATAAATATAAATTTTTTCAACCAATGACGTGATTTTTCTGAAATATTTTTCTAAACCTAAAAAATTCTCGTTTCTTTAAATAAAAAATATAGTAACTTATTGTGTTCATTGTGATGGTTCTACTTTTGGTAGATGGAATGTAATAAATACGATTGAAACTCTATGCTAGTGCTCAAAATAAATTTTTGTTGAATTTTTTGCAAAATAATGAATGAAACGTAAGAATTTCTTTCCAAAGAAGCAAATAATTTTTTTTATCAAATAAGCAAGGAATGTTGCAATGCACTTAGAAGAGCAAACTTAGTGAGTGTACATGGCAATTTTAACACTTTATCCACCGGTATACTATGATGGCTTTGTAAAATGCAGTGAAATTGTAATAAAAATAAATTGCTAAAAGGGGTAAACACCAAAATTTGGTAAATGGAATCGGTTACCTATCTGCGAACTGTCACCAGACAAATCTCATATACAAATTGAGGCCGTTGACGCTTTAGTCAAAAACTTCCTTACAAATATTCTTTTAAAGTTTCTTTTTTATCTGTAATGATTTTAATGTAACATTCAATCTCTTATCTCGTTTATGGAAAGAGATTAGGAATAAAACTACTGTAGAAAGTCAAGAGCAGGCTCCCCTCAACAGCTAATAACGATCAACAAGTGTCATCATAAAGAGGCGTAACAGGAAAGTAACAATTCTTGCGTGACCACAGGAACCCTTTTCAAAGTTTCCTGAGCTCCAACAGGCAAGCTTTATTGGCGTACAAATTTCTAATCTTTGCCATGGGTTCTGCAGTTGTAATGACGTAAGCATATGGATAAGTTCTTGGAGCTCAATGCCCACCTTTCAAAGATAGTTTCGAATTTTTTAACAGCATTGGCGCTAATATAGGAGGGTAAGAATTTGTGGTATTCCCTTTTTAATAAAGCAAACAAACATATGCAAGTATGCGAGAACAATTACCATCATTTCAATTCTACTAATAAACATTTTTGATTTCAACGATTTGTTTTACGATTTATTTGGAATTCTGAAAACCACCTAATCATTCTACGCAAACTATATAGTAGGATTTATTGGAGTCGAATCAATATCTTTCGGTTTTACAAAACAATGGATGATACTGTTCATATATATAAAACTCATTTGATAAATGGATTTCTGGAACATAACAGTATTTGCTAAATGGATTAGCTAAACACATTCTGAATAAAATCCCTATAAAATATATTTTTGTCGCTGGAAAGGAAGGTTTACGATTACAAGCGTTTCAAATTCGATTGTTTTGTAAGAAATGGATAGTTATAATAAGAAATAGGAATAGTTAATTAAGTCATCCGATCGAATTACCGATCAAAATCCGATCATCCAAATTACTATCAATGTTTTTTACTTTCCATCACCGAGTCTTAGATACAACTTACAAAAATGCTTAACAGCTACTTTTTAATATTATTCAAATCTATGTCCAAAACTTAATTCAACTACATTCATCTCGTAGTTTGAGAAACAAATATTAAAAGAATAAATTCTCTTAAATATGAACATCACTATATTTCATAAGAATCAAGGTCATTAGCATCAAAGGGATTAAGTGGTATGGAATTCCTTATTGGAGACATAAATCTTTTTAGTTTTTCTTTCTAAAACGCCTCATTTTTTAACTATTTTTTAAAATTTTGAAAGCTCTATTTATTTATCTGTTCCGAGCATAGTGGTTTAGATGAATGTCTTCATATATGATAAATATCAGTTATTGCAAATAATGAAACATTTCTGAAGAACTTAAAAGGTCTTACGTTTTGGGCTTACTGTATTTTACTGACACAAACTGATCAAGAAACTCATCCGAAAATACTTGGTTATTTCAGCATGAAAGACATTGAAATAAATATATACACTGATGGAAAAAAATCCCAACACTAGAAAGGAGCTGTGCTAGATAAACGAAATTTGGTAGGCGTGTTTATACATCTAAAAGATGCTGTCGATTCAAATTTCGAGCTACGCGCGTAAGCGTGGCGCTAGTAGCGACACTATGAACATGCAAATGAGGGTTGCTTTAAATAAGCGCTGTTAGGTTCGTGATCGTTATCTACAGTTTAGAATAGACGTAGTGGGTTAATGTTAATCAAGGATGCCTCTGAGAAGACGAAAAAGCCATTATCAACAGCTCACAGAGTTTGAACGAGGTCGTATTGTAGGGCTACGAGAAGGTGGCTTTTCTTTCCGCGATATTGCTGAAAGACTTGGCAGGAATGTATCCACAGTGCATGAGTATTGGCGGCAGTGGTCAAGGGAAGGTACTGCCTCAAGAAGAGGAGGTTCCGGGCGGTCACGTGGTACAACTGAGAGGGAAGACCGTCGTATTCGGCGTATGGCTGTGGCGAATCGTACTGCGTCTGCAGCTGAAATTCGAACACAGGGCCTACTCCTGAAGTTATGGTTTGGGGAGCAATTTCATATGACAGCAGGAGCACTCTCGTGGTTATCCCACGCACCCTGACTGCAAATTTGTACGTCAGTCTAGTGATACAACCATTTGTGCTGCCATTCATGAACAGCATTCAAGGGGGGTTTTTCTAACAGGATAACGCTCGCCCTCATACCGCTGTTGTAACCCAACATGCTCTACAGAATGTCGATATGTTGCCTTGGCCTGCTAGATCACCAGATCTTTCTCCAATCGAGCACGTATGGGGCATCATTGGATGACAACTCCAGCGTCATCCACAACCAGCATTAACCGTCCCTGTATTGACCGCCCAAGTGCAACAGGCATAGAACTCCATCCCACAAACTGATATCCGACACCTGTAAGACACAATGCATGCACGTTTGCATGCTTGCATTCAAAATTCTGGCGGTTACACCGGTTACTAATGTACCAACATTTCACATTTGAAATGGCTCTTCTCGCCAATGGCTCTACCTGTGATCTTGAAACTTTAATCAATTAAATATGTTACCTAGAAAAATGTATTCCTAAAATTTCTTTACTGTACAATAATTTTTTCTTGGTGTTGGGATTTTTTTTCCATCAGTGTATGTTAATTCACAAATACTTAAAGGTTAAATTTATAATGCTTACCTTATTGACATTAGGGCGAGCATTTTGAAACACAAGTCGTGCTTCTTCGAAACCTGCAGCGATATTTGTTGCGCGGCTGTCTTTGAACACAACATCCTGGAGTTCTTGTGACAAGAAGCATTTGGTTTTAGGTTCCCGCAGGTAGTCGATGTGACGTTCTGAAATATAAATTTAAAAAAAGAGTTTTTGCATTAAATGGAAACAAAGTTCAACTATCAATGCAGTATTTATTGTAATGGAAATATTTAATAAAAGAAAAAATCCGTATTACATCTCTTATTCAACGAGAGTTTTAACCTTATTAAATAGATTTCTGATTTCTGAAAACTTATTTAACCAGTTTACTTATTTAAAACCAGTTCTCTTTTAATAGGAAAATTATATGATTCTACTTCTATTCGAATTTGGCATATTCCGTGCAATTTAGTAATAAAGAGAGTTCAAAAAATCTAAATTTGAAATGTTGAATTTCAGTTATATCACCATTTTGACTCGAAGAGTATAATAAAATTTAATTTTTTCTAATGCAACATATTTATTTAAATAAGCCGGGATAGCCTGTTTGATAAGTCGTTGGATTTAAATCCCCTAGGGCTGTAAGTTCGAAGACTCCACGTGTGTAGTGGAGGATGGCGTACGTATAAATCTGTCCTGGTCATAAAGTCTTCCATGTCGAGAGTAATACTACTGGGGGTATTGGATCAGAGGTGATCGTTCTCTGGTTCAGGTCTAAATTTTGTGGATGAATGAATCGAATTCATGAATTAAGTCCACCCAGTAAAACGAGTGGTGACGCGTGACTAGTGAAGTGGCATTAGTGGCTCTAAATTACGCTACTGTAAAACAAGATTATATTTAATCTATAAAAATTTCGGTTTAAAATCGCTGACTTAATCAAACGGGCTTATCAATGACATGTACCTTCAGAAACAATAACAACAATTACTTAAATGCTTCAATTTATTAAGTGAACTATTATGTATTGATATAAACAATTACATTTTTGTGCTCGGAAAAATAGTTAAATGTACGATTATTTGTTTATAACAATGAAGCATTTTTCGACTTAAAAAGAATATAATTATGCTTAATAATTTTTCCATCTTGTGATTTTTTTTATTTTTTGTAAAAATTTGATTTTAACTATCGAAGTAAAGAAACGCCAAAATGGTGCGCCGTTTTCTAGATTAACGCTTGGAATACAGATGTCAAGTGCGAATAAAAAAATTTATGACATTCTTTGGTTTGATGAATGTTTTTTTAAGAAACTAAATTAGTTAAGATATTCAAAAATAATTAAATAGTATTCCGTGTGTTTTAAACTGTGATTGCTAAATTAATCACTTTTCTTCAACTACTCTCATCGCATCAAAATGATAACGACAGATTCCTTGTCTTTTTAGCTAGCATTCACATACTTAAATATTTAGTTCTTTTATGCTAGTGCTGATGGCACAACACTATGAAATAAAGATTGTACAGCTTGACAGCAAAATGCTTTTTTTAAATTTTTATTAGTTAAACTTGTTTTAAATTAATTTTTAAAATTAAAAGTTACATTGACGTCCTCTTTTATTGAAACACAAAGTCTATTTTGGGACTGACCTCGAAATTTTGAACCACAGTCAGTGACAAGGATGACACCTGAGGTGACACCCATTTCTCCAAACTTCCGTATAAAGTCAGCGGAAAAAATTTACCTCCAATGTATTTAATCTGCATTACACCAACGTACAAGCAGGTTTCGTCGGTGGAATTGGGTCTCCAATCTGAAACTTAAAACCAGGCCACTGTGGCCCACAGTTACTCATAAAGTGTAATGAATACTTGCTTTTAATTCATTTTAGCGTTCGCGTTTTCATATAGTGAGCGATCAGCAATTTGAATTATTAATTGATAAGAAAAAGAATGTTCACACATTTAAATATTTGATTTTTTTTATTTTTCCAAAATAATTTGAGCACGTGGAATAAAAAAACTAAAATAGAGAAAATTGAAACGAAAAGTCTGACTAAATTAATTCCACTCTGCTTAGGGGTAACAATTTCTTTTGCGGTCAACTAACTTCAGAATTTAGCTTAATGTAATTGCTACCCTACTTGCCGAATTTATTTTATTATGATCGATATAGATGATTTATCTTTAATATTGGGTTGTTCGGAAAGTCATTTCGTATTTTTTTGTCAAAATGAAAAGAAATTTTCGTTTAATGAATAAATTATTTATTAAATTATAAAATTGCCATTCTGGTCTAATACCTTTTGCCATATTTTTGGTAGTAACATGATTACACGCTCATAAAAGTTTTGGTCTTTGCTGTAAAAAAAACTGATCGAGGTGGTTTTTGGCCTCCTCATTTGAAGGAAAAATTTTGCAAATCAGTTCTGGTACTGATGTACTGTTAACACATCTTATCCACACATATTGGCTAATTTATTTCTGGCTTGAACAGCATTTTTACCTTTTATAGCAAAAAAGAAAAAAATGACGAAAATGCTGTTTATTGCTCTCCATATTTAAAAGAGCACCATCCAAAAACTACTGCGAAGAATCAGCTGCACTTTTTCACACTCAAGCCTTGCTATATCAGCTCTTAAAACATAAAATGATTTTGCGGTTTAAGTATAAAATTGGGTGCGAAAAATGCAATTAAATCCTTTGTCAGGAAAAAACGAAATTACTTTCCGAACAACCTAATACAATTAATAATCTTTTTTTTCTAAACTATATAAATGGGATACATATTGATAAAGAAAGATGTAGATAGAAAGATTATTTTTTATCTCTATGATCAAATTTCTTTTTCTATTATTATAACATTTTTGAAGCATGGTTGCGTCAATTTACTCAAATGGAATAAAATAGTTAGATGCGTATTTTATAGTGAATATTTACCACAAATTAATTATTTTAGAATATAAAATTTGCAGGATTCAAAGAAATGTCTATTCCTGTATCCAAAATTTCTATTAGTTTAATAAAATATTAATAATAGCTGCAAAAAATAGTTTTGGTTTACAGCTTCAAACTAATAGGATAACCTTTAGTTATTTTGGGAAGGGCCTTGCACAGTATATTGTGACCAGATAGAACAGTTGGCATTTGATCCGACACCCATGATCTTTCATCATATCAATTTATAGATTTTAGTCGTTAATGAAGGATTCAAAGAAAATAAAGTATATATATGCTGACGGTTCTTTAATGTTTTCATATCTTAAACGTTCGAATTTTGAATCCTTATATCTATACTGCAATCCAGCGTAGAACCTTAGAATGAGCACTCAGCAATCAAATAAAAATACATGATTGTATCACTTTAATAAATGATAGAGCTTGATTCTTTTGTTGGTTTTCAGCATGTCAAACAAGAAAGACACATCTGTCATATAACGAAATCATAAATTATAAACAGAATTATTTGAATGTGAAGAAAACGAAAAGAAAAAATTGCGTTAGGAAGCTACACACTGGATTGTAAAATTGAGTATTAACTGTTTTAAAAATATGTCAATATATTGAATAGATTTGCATCAGATTTAACTAAATGCTCTAAATAATATTTTTACGCGTTGGGTATAATTATTTCTTCAATTAATTAATAAATTTTGTTTTACTTTATCTTACTAAGTGCTATTACTGAAACTATTGATAAGACATTTTTACAACTGAATAATTCCTTTAAAAATTAACTCTTAGGGAAGACTAGGGGAAAACTGACGAGCGGGAGAAAATAAAGAGTTACTCAGTTTATGTTCATATTATTTAAACTTCATTACCTTACGGATAATGACAGAGCTCTGCACTTTTAAATGCAGAAAATTGGCACAGAAATGTTCCGTTTCGCTGTTAGTTGGGTTAAATTCTTTTTATTTCGACTGTTTTAATTAATTTCCAAGGCTTGAAATGCAAGATCTTGCTGATTAACAAGGAATACATTTGATTATAGTTTGTTACACATGTCTGTATGTAGAGTCATTTTTTATATTTGTATTTGCTAATCTTACAAGAAAGAATCAATCTTTTGCACCATTTCCTTTTGGGATAAGATAACCATCGATTTCAAGCTGATGACATTATTATCTAGACTTGGGGACATTTCATTGTTTTCCATTTGGCATTTATTAGTACATACTATTTATTTTGTGCGTTTTTCAATAACAATATGATTCGCAAACTATCCCAAAGGATGTTTAAATTCTGTAAGTCATATTTTAAAATCACCCTTATAGAAGATGCGTTATTTTAAGGCATACCAATAAGGTAGAATTAAAAAGCAACTGATTCATGAGATTCGAGTTATAAAAAATGTTTATAATATTATCTAGACTTGAATTAGGTATACATATTTATAAAATTACCTAGACTTAGTATCGGGTATTTTTATTTCCCGATACTCAAGACATGGGCAGAAACCTTCTAAACGTTTCATATATTGAATTTAGCATGTTGTGAAATACCATTTGACCTTCCAGTAGCAAGCTAAGATAGAATGCTTCGAAAACTATACTTGTAGGTTTAAACTTTGAAGAAAATTTTGTGCTCAATTTTTGCCAATAAAAAATTCTCCAATTTTGAGTTATATTAATATATTTTGAACTAGAATTTTAAAAATAACCTTTTCATTGCATTCAAAAACTTACTTAATAATGTCTAAAGTTAGTTAAATTAGTGCAGTGTCTTATATTTAGTAAGAATAAAAATGTATTCAACTTTTATATAGATTGTCATTTTGCCCCTAGATCAAAATCCTCTTATCACAGAAAGTATTTTGCTAACACCATAGATAAATGTTTTGAACTTTAACTTATCTATTTAATACAGGAAAATAATATTAATTATATGAAAATAAAAAAAATCTGGACAGATATAACAAAACAGAAGACTCTTTATAAATAATCTTGATAAAGACAATTTACCTCGTTTTAAAACTTATTAAAAATGGTCAACAGTTAATATCATCAACTTGCACTGGTCTTCTCTCCTTCCTCACATATTTTAATTCGTTTTTTAATAATACTTTATAATACGTTAATAACAAACAAATACAACCCTTTTTTATAAAGTATAATCATTACAAATAGCATTTTGTTTTAGAGAATATGATTCTGGAACATTTTCTTTAAAAAACCTCCAAATTGTATTACAGAAATCCAATTATCTTAGCTAGGAACACAAAAACAAATTAATAACGAAACATTTTCAATAAAAATAATTTGTTACAAATTTTACTTCAACTTAAACAATTACGTTTGCGTGTGTAGGAGAAATATAACACTCTTTATATGTGAACAAGTAATGCATATACGAAAGAAAATATGAAAACCATTAAAAATACAAACTTTCTCCAAATGGGAAGAACTTTACAATTTTACAACATTTTTTTAATGCTAATTCTTTCGAGAACATTGACACAAATGTGTCCGTTTAGGATTTTTTTGGAGAGCAATAAAATATTATGCTAAAAAAAAATTCAATATATGTTCTAAAATTACTCAATATTGTGAATAAAAAACTCATCGTATTTCTCTTTTATTATATTTAATAACGATAAATATTGTATTCTTATTTTTGATTTCTTAACGTTCTCTTTATTATTCGTAGAATATTTATATTTTTAATAAATGGATGGCAAAATGTGCAAAACAAATTCCGTTTTAATTATATATTTTATAAATTTAGAAAACAATTCGTTATGTTATTTCCGTTTTATAAGAAATTATATATACACCATGTATCTATAGTCATGGTTTTGAAATTTTTTATAAATTTAATAATAGGCTTTGTGAAAATTTATTACAGACAAACATTCTACTGTTTTTAGTTTCCAGATACAATAGGCTGAAAATAAATATACAATATGTAGATGGAATACAAAAAGATACAATTTACTAAAGAAAGGCAACCCAAGGAAAAGTTAGATACTGAAGATTTGAAAATAGTACTATCAGACATGAAAAAATACTGGTGACATGTACAGAATTTCTCTGAATGTGGGAGATTGTTTGTTCTATTAAGTATTCCAGAAAAATATGCCTGGAAAGCATTCAATATGTCTGACTGAAAAGCTGAATTGTTTTAGAAAGTGGCATGAGTAATTCTTTTCGAAATCAAATTAGAATGAATAGGTCATTCTCGGATCAAAATTCTTTGAGAAATTTTGATGCATAATGCATAAAACGATTTCTCTACAGCTGCGAAAATTGTAAAGACATAGAAATGTACGAAATTTTTTTTATAAGCCATTAACAAATCTATGAATGAAAAAAATATTTTGAACTCTATTAATCACTTTGAATTGTTTTTCTATCACCAATAGAAATAGAAATCCATCGTTGTGGATGCAAATTAACTATATTGGAGGAAACAAAACGTTAAATAACGGCTTAACCTTTTCACTAATAGGTTTAATAACATTTCTTCCAAAATAAACAGTATTCTGTAAAGATAATTGATTAATAATTTTTTTTCTTGCTCAGATACAGAGAAGAGAAGCTTCCGACGTGGCGGTTGTGTCTCGCTTCCCTGATGAATACATTAATTTGTGAGGGTAAGTTATATCCACTTCCAAGAGGGACTATACTTGAACTAGAAAAATTATATCGTGGTAGATAATGGTAATTTGAACTCAAACTTTCTCGCGCTCCCATGCTGTCATGACAAATGTCTTTCAGTTTGCCCTGGAATGCCTTGGCAAGAAGAAGGTAATTTTGATTTAGTGAAAATATCTTTTCATCTTATCAAGAAAATTTACTTATACAAGTAATATTAAAAATACGTTCAAAATTAACTAAAATGTAAAATAAAATCATTGTCAAACTACGATTATCACACAAAACAGATAGTTTTCTTTTTTTAAAGTTCATGGCAAAGTTATATCAAAGAGAAAAATACGTCAAAGGCCTGAAAGTTCAATAAATATTTTTTTAAAAAAAATCATACTGTTTTCTTTTTTAAAGATCATGACGTTAAGTCAAAGAGAAGAATAAGTCAGAGATTGGAAGATAAATATAAAATTCAAACAGATAAATAAATAAAACTTTCATCCTCCGCAACCATAGCTTGATCTGGTTTACATTGACATCATGAATATTGACGAATATTGAATGGAATAGATATTAGCTTCATTAAGATTGAAGATGAGACTATGTTATTACAGCAAGAAGGTCATATTCTTTAATATAATTATTTCCTTGCAGTTGTGTTTTTTTTAAAATGTGTTAAAAATTGTGCTTTTTTTAATAAACTTTTTCTACTCTAACTGTTCAATTTTTTTAAACATTTTAACATGCTTTTATTCATTTATCTTACTGCATACCTTTTACAACTTAGAAACAATAAATATTATTTTTCTTATATGCAATAAAAATATTATAACAATAAAGCTATAAATACGGAGAAATTATAGGTTTACAAATTAATAAAGCAAACTAGAGTTATACGGCATTAAAAGACAGTTAATATTCTTAAGAAATATTTTTAATATTTTTAATTTCTCAAGATCTTACAAATTACCTGAAAAGTTTTTACAGTTTAGGACAACTGTTAAGACATATCAAATTCTGAATGATAATATTTTTAATACAATCATCATAAATTGAAGAATTTAATTTAGTTTATCTAATACTAATTAGAAAACACAAAATTATATTAATTCTGTAATAAATTGTTGGGCATCTAAGCAGAATTTATCGTATTATTTTGTGTTAAAAAGAGAAAATTTCTCTCTTAATGTTGAAATTAAGGAAAAATAAAAAATAAAAAACTCTTACCAGCTGTGTCACTATAACTGATAACAGCTACCCGTGAAGCATTTGCATCCACAATAATGTGAGTCAAAAAAGATTCCACAAAACCTTTTTCTGTTTCGAAGTTCGCTGCTCCAACGCTGCCAGATCTATCCAACAAAAACACAATCTCAGCTTTGCCGAGAGAAAAGTTTTTCTTTGCCAAGTATTCCACAATAGCATTTTCTTCTTTGTCATTTGCGAGGCACCAGTTAATTATAACGAACACGAATATTAAAATTTCCCCATTCAATAACATCAAGTTCCTTCGTTTGTTAATCATATTCCAACTATTCGAAAATTCCCCCTCTTTGATTCGCGATGCACGCAATATTCTCGTTTGGCGATCTCTTAAATAGTTCTCATTCCTTTTAAAGATAGGAAATTAGTATCAAAGAATATTTAAAATCAAAATCATTGCAACTAACTTCTCAAATCCTTGTTCAAGAATCGTCTGCTTTGGAAGAATTTTTATGCGCGTTTCTTCGGTTCTTATCAGAATATTGATCAATTTACTACTCTTCGCTTGTCGGAATGGCAGCAGGGGAAAACCGTCGAATCTTATCGCGTCTATGTTTATATTCATAAGACACAAGATATTCTTTGACCCGGAAATTATTTTGATAGGCAAGGGTTTCATACTTTTCCCCTGTCTGTTTAGTACCTTTGAAACAACTACTTCCCTACAGAAATGTTGTTGCAATTGTTTTTTCAACGGAAAAGAAATTCACTGTGCGGAAGGAAGATGATAAGGATTCAAGTTCCTCATTCATAAGAAGATTTTGTTGCACTCTTTCAATAAAATATTCTCAAGCAGAAAATATTTTATTCCTAACTTCGAGAAGGATTTAAAATTTTGTTAAACTTTTTTTTTATTATCACAGCTTTTTAGAAATCAGCATTATATTCAAAACTGAATATGAATTCTTAACTTTAAATAACCATACAAAGATGTACTTAATTTTAATTTTAAAAAAGAAATTTGATTTAATCTATTTAACCAAATTGTTTTATTAACTATAGCTTTTGCATTACAAATAATAATCGAAAAAAAAAACAAATAAAATCGATTGCAAAACAAAAAAATAATCGGGAATAATAATCTGAACTCTGAAAACATTTTCTTCTAAACTTTATAGAGCTTTTAAGATGTATTTTTAACTTTCCAACTACTGATTTAATTAATAAATTTATTGAAATTCAATAAAATTAACCTAACTTTATTAATAAATCAGTTAATTCATTAAAATGGAATAGAATTAATTCAATTAAATAGAATATTTTACCATCTATAATAGAAATAGACTACTCCATTACTGTTTATCATATTTATACCCCTAAGGTTGACTTTATTACTTAAGTAATACATTCTCATTATCTTAAAAAATCAGAGAAGTAAAACAAAAATAATTAATTAGTATTGTCAACTTCCAGTATTGAAAGAAACCCTTTCTTTGTTTACGATGATTAACTTTTATTTAAAAAAGAAATTTCAGTTTTATTTATTTAACTAAATCGTTTGATTGACTATAAGTTATGCATTATTAATAATTATCGCCAATATCTTCTAAAATGCTGATCTTAGTGGTTATAGAGCCGTATAATTTTTAATATATTTTAAATTCTTCATTTAATAAATTAAATAAATTGTTGAAATTACATTAAATTCTTAATTTACTTAATCCAGAGATCAATTAAATTAATTTATTATTTAAATGGAATATTTTACCTTCTATGATATAAATAAATATTTAATCGCTTTCTATCACATTTATTACCCTCTAAATAACTTTATTACTTGAAAAAATACTATTATCTTTACTTTAAGAAAATCGGTTTGTATCCTAAATTTCCAGTATTCAAAGAAATCCTCTTTTTCGGGTCAAACATCAGAAAAAATTTCAAAGAAAATAAAAATTGTAATTACCATTCAAAATTAAATAAATAAAGCTTGATTTGTTTTCTTTTACACTAATACACAATTACCTTCAAAACTACATTTTTTTCTTTTTTTCATCAGAAAAAAGATTTTTCAACCCCAAAATTTTCACTTCAAAACTAATTCAATGTTTTCCTTCTTATGTAGATCTATGAATTAATTTCATTCAAATTTAAACAATGAAATATATTCGTTAGTACTGTTTACAAACTAGAAAAAAAGTTTTAAAATCTCCTATTTATAAACAGTGGCATCTATTTACATTTTCAATACAAATGACGATAATAGTATGAAAAGTATGAATGCTAAGTATACTAATATGCAAAGTTAACCTGTAACTAAGATCGCTTGCCTCTTTTCCAGCTTTATTCCTTTACTTAGACAGAAAATATTAAAACTTATTATTATTAAGTTTAGAATTAAAATGCATGATCAATGATAAAAAAGTTATATAGTTAAAGAATTTATATCTTAGACAAGTAAGCTTAAATCTAGGAATGATTGTGACTACATTTCTTTTATAAGAGGTAATTGTGTTCTTAATCTGGTAGGAATTTCTTAAATTCTTAAATGCAAGACTTTGGAATTTGCGAAAATGTCAACTTATTATATTTCTCAAAGCTTACATTTGTAAGTGATATAAGGTTGAGCGCAATTTTCATCTAACATGCTATTTATAAAAAATATATTAAAAAATTTATACAAAGAAAAGATTTTAGATTTACTGATTATATTGGTATTATTTTTATAGATTTTATTTATTTTAGATTCTATTGATAAAACTCAGGAACAATTTATAAAATAACTACTCATATTATAAAATTTTATGTTATGTCTTTCTGCAAGCAATTCGTAAAATATGTTAGTCTAAACGTCCTCCCTGTGGTTTGTTGCGGTGAGAGGGGCGCCAGCCAGCTCAGGTGTCATCCTCGTTATTTAACCTTGGTTCAAAATTACGAGGTCCGTCCTAAATAGCCCTAAATGTTGCTTTACAACGGGACTATATATATAAACTAAACTAACTGCAAGCTGATCTTCAGCTGTTAATATAGACACTTCAATTTCCAATGTAAAACTCAAGCAATTAAGGTAAAATTGTCTTACCAAGCGTAATGAATTCTAAACTTTTTTTAAATCGTTAGAAAATATAGATATAACAAAATATAAAATTTAATCAGATTATTTGATGTTAGCATTTTTTAAAACATTTAATCTGATTAATAACATGATCGGCTAATCTATTCAAAACTTAACACTTACTCCACACTCTAGCATTAAGCAAACATAATCAGGGCATTGTTTTAAAAAATGGCCTGGAAAGCTAAAAAAAGTCATTTATTTTGTGAAATGATATATATTGGAATACAAATAAAATGTTAATCTATTTTTAAAATAAATATTTTTTGCTTCATCAATAATTTTTTTGGGAACATATGTATACATTACATTTATGTCGGTACATTAATTACATTTATATTAATTGTAATATCATCAATATTTTAAAATATTTTAATTATTTTATCCACGCAAGTATTCAGGTTAAAAGATGGAAATAATTTTTAATTGCGCAGAAAAACCTTCATCCACACTGAAATAGTTACGATGAATTGATCTTTTCATCGTTTGATACTCTAAAACGTTCTATTCAATAATGATAATAAGTTAAAAAGTAACATTTTAGCTATCAATTCATGATTCTCTATAGATTGATAAGTAAACATATGCATGAAAACAATTAAACTATCCACCAAGATAAAAATAATTTTTATCTAACTTTAAATAAACAATCATAATTAGTCCATTTAGTTTCCACATTTATTAATACCGGAAAACAGACATTTTGCTGAATGATAGCCATTTGAAAGATGAAGACATGAAACCGTTGTCGACAAGTTCAACATAAACTTACACCTACAATTAAGCATCACAGTACGCTCGATGATACAACGATAAAGAAGAAAAATATATACATAAAAAAACTTCCAAATCTGCTGCAGAGAGATACATTAAAAAAAAACTCTTCCAAATCTTCTGCAGACAGATACATAAAAAAATCTTGCTCAAGTGCTGAATGAAATGTCTGGGAAAAAATCAGAGATTGCGTTCTTCCTCCGTTATAGTTACAGAGAGCTACAAAACGGTAGCGAGGACAACATTACGTAAATCATTTGACAATTAAAATTTTTTTGCACTAATGTTCCAGAAACCTATCAGGAAAGAATGTGAAAATAGTCAAAGGTGAAGGTCGATGTTGAAAACTTTATTTTTGTTGCGCAATATACCTTGAGATACTGAATACAAACTTAAAAATAATGTGGGCAGACAATCCATATATATATAACAGAATTTTCAATCGGTCAGGTTTATAAGCCTTTCTGAATTAGAGAGATTCAATTTAATAATGGATGTCTTGAGCTCATTTTTGTTTATCTTCTTCAGCATAACTGCTGGTAAGTAAATGTATATTATTATAATTCATACAATTTCTTTCCTATTTATGTATTTCTTATTTTCTTTAATGTTTGATTCTTCTCTTAAAATCTATTCGTTTAATAACTAGACACATTTAAGAATAACTTGGTTCTTTTATAAACAGTTATGTTTTTATGTCAAAAAATAACTGTTAAAGAAATTTGTAGAATACAAACTCTGTTGGAATAATCATGCGAGCTCTACTTGTTTTAAAAAACTTCAAAATGTTGCAACTTTTTTCCTGATCATGTAATTTTGCTTATTTCTATTTATATCTTTTTATTTTGGAGTTTCTAAAAAAGTAAACAAAAATCAGCGAGTCTAAAATTGATATAAAATTAATTATAAAATGTGTGCAGCAAATTGTGAAATTTCTTATTTGATTTCAATTACATGATTTTCAGTTTAATGCATAATAAATATCGTCATTTATTAAATATCTTGGTCCTTATGAATATATAAAATAAATAGGAATGCTATAGTAATATACTTATCTCGAAATATCTTTTGTCACTAATTAAAAACAATTAATAATTTTTATTCATCAAAATTTTAAATAATCATTGAAAATTGAACAAAAATATTAAATTTCATTCACAAAAAAAGATTGCCTAGTTGTAAGAATTCATTATTAGTATACAGTTTTTTTTTCTCTAAACTTTACATTCAACTACACTGGGAAACTTCTTAGCTACTAGGCACGATTGTTTTATTCCTCAAATAATTTTTTTATCAAATTTTTTTATCGTTATACTTTTTTATATTATTCGATTAAAATTATTATCAAAATTCTTATTTCATTCTAATGTTACTTTCCATAATTAATCACAAAAATTTAATTGGTTTTTAATAATTTAAGCTTCATTAATTCAATAAACATCCAAATAAACTTTCATGTAAAGTAAAGACATCGTAAGTTAAGAGAAGCTTTAAATCGCTCCATTCATTTTCAATTGAATTAGAATTCTTCCGCTTCAATGAATGCGATATATATATATGTTAATGTCAACTTACTATATCATATTTATGTTTTTATTTTAATAAAATATATTTCTATTGCTTTTAAAGGGAAAAATTCTGCTATTAAATCAGAAATTTGACAGCCTTATTTAAAAAAGCAGTGACTTTTAACCACATAGAAATTGTTAATAAAACAAGATTTAATTTTACTATTTGAATCCACTTTACCTTATATTTTCTTTTAAATATCTATGATATTTAATCTTTACTACATCCATTGGCATAAATAATAAAACAAATTTTCTAATAATGTAAATAACTATTTCAAAATTCTGTGGAATACTTTAATGTTCTTTGCAATTTGGACAAACAATAACAAACTGGACGTTGAAATCGTATTGTATACATTAAATTAAACAACTTTTGCTTGAAAAAACAGCTTTTAGTAATTAAAAGAATGTATTTAACGGTTAGCTCTTAACAAAATGTCTGAAGAGATTAAATTTGATTACAATCCATTTAAATGGACTATATGTATTTTATCAATATTGAGTGTATAAACGAGTATTTTTCAGAATTTATTTCAACTTCTATTTTTAGTCTGCTTTCTACGGTAAAAAGAACAATAGTGTTCAGACTGGAAAATGTTTCAACCTTCATTATATAGACATTTTCGTTACTATAAAAGGACAAAAATATATTTTGTAGGTTATTTCTATTTAAAACATAAAGGACGTTGATTAGAACTATTCATAAATTGCAATAGATTTTATTTGAAATGATTCTTTTTAGAATTTTTAAAAATATTCAAACTATCTAATAAACTTAAATTTTATTTTTAAAAATTAGTGATGGGGAAATTCATTGTTTCAATTTTTATGCACGGATTATTTAGTCAGCTATGGTATTTAATGACCCCCAAACCCTTTTCTGCTTAAACTAGCTAAACATATGGCTAAAAGTAATTACTTTCAGTATTGATATATTGCGTGCATAGGCTTATGTTTTCGTCAGCGAAAAAAAAAAAGACATTTTTAATCCATTGGAACGATCGAAGTATATAACAATTTTGTTTTGATACCATCCTCACCATTTTCTCAAGTCCTAGTCAAAATCCTAGTTTAGAAAATCGGTATATTATTTCTCTTCTTGAGTGTTTAATAAACGAAGATCAGTGTAGAAATTTCATAATTCTGCTTCAATTTATTTTCTTATAATAACCTTGTGTTGTTTCAGTCTTCGCCAAGGAACCCGAAGTCAACTGCCCCGCACCCAGGTCTCCTGATCATGGTCAAACATTCCTCTACAAGGACGGAAGTGTAGTGAAATACGTCTGCGATCCTGGCTACACCCTCATAGGAAGGGAGATGATTCGCTGTATCGATGGACAATGGGAGGAGCCGATACCTTTTTGTATAGAAGTATCTGGTAAGCATGCTTAAATCTGAATTATAAAGTAAATACAAATGCAAACGCTTGATACGTATATATGACTTTATATATTTTTCGACAAGCGGGTTTTTATCCAACCTATTGAATGCGCTAGAGAGATTGTAACAGCACTCAAAAGTTTTCATTTTTTTAGATAATATTTGTTTACAAACTATGATCTTTTAAGATGTGTTGCATCTTACCATCAGCTTTCTTATTGTCAGTTTATAACAACGAGTAAACTAGATTAATATAAATATTCTTATGGGGGACCAATTTGGTTTGCCCATTCCTATCAACCCAATGAACATTATTTCACTCGAGATTTTTAATTCAGCGAGGAAAAAATTATCGTATCTACATCTCTGCGAAAATAATTTTTATACTTAAAATATCTAAATAGATATAAAAATCAATATTCATTTACGGGAAGGAAAACAAATTTTAATTTAAATAAAGTTTTCAGTAAATTTTAATAAAGCATTTAAATCACATCTTCAGTTAGTATAATATTCGTAATAATTCTTGCGTACACATATGGAAGAATCACCCACTCCTCCGAAAATAAAGAAGTTATCGGTAAAATATTTATTAACCTTATTTATGTAAACATAACTTATACAATAATTAAATAATAGATATCTTAGCAGAAGAATTGGACATAAAAAATCAGCATATAGTAGACTAAATGAATAATTAAAAAATGTAAAGGATTTTTTTTAAAGAATACAATCTTGTGTTTACAAAGTGGATCATAATAAAAATAATTTCTGCAATAACAGATTAAATAAATATAGTTACCTGATTATTTTTGTTGCAATCAATGAAGTCTTATTCAAGTTTGCCATTCATGTCATTTATGTGATGACAAAGTATAATATGCATAACAAATATGATGTTTTTATTAATCGATAATTGTAGAAATTGCATTCGAATCTCTTATATGTATAGTAAATGCTACTCGAATATTTCAATCTTTTTTAATTTCGAGATGTAAATGAGCACTGTTCGTTTCAATATCCTGAAACGACCACATTTCGACGATTCTATCTCACTGTGGGGTGAAACTGGAAGGATGTGGGAATTCATTTTATCTCCAACATCTCCTTTCATTTTTTACTTTTAATCCTATTTTGTCAAATTAAACCCATTCTAACTCATGCGCAAAAGAGCGGAAGGTGTTAGAGTTGGTTGGCAAACTATACTCTGCACTCCCTAAAATGCTATCCAATTCCAGGGAAAAGGAAAGCTAAAAATAGAAATCCCAAATCGGCCAGAATTGTTTAAATATTCCATTCCTTCTCCTGTTATTTATGAAAACACTCCTCTTATATTAAGATTCACTTTATTTCAGGTTTTCTTATCTCTAATTGCGAGTTAATAATGTATCAATATTTGCTATGGTCTACACTATATGTTGAAAAAAATGTTTGGCAGATAAAGAAAATCTATAAACAAGAATACTGTGCCCATTTTAATTTCAATTTTATATCTTAATTGAAGGAAACGTAAAATTACACACACACACTGTATAATATGAATACACACATTTTTTAACATACTCATAACATTAAGCTTCTGACTAGAGTAATTTTTTAAAATCACTATTTATGTGTAAGGTTTGCAAACTAATTCAAATATTTTTCAAACAAAATTAATTGATAATATATTTCACAAGATAATAACATGATATAATAAAAAACTGCAATCTTAAAAGTAAGCATTCTAGATTTAGAAAAAAACGATATGCAAAATGAATCGACTGTCAATTGCAGAAATCTCGAGATAAGCAGCTAGAATAACACAAATGAATTGGCTTAGTTCTGAAAAATTAATTTCACTGTTCATTGATAACTGATTATACGTAATTGAAATACAGTCTATGGGTTTAGTTTAATTATATTAATATCCCGTTTTAAAGCAACACTAGGTCTATTTTGGGACGGTACTTGTACTTTTGCACCGCAGTAAGAAAACGAGAATGACACCTGAGATGGTATCCACTCTCTTAACTAATCACACCAGCAGGAAGATATTTGGCTCCAACGGACTTATCATGCTCTAGACCCGAGTACACAACGGTTTCTTAGCGGAAATTGGGTCTCGAACTTGAAACCCCCAGTTCCGAAGCCTTATCAAGTCACCGTGACCCTGTGCAGGCTTTGGATAACTCATTTTGTGTTTTACTCGGCACGTAGAAGCTGCCTTAAAATCTTTATTTTCTGTGATATTAAAATCCTTATTTTCTTTATCACAGAGAATCATTTTTTGTAACTATGTCACATAATACGTATATCAAGTATTCGTGAGTTGGATTGTCGAGAGTCCACTACTTCTCCTTCAGGAGAAGAATTTCTGCTCGTATGTTTTCTTTTGATCTCCTTCTCGAAGAATGATTTGAATGAGGAGGGATGGGAGGCGCGCTGTTGCTCTTATCTTTTGTTTAGGTTAAGAAGGAGACGCATTAATCATCATTCCCGTGTTTTCCTTCTTCCGAAAGTCTTTGATTATTTCAGTTCTTGTAAAGATATTAAAAGCGGAAGGAGCGTCGTGCACAATGTAGTGTTTCACAGCGAAGGAACTGCCTTGAATGATGAAGATGGATGATAAAAGAGACTCTCGGAAATCTTTCTCAAAATGAAAAACTTAAAAGATGAACCCATTTTCAAAAGTGATCGCATTTTTAAGGAAGATGAAAATGCTCTTGAAATTTTAAGACAAAGCTAAGGCGTTTGAAAGAAAAGAGTAAGGCATCTCATCTAGATAATATGCTTTTAGTATAAAATCTGCTAAGCGAAAACTAAATTTTTTCTTTGTTCTATGCGATTACATGATATGCTAACAATATTATTAGTAAGGATAATAACTGGTAATTTTACAAAGCTATAGTTAAGATAACAACAATTAAAATGGAGCTAATGTAGAAGAAACGATGTCATCTTGTTTGTTTCATCGAAAACAAATGTTTCAAAGGAAAAAAAAAAAAACACATTTCAAGAACATTTCTTTTATAATAATAACAAAGAAAATAACGAAATTAAAAACTTTTAATATAAAAAATATGAGGGCTTTTAAATTTTTTAAAATTCATTAGAATGATGACGAAAGAATATTTAATTTTAATACTCTAATTAATAATTAATATTCCTTTACTAAATATTTTTTTTTGCTTCTGACTTATGTTTTTCCCTGGCATCCAAAGCTTATAACTGAGTAAACTCTTCGACTTCCTAAAAATAATCCTATTTTTTATGAAGATTGTAAAAAAAATGAGAAAATGACGAAACGTGATCTATTAGAATTTCCATTTTTCAGGAAATCAATAAAAGCATTTATGTTTAGCTTTGCTAGAGTTAAGATTTGAAAGAAGATATTATTTTGTTTCCATAAAAAATAAATTAAAATACGAATAAAAATCTTTTTACTATGTACGATTCTATTGTACATTAGATTGTCTATCAGAAAGGAAAGTTTTATAGCGAATAATATGCAATCTAATTATTGAATTTATTGGATTATTTAATTTTTTTTTCAAAATTTAAAATATATAATGATATTATATTTTATGATGAGTATCTTAGAAAATATTAAAATTTAAAACTTTCACATATCTTATTTTTTTAAACTTTAAATAACCCGAACTGATTTATATCTATATTTATAAATATTTTTTTCAAAACAAATATATCACTTTCTATTTTACTTTCTTTATGTATCGTTTTCTTTTCTAAAGCGCAAAAGAAAATTAAACTAAGAAAAAACTAAGAAAATTGGAAAATTTTAAACCTTTAGCATCAAATACCAATGCAAAAAAAAAAAAAAAAAAAAAAAAAAAAATTAAAAATTTAAAAATTTAAGCATCAAATACCAATGCAAAAAAAAAAAAAAAAATGAAAAACTAAAGTTATCTTTGACAATTAGAATACTATGGGAAAGCTTTGTTAATAGGAAATATGAAGTTGTTGCAAATAAATTATTGAAAAAATATGAAATTTCAATGAAATTTAGCTAAAGTTTCATTACTTTGAATTTAATATAAGTTTGTATACTTTTCTAGTGTTAAAATGAAGACTTCGTTTCTGCAGCGCCAATTGATATGAGATTAATGAAATATATTAGCAGTTACGAATTTTTCTTGTAATTCATTCCGAATTGTTATATTTTCAAATATATTTTAAAACCATTTGTCAGCATCAATTTATCTTTACTCTGCTGCGAGGATTTCGTAAAAACTAAAAAAGGAATCAAATGTTATAGGTTCTATAAAATTCGATTCAGAAGAATAGGGATTTTGTAATAATTATAATTCTTAAATAATAATAATAATATGATAGATAATAATCAAAAATTTTGAAATAAGACAAAAATATAAAAACAAAATCACTTATTTTAATACTCTGAACAATCCGAAATTAAAAATCCGAACTGAAAAAAATATGAAAATTACATACCTCGCCGAATTCAAGCTTAAAACTAGAATGCTAACATAGTCTGTTTAGATTTTTGAATTTGTAAGATAGCGGAAAATCTGATATAAAGTTTTTTTAAAACACAGCTGTCCATTCTTTCTAAATGTATATTTTGCCATTACATTTCTTGCACTATTTTCAGACGACAAAAGCAGATTTCCGGATTACCAACATCTAGATTAGCGTTTTGACCGGCTTTTATTCAACAGCAGTGAACCTATTTGTTTTTCCATTCCTTTTCGATTTACTGTGAGCCCCCATTCGCCCAACCAATCGAAATAAGTCACTCGTGGAGACTCTCATAAATTCTGTCGCTGACACGGCGAGGGTGAGAGGTTGAAATGTTTTTCGAGGCAGTCTATCGGAGACTAGGATTAGAGGATAACCTCGAAAACAGCCTTAGTTCCCCGTTCCGATCAAGTCGGGACTTTGCACGAATGAAGTAACAATCGATAGACAAGACATAACACAGGGATCAAAACAACATCGCTCTTTGCTTCAGACAGCACGCAGTTCTGATTTTTTTCTCGGAAAAAAGAAGGAAAAAAAATGTAGCCTGTTTTTTTTAAGCACGAAAACAGGCTGTCCTTTTTTTATGCAGTAGTACAAATTTTACGCCATTTTCATAATAGGAATATCATGATCTTAATGGAATATTTTTTGTGAACAAATTATTTTAACTAATTGCAACCTTCTTTTTTTAAATTAAAGATATTTTTTCTTATACATGTTTATACAAATACGATAAAAATTATACTTTTACTTTTGTGTGCATATTTTATATATTTTTATTTTTGTATTTTTAATTATGAAGTAATTTATGTAAATACGTTGTATATATTTTTTAGAACAGAGCTGTAGATGTCTTAGGAAAATTTAAATATATTTAAGAACATTTTAAAATGATCTTTAAAGAGCAGACAGTATTAGTTTTATATTTTGAAAAACTAATACTGTCTGAATATTTAAAACTCACCAATTATTATCAATGATAAAGTAAAAATAAGCAAAATAGAAAACTAAGTTAACTCTCGAGGAGGAATTCTTGTAAATTTCGAGGAGAGGAAAACCTTAAATTTGTAATAAAATAAATAAAAATATGCTGAATCGATTTTTCCAATGGACCACTAAACCCTCACAAAATGACGAAACTAAACCAATGAAATTTACATTAAAGGGCTTAGGTTTATATAGCTACTCTTATATAAAACTAAAAGTGTAAAAGTTCTATTATGCGTGAAAAAATGTGAGCAGCAACCCGCCCTCAATTATTAGTACTAAGACCCATCTGAATTTTTAAAATAATTTTTGTTTACCTTTTTACTTTTCACTTTTAAACTTAAAATTTCAAGAAACAATTTGTTATAAGTTATTTGAACAACGACAGAAATTATGCCATCATCTATTTTTTCAATTTCTTTCTACTGTTTTGTTTGAATAAATCAGAAAGAGGGGAATATAAAATGTTCTGCTTCATCTTATTGCAAAGATTATTTATTTTTCTGATTTGAATAATAAAAATTCAAAGTTCTCAAAATGATTTTACAGCATGTGCCATCCAATTAGAATGTTAAGTAAATTCGTATTTCAAGAAGTTAGGGATAAGTTTATGCTAGAGTCGGCATCAAAACCACATTTTTAGATGAAGACAAGTAGGAATGAAGAAATCGGTAAAAAATACAAAGCCCTCTAAATAGAGATTCACGAGGAATTACTTTGATAATTTTTTTCTCAAATTAAAGAAGCGATTTTATGTGACTGCATTGAAAGGTGCAACTATACATATTTCTTTCAAAGAACAAGAATGCAAATATTTTGGCAAAAAAAAAAAAAAAAAAAACACCTAAGGAAATGTTTCATATTCTAAAATCAAAAGCTCAGAAATTTTTTGTATTGATTTCAGTGTATCTACTGTGATTGCCATTGTCCTGTCTGCAGATGTTTTGCTTAGTTGGTCATATATTGACTTGATTGCCAATTAATATTTCAAAATATTCTTCTTTTTTATCTTAAAAATTTGCGAATTTATATCCTTTATTAACATTTTATAGTGTATCCTTTTTATTTTTCTTATTTTTATGATATGTTGACAACTAAACTAATGAGGAGCTTTTGCAACCGAAATAAAATTTAAAAAAGTCTGGTCAAAATATTAATATGCCCGAATTTCTCATTATATTTCTTTCTTTTTTATTTTTTAAATACAGAAATCTATCTTTAATGCAAGAAAAACTATTGCCTTTTGAAGGTAAACAAATTTAAATAAAAATTGTAGTGAAAGTAATCATGTAATAAGCAACAAGAGCTTCCAAATAAACGTTCTAAAGCGTATACGTATTTCAAGAAGAAAAAGAAAACATACAATTATATGTTTTTTCAAATTTAAGCATTGTACTCTGAATTGTGTATTGCACAGTAAATGCAACCGGATCCATTTTGCATTGCTTAGTTTAGTTTAGTTATATTAACTTCCCATTATTAAAGTAATACTAGGGCTATTTTAGGATGGATGTCGTAATTCCAAACCTCGGTCAGATGGCGAGTGCGACGCCTGATCTAGCATATCCCTCTCCAAGTTTTCACATCATACCAGCGAGAGGACCTTTAATAGAATCGGGTCTTGAAGTTGAAGCCCTCTCGTTCCTATGTCGTAGCCTTATTACCTTGCCATTGCGGCCCCTTCTAGCTTGAATTGCAGAAGACTGAATATTTAACTGAAATTTGAAGCAAATAAATGAAGAATTAAGTAACGATTACTAATATCAATAAGTAATGAATTTTTATATAAGAAATCCCCATTCCCCTTCTTCTCGACTACAGTCCATGGAGACCCACGCTTTTAGTAAACTGTGAATTAAAATGAAATGGAGGATTCCCCCCACAGATCATGACTGGTATATCGGTAGTTGTCCAGGTTTGTCTCTGACCTTTACCTGTCCAAGGAGGGTTCACACATTGCTATTGGCGATACCTAGGACGATCTTATGGTTCGTAGCTAGATAACATGACCATAAGACTAAAAGTGACCACTTAATCTTGAGGATATTATCTGGATTATAAAGTTTCCCCTACAAGATTCTTCCTCTAGTGAGAGGTAAGACGAACGATATTTTGTTGCTGTTTAGTGGTGATCTTATTGACTGTTGAGTTTCTTTAATACGTCTTGCCCTTTTTTTGGCAAATTATTTACGAGATTTATTTTTATTTATTTTATTGGCTGATTATTTGTCGCCATTTTTAAATTATTATTTATCGGTTGATTATTTATTGTCATTTATTATTATTATTTATCAGCTGATTATTTATCACCTTTTTTAGTTTTGTTTATGGGTTCAGGGCACCGCTATAGCTGCACGAAGGTCGCATTTGTTTGTTTATCGTCCTAGGTCACCAATGTTGTTATTGGAGATAGCTAGTATCGAACTGCCGATTGATATGGTCCGTAGCCATATAACATGAACACAAGACTAAAAGTGAACACTCAATCTTGAGTACGATATCTGGCTTATAAAGCTTCCACTACACGAACACTCTTACTTAGACTAAGGACTGGCCATTTAAAAATACTTTCATCAGAGTCCAAAATATGTATACCCTTTGCCACACGGCTAGGCTTAGGCCTCCCCCTCTCGTATCACTGAAAATGTCGGCGCCTCTGTGAAGGAGCTGGTGAATAAGGGGAAGTCAGTTTACGATCTTATCAAGCGATTCAATTTCTTGAACTTTGTTTGAATTGGTGTTCAATCCAAGGGATGGGGGATAAACAACAACATAGTTGAAAATGATTACAAAGGAATCTAAGAATTTTTTATGCACAGCTGTTTTTTATAAATGAATAAATATAAGGCCATTTAAAATAAATATTTCATTTTTTAAAAAATATATGCCACTCGTTTTTATCTTTATTCCTCAACATAAAAATCAGTGATAAAGCTGTGAATTGACTGCGTTGCAAGTTTTTGAGTGTTTCATTTTTATGCTCCAAACAATCAGTTTCCATCAATCTTTTTTTTTTTAAATCTGTCATGGAAAAAGGTTTCTTCTTAAGGCTTTATCCTTCACGCAAAATGGCAGTTTTTTAAATTTAAAAATGTTGGACGAGTAGATAAAAGAGGAACGGGATAAGACAAACTTAAAATAAATTTTAGAAAAAGAAATAAAGTTTTCAACAGCATTGAGTGACGTAGTTTCTTATCTTGGCATTGAATATTTTTTTAAAAAATGGAGTGTTGCACAAAATGCTAAAAATGTGTTGATATTCCTAATCAACATGAAATTTTTTTTTCTCACTGTTAAGAAATGTAGTTCCTTGTTCAAGTTAAAACATTTTAACACGAAATATTGATAGGGAAAATATTTCTTTATAGTACTTATATACAATGAAATCTCCTTAGGGATTTTCTCTACACACGCGCGAATCAAGTAGGGGAAACGGGGATTTTTTTAGCCTATTCAGCAATTTTACAAAGTTTCTGGCGAATTAATTAGATAGAAAAATTGGAGTGGGATCAGGAGACTGACTATTTTAGAATGAAGTTAATATGGGCTGAATTACGATAGAACTTGGGGAATTAATTTGGAGTTAAATTAGAATTATATATATATATATATATATATATATATATATAGAATATTGTAAAAAAGTTTTTAATGTTTGAATGTTTGATTAAAATTTTACTATGCAAAATTTATTTAACTATTATGCATATAAATTAATGAATTCATACATTTTCGACTTGTAGTTAATATCATGTGATTATTTGCAAAATTAAATTAGATCTTTAGCAAAATGAAATCTTTAGCTGTGATTTAGAGCTGAATTTCTGGTGAATTATTTTGTATGCAAGAGGGTCAGTTTAACAGCTAGAGCAGTGATGGGGAAACTACGGCCCGTGGGCCAAATCCGGCCCGCGGAAAGGTTTAATCCGGCCCGTTTAAGAGTGCTGTCGTGAGAATGTTTGAACGCATTCTTACTTCTTAATTTGACGACCCGCATAAAAACTACCTGTGGGGATATTCAAAACACAGTAGTATTCTGGACAAATCCATCCGACCCAAACAGCTGACTCCTCTTCGCTCGAAACTTCCAGATACTCTCGCATTTTCGATTCATTGTTCTGTTTTTCCGAAAGAACCACAAAACTCCAATTCCCGAGCAATCCTTGCCGATAGGTATAAATACAAGCGAGGCCGCCCAAAGATCAGTTAGCGACTTAGTCAATCATCTGCAACGACCCGCTGTGACTCGAGTAATTGTTTGTGTAATCCCCGAAACTCCCACTGCCTCAACAAACACCCACGCAAGAGCATTAGCAATGAAGATAATGACAATGTTCGGCTCATCTTATATATGCGAACAAATCTTTTCAACAATGAAGCTTAGGAAAACTTCTTTAAGAAACAGAATTACAGATGAGCACCTTTCATCAGTTTTAAGAATTTCTGCTTCGCAAAAATGGAACCGGACTATGATGAAATTTTGATAAAGCAGTCTCAATTGCATTTTTCTCATGCACCATCAACCAGTAATGACACCAGAAAATAAAGTGATAATACTTCACATCAAGAACTACACTAAATTCATTTTATATTTTGTGCTTATAATTTTCTTACCTTTTGCTTTTTTACTATTAAAACAATAAGTGTATGTAATTATATATGTATATGTTTATAGAACACATAAACTTTTTAACGATTAAGCATTATTCTTTGACCCGCTACGATCGTCTAGTTATTACAAATGGCCCGTCTTAAAAAAAGTTTCCCCACCACTGAGCTAGAGCCTTATCGTAAAGCTAAGGCTCCACGTGTCTCTAACGCTTTGCATTAAAATTGTTTGTTTAACAAAACGATTTGCATTAATTACACTCAGAAAACAGAAAGAGAAAAAAATAATAATTATTGGAAAATATATTGTAATAAAGGCAGCAATCAATAATCAAAGATGTGGTAAATTTTAGCGTAATAACTTAATCCTTTGCACTTCTATGTCTACTTTCAGGCACCATCCAATACATTGCATCATTTAAAGGGTTTTATGTATTTATTTAAAATTATGATTAACGGTAATGCCTGCAGAATGGTTAAAAGATGTAAATTATTTTTTGGAAGAATTCCAAACAATTATATATATTTATTTTTTGAAACGATAAACTAGTCTTTATATTGGATGAATAATTATGCATAGACTTTCTTTTAAGAGTGCAAAAGTTTAAAATCTAATATGTTGTCAATATTATTATCTTTCTGAATTGAATAGATTTACTTTTAAATGAATACTAATTCTTTAGTACAAAGATGGAATCAATTATTTTCAATCAGCAAAGTGTTAGAATGGTAAATTAACAAATTTTAATAAAAAGAAATAACATTTTAAAGCATATAAATACTTAAAGCATTGAAATTTTTTTTATGTCAATTCTTTTATAGTTCATCTTTTTATTTTGGAATTCACTTGGATATTTGTAGCACATTTCATATGCCAATGTTCCGTAAAATCACGATAAAAAAAAGAGATGAAGCTAATTTATTTATTTATTAGCTTCCGGTAACGACATACCACTAAAAGTTCCTTCTGAGCCTCTGAATGCTGCCCCTACTCCCCGACCCCTCTTTGACTGGAACGGCGAGGAAGAGAACGCCACTGCGGAAGAAGGCGATCTACCTCAAGGTGACGAGGCCCGCCTACGCATGGTGATCATGCCCAGGCGCCGGGCCCGGCTGCTCTCAGCACGTGTTGCCAGGTTGCACAGCGCCTCGGAGCTGGAGGAAGAAGAGAAAAAGCGATCCGGCAAAAAAGATGACGCAAGTGAGTTCTGCAAAAAATTCTGAAAATGCACATTTGGAATTTTAAAGGTTAAACAGGTTTTAAGCAACTAAATTCGATTGCTTCTGCAATTTATGAGAATTTTTTTTTGTTTAACAGGCATAGTGTAAATCAGACTGCTTTGAGAACTGTATGCAAAAAATTCTGCAGAAATTAGAAATGTCCTTTATTGTTTGCATTTGAGAAAAGCATGCTTAAAATGAGTATTGATGAAAAATAATTAAAAGGAAAATGTTTTGTTGAATATTTTGAAGAATAGTAAAAATTATAATTAATAAAACTAACAAAATAATGAGAACATGAACTTTCTTCGAAATTATTACATAATTACAGTTTTAAAGCGTTTTTATCTAAATATTGTTCTTCTTAAAAATGCTGGGTTAATTTTTATATCAAGTAGAGTAATTTTGAAGAAGGCACATATTCAGACGAATTTGAAATTATTAAATACTTTTAAGCTTGAAATATTCATATAATAATACAGTTGTTAATAATGATTTCAAATTTTTAAAAACTGTCAATGTGATATCTCAGTATGGCAGGGAATTTCTAGCTATTATTCCATTCATCTCCTAAAAATATATTCATATCTTATTACTTTTAAATATTTTAAAAACATAGTTACAAAGAAAACCTCAGAAAATGACTTGCTTGCTTCAAAGTAAGGCTCATGATAGTTTATTAATTATTTATCGTTAATACTCGTTATTTCCATAATAATTCGTTCATCATTAATAGCTTTATGAGTACAATAATTTTTAAGAAATGAAGTTGGAAAGTAATGGTGAAAAACTTTTAAAACGACGAGAATGAATGACTAAGAAAAAAGCTGAAATACTTCTGAATTTTGAGAGCATTTGTTCAACTTTCAACTTTGTACGGTTTATTGGTGCAAGAGATATAACTTTCCAGACTGGACCAATCAGATGGTAAAATTAAAATAGATTCAAAAGCACATTTATTAAATTATGTAGCATAGGTACCTAGATATAATTTCTTAAAATACAACAATGAAAATAAGAGATGGTTTCAGCATTATAATATTAAAAAATTATGACTCAAATAAATTTAAAAATCTTCTGAAATGTAGAAACACAAAGAAAATATTAAATAACCAAATGAAAAAAAGTGCTAAATGCAAGCGCAAAAATCAATCGCTTTTAAGGATTTAAAAATATTTGGGTGGTAGGTAAAATATTTTCCCACTAAGTCTTGTAATGTGAAGAAAGACGAGGTAAAAATGAAATTGGCTAACACGGATCATTATTCAACCTTCGAGTCGAAAATTTTTGTGTGAATTTGAATCTGTAGCAGCTCATTAAAAATAACATGAAACACCAAACAATAATATTCTTGCATTGAGTTGAGTTGAGTAGAAGCTCATTTAAAAACACTATGAAACGCCAAACGATAATATTCTTCTATTGAGTTGAGTTATATTCAAACGACAAATAAAAGTGAATTAAAATTAATTAAAAAGCAATATGAATAAAAAAAATCTCATAAATATTACTTTAATTAGTATTCTGAAATTGGATCATTCAAAACATATTAGCTATCATCCCAGAAATACTTTTTGAAACTAAGGAATTTATGAAACGATGTTAACAATTTTTCCTTTTTGCCTTCTTAAACAATTAATTCTTGCTTTTAATGAGCGACGAATTAAAGTCATTGGTGATAATCAATATTTCGCATAAAATTTTTTATTCAAACAATTTATTTTAAATAAAGTATCAAGAAATCCCTACATATTTTTCATCGATAATTAAGGTAGTTCTTTTTCTGTTGAGAATTTTACATTTTTATCTTTTTATCCGTCTTCATGGAATATTAAATAGCTATTAAGGCGAAGATTTCACGAGAGGGCATAAATTTGCTTAGCTATTTTATCGAGCTAAAAAAACTATTATTTAATACGAATTTATTGAAGTTAGTGGCATTTAAATCAGTGTTCATGTAATTGATTAAAAAGGCATTTCCCTAAAGAAACCATCAAAATTATTCATTCTATCAAATGCCTCGGGATAGTGAATTGCATATTCGAAATACATTTTTGTCAAAAGTTAATGTTTAATTTTAATCATGTAGAGGATAAACGAGAATTTTATTGGTTATCCAAGTGATGAAACAAAGAATTATTAATTTAAATGTATGGCATCCAAATATTTCTGAAAATGTCAAACGGTGCTTTAGCAAATATTTAAACAAGCGTTTCAAAATGTTTTCTAGAAATATATGTTCAGAAATAAAATAAGACTTAGAGGAAGTAAGATAATATCTTTCATTTACTCATAATAATATATTATATTATTAATTATTAGCAATTACTTATAATAATATATTATATTATAAATTATATAGCAATTTCTTATAATAATATGTTATAAAATATAATTTATTAATATCTGCGGATGTAAAACTGCAGTATTTTAACATAATATAGTAAGCATTGATTATATTTTTAATTCGTGAACTCCTACGATGCGTTTTTTAAATTTATCTCTGAAAATTTCTTATCAAATTTTAAATTTATTTTCTCCAAATGGAACATTTTATTAATTATATTTACATGTAAACACTATTATTTATTTAAAGGCAATTAAGATGCAGTTCTTCGAATTATTTTCATACCTCTTTCAATTAATTTCATATATTTTTGTTTCTTTTATTTTAGTAGAGTTGTGATGGTTAGACAATGCAGTACATTATATATCATATAATTTTATTTTCTCCGATGACAAAAAATACCAGAAAACAAAAATAATTACATATAATATCTCAATTGAACTATTAACAACATTTTAAGACATGTCATTATTTAAAATATGAGTTATTGAATTTAATCTTATTTTAAAAAGTTAAAAATTCTTATTCCAGGCCAAAAACCGATTTCAACCTTTTGAATTCGAAAAAAATTGGATGTATAATTACTCTCCTAATAAAAGGACATGTTTACTGATCCCCAAAATAAATAAATATAATTGTTTAATGACGAATTCCCCTTGAAAATCCATCTGCATCTTCCTGATACTGTAGGTATTTTTAAAACAAAAATTTTAAAAATAAGTGAAAAAACGTCAAATTGATGCACCGCCTTGAATGGTGCCGGAAAGGAGATATCTGAATACAAATATTTAAATATTTTCCCAGCAAATAATCAAAATGCATTTTTTTCACAATCAGTTTTTTATTCATTAATTAAATAATTGCGTTCCTGTTTTTTCTACACTAGAGGGAATTATCTGAGTACCATCTGTAGTGGTACTCAGTACTATACTAATAAAGTGTATGTAATTAAAAACATTTCTATAAGACTTTTTAAATAAATAATATAACTTATAAAGCATATCCCAAAACTAATGAAAGGTTTGAATTTGACAACACAAATTCTGATTCGTGCTTGTAATATTTTGGCAACCCTATTAAAAGAATAGTTTGACAGTCGATAGGGTTAGGGAAAATGGATCATTACACACACACACACACACACACACACACACACACACACACACACACACA